>VXBX01008160.1:0-179376 GCA_013400415.1 Scytalopus superciliaris | reverse complement strand
AATTTTTTCTTATGTTTATCTACCATAATGATGTATAAGGAAAAACCAGATGACTTAAGTAATCTGTGATGATTATGGTGCTGAAAATTTATTTGAAAGTCTATGTTCTAGCATCTTCCTTTATATATACTTTATATATACATACATATACATTTTTTTAAAATCAGTATGCAACTATTAGAAAAGGAAAGTTTTTATCTTATAAAAAGCTATGTTAAGATCTGTTCTTTTCATAGTCAAGAAGACAGATCACTGCAGTTCTGACTTGTTCTATAAAGTAAAATATATAAATAATACAAAATATAAAACTTCTACTATATAGTTCCTGTCCACCATTTTTCAGGGCATGCAATACACACACCGTTCAGAAAGCAAAACTAATTTTTAGTGCCAGCTTGTTCCATTAGTAATTGTAGTCATCCTCTGATCAAACTTCATGCTCAAATCAAAATTTTATCTCTGTCACTCAGATTTGAAGGCTTCTACAGAGTCATATCATAATGGTTTGATAAGTCACGCTCTCAGACAAAGCTTTGTATGTTCCACTTGTTCTTTTGAACAGTTTCTCTTCTTAGTTCTTTTCCTGGCTTTTACATGCTGTAATATTTGAAGATGAGATAGGATTGATCTTTAAAATTTTGAAAATATTATGAACTGTCACATAATTTCTTCAATCTGCTGAGTAATGTTCTTGTGTATTTGTTGCATGGTGTCTTATAGCATGACTAGATCAGTAAATGCTGTATCACGAAGTGAATGTTCACTAGTCTTTTTTCAACAACCTATTTTTCTGTAATTACAAAAAGATTTTTAATGAATCTGAGAATCATAGGTTTGTTTTCCTTGCCCTGCCCCTCCTTGATGGCCCTTTCCCTGTTGCCCCGTATTCTGCCCTTTTGCTATTCCCCAATTTGCTTATTCCCTATCCTCGGTTGTTTATACCCTCTTCTTTGCCCCTTGGCCCCCCTTCGCTTTGCCATCTACACTTTTTTGGCCCTTTCCTGTCCCCCCTTCTTTGCCTTTTCCCTATATCCCCTTCACTATCTCCCCTTCTTTACCCCTTTCTGGTCCACCCTTTTCTTGCCCCTTTGTCCCCCTTTCCCTGTCCCTTCTTCTTATCCTTCTTATTCTTTGACCTTCTCTGCCTGACATTGCCAGTCTTTGCCTTTCTTCAATATTTCTCTGCCTTTCTTTTTTGCCCTTTTTCTCTGCCCTTCTTCACCTTTTTTGACCTGGTCAGACCTACTTAGCCTGTCTTTCCCCATCCTTCAAGTTCTCTGCCCTTCTTGGATGTTTACTGCTCTTTTGCTCTTCTCTACCATTCTCTGTCCCCTCTCCACCCTTTTTTTTGTGGGGGTCCCACTCCAATCACCAGTGTTTCTGCTTCTCTGCCTGTCCCTGCCAGTATTTCCCCTTTTCATTTGGTCTCTGCTCCTTTCCACTGGTCTCTACTTCACCTTGCTTCACCTTGCTTGTCTGTCATGTTCTTCCCATTCTTCGAACTTCTTTACCCTTTTCTCTCCCTGTGCTTCCATTTTGCCTTCTTTATCCTCCTGTCTCCTTGTCCCATCTTCTCAGCCCATTTTTTGACCTTCTCTGCCCATCTTTGACCTTTTCTGCCTTTCTTAACCCTTTTGCTCTGCTGGCTCCCTTTCCCTTTGACTTTCTTCTCTGCTTGTCTTCCCTTTTGGCCATTTTCTACAGTTGCTCGTTCCACTCTCTTGCCCATCTGTCTGCACTCTTCTTCACCCATCTTCTCTGTCCTTTATTTCTCCTCTACCCTTCTTTTTCCTTCTCCTCCACCCTTCTTTTTTGACTTTCTTTGTGAATCTTTTCTTGTCTGCCCTGTTCTGCCCTTCTTCATTCTCTACCTTTCTTTGACCTTCCCTGTTCTTTTCCTTTGCCCTTCTCCTATACTCACCCCTCTCCTCTGCCTGTCCCCACTTGTCTTAGACCTTCTCTGTCTTCTCTGTCCCCCTTCCCCCATTCCTCTTTCTTCTTTTGAATTCTTCCAGTGAAGAATTACATTTAAGTGACAGGCATGTTCAGGTAATACAAACCAGTTTCTTGTCTAAGTGTGTGTTNTTTTTTTGCAATGCATGACGACTAAGATTTAAAGAAACTTTTTTCTTTCTGCTTATGTCCTTGTTTCTCCTTGATTTTCATTTGATACGTCCAAAAGGGCTTGGAGGAAGAACGTCCGAAGGACAAAGCTTTATACATTGTCTCCACTTTAGCAGTGGTGTGTTTGGTTTGCATTAGTAGGCCACCTCCAGAAGGTGGTGCTTTCAGATGGTCAAAGTGATGAGATTATTTTTAATAAGTGGCTAAGTCTCTGTNGTTCTTTTACTTCAGAATTGGAGCAATGTCAAAGTTTTTGGGTTTTAAGGGTTTTAGTTTTTCAGTGGTGGTAGACAAGTTCATTCTGACTTTCTTATAATTTTGAGGGAATTCAAACAAGTTTGACTTCAGTTACTATTATTTCCATTTATTATTATACCAGGCATTGTCTGAGACATCAGACTTGGTGATCCTATATAGTACAGCTCTGGATAGAAGCATAATGATATCATATAATACAGTAAATAATGGTTTTCTAATTAGCTTTGTATGCATACAGAGCCCAGGACTGCATTCACAGGATTTAAAATTTGAATCTGCTTTAGGAATGCGAGGAGGAGAAAGGAAAACAGGAAAAAAAAGTGTTTATTAAAATGTATTTACATAGTAATTTTGGCCAAGTGGAACAAGATTTTCAGGAGAATGGAAGCAAAAATAGTAACTGAAAAGTTGCATGAAGTCCTGTGTGATGACTGCTTCACTGCTATTCCTGAGACGCAGTTTAAGAAAGCCTTCTCTGTGCCCCTCTATTTCCCTTTTCTTCCCCCCCCAGTTCTATGGTTTTGGGTTCTTTTGGTTAGGGATTTTTATCCTCACCTGCTCTAGTTTTGGTGAATTGGAAAAGCTATTGCTGATAGCAAGCTGTTAAAATAATGTTGCCATCCTTCTCTTCCTCATACTGCTACTTAACACTTCTGGAAGTCTCTTGATATGTAGGCTGTGGTGAGATGTCTCTGTTGGATGAGTTTGTNGCCTGGTTTTGTACACAATGTGAGTAGCATTTTACTGTTTGAGTGTCTTTTTCCCTTTTTTTCTAGTGATGAAAATTGGGGGCCACACCCATGTAATCCTGAACACAAAAGATAAGAAGGGTGTTAAACTTAAAATAGTTGTGTAAGACTCTCCTTAAAAGAAGAATGAAGACAGTTTCATGTTTATGCTTGACCATACATGCCTGCCTAGTTTGTGTCTTACAGATAGTGTTATCCAAAGGTAGTATTTTGTCTCCAATACTCAATCACCAGAACAATTTAAAAAAGTTAGATTAAGAATGATTATTCACAGCTGTGCACAAATCCTGAATGCATACAGGTTTTTAAAAAATGAAGAAAGTATGTGTGGAGATTTTTATCTCTTCAGTTATAATTACAAGTGCTATAGGGAAAAGATTTTAAGGTAGATTTAAATCAAGAGTACTTTAAAGCTTTTTAGCATTTCAGCATGCCCTACAGTCACAATTAATGTGAATTGTTATTTAGCAAATTCCCAGATTCCGGGATTGGTTTCCAACAGCTGTCTACATAATGGCCTAGTACTAATAATGCTATATTGTTAAATTTGAACTATACTTTTTTTTTCTTTTTTTGATGGCCTTTATATGCATTCTTGTTTGTGAGGATTTGGCACTACAAAGAACATACAGAGCCCTGTTTTGAAGCAAACATGCACAAGGCTAACTTTTGAAAGGTACACATCTTTCATGTTGATAAAACCTCCCTTTTTGATGTTGGCATTTTTGTGATACTGAAATACAGGCCTAAGAAGTCTAAAATACAACTTATTTTCCCTGTCTAATCTACAGAAGTTTGTTCCAACTTAAAATATATATATATTATATTGAAAGAAACATCTGCAACTAAAGAGGAGTTGCTAGATGTGACAGAACCCCTCCTCACTGAAGTGTCTTGCACGGTTTGACATGTTGAATGAAGCTGCACTGATGCATGTTGTTGTCGTTTTGTTTTGGGTTTTGGAGGGGTTTTTTGTTTGGTTTGGGTTTTTTTGGATAAGTAGTAGGGAAAAGTCTGAGTGTGTTTCTTCATGAGTGTACAAAGATGACATAGGGAGTAATTCTTTTCTGGTAAGTAACTTCTCTTACAGGAACCTGTTTTTTTGGCCACTTAATTTTTTATAATGTGTACAGAGTGGTTTTGTTTTGTTGTGTGGTTTTTTTTTTTTTTTTGGGTTGGTTTGGTTTTTTTTTTTTTTTTTTTTTTTCTTTTTTTTTTTTCTTTTTGTTTGGCTTTTTTTTGTGTGTGTTTTTTAAAGCATATAAGCAGACTAAGGTAAGTAAATGAGAAAGGGCTACTTTGCTAGAGTTTTAAAATTGGACTGCTATGATTAATAATCTCAAGGCATTCTGGCTTTTGTGGTATGTCTTTCTGTATTTCCTGTCACATTATAGAATTACTTGGTTTTTGTACAGTATGTACAGTACTGTTATACAGCAGTCTGAGAAGACAGCAGCACAACAATTAACCACTTGGTGTCACCTGAATATTTTGAAAATTATGCTTCTTAGAAAATACAGAAAACTGGTTTCACTGAAAGATGAATAAGCTGTATTTTAACCTTACTAGATAAATAACAGATCAGGGGAATGAAAGCAGTGAGGCTTGCTTAAATGTACAGAAGTTAAACGTGGGGATGTCCATTTGTGAGTAAGAGAGTGGAGCTACATGTTGGAGTTCAGAAGGTGAATGTTGGCAGGATGAGGGGCAGAGGGAGAGGGGAGCAGAATAGGAAAAAACACTGAATGCCCCTAGATGAAATTAATACCTCCTCCATTAATTTGAATCTCATTTCTACACAAATAAGTATGTACCTTTAGAAGTTACACAACACCTTAGTGTCATTTGCAAAATGGTGCTTGGCTGTTAAATGGCATCCAGTCAGGAAAACATGTAAGACTTCCTATTCTTGCCTGTCCTGGAGGCTGGCAAAATGTGAGGCATCTCCAGTTTGGAGACTGTAGTTGTGTGATTAGCACACTATATTCCCCCTCTGGTCCAGAAGCAGTGTTAGTGCAGAGTGAGTCCCAGAACAGGAAGTGTTATGTATCATTCAGGTCCTTTGCATCAGTAATGTAGGTTTGTAGCTTATGGAATCAAGCTGGCTAACCCAAAGGACTTTGAAGTACAGGCAGAAGAGCACTTCAAGTTCCATAGATGTGCTCTGAATTACAGGAGAACTTCCACCTCCCTTTCTTTAGTAAGAGTAAACATGTGAAGCCTAGAAAAACAGAAAATTCTTTTGAAAATTACTTTTTGTTTATTTGCATGTTTTGTTTTTACTTGCTGCTGGTGAAATTCCACTGGTTTAAGGAACCACCAGAACATGTCAGAACCTATTTCTAGTCCTTAAGATAACACCCTCTGTAGCAATGGCTGAGTCCTGCGGAGTCTCTGAGCTTGACTTAGGGGTGATGGGGAAGAATGGAAGAAGTTCCAGTAAAGCTTCCTTGGTTTCAGGGATCTGCAAGGTTTTAAAAGGTTTTAAATGGGTATTCCACTATAGGGTATCTTTGTTTTTTAACATGTGCTATTTCATGTGGTGTCTCACTTAGACATAACTTACGGAATTAATTTTTAGGTAGAAGAGAATGTTTAAAAGTGTTTAATAGAAAGTATTTAAAAGAAAAATATACTAATAAATCTCAAGAAAAAGCCTTTTAATAACTAACTATAGCACATAAGTAACAGTTTCATTCCAGTTCACTGTATAGAATTTATATAGTAAATGGTAGTGAAATAAGCGGAGCAAACATTGCGTCTTACTACTATGAATTCACTTGTTTAAACTCAAATACTGCATGCAGTAGGAATTTACAAGTCAAGGCTAAAGCTTACATAACCTAGTTCAAGAGTCTGTACTCAGCATCTGTATCCCAGAACAAATGTACCTGTAGACTGCTGCCCTAGATTTTGGACATTAAAGTTCAAGTGAAATGTTTCAATGTTGTGTTGTAGGGGTTTTCTTTACTTTAACATTGCCTTAGTTTGCTTATCGAAATCAATTATATTGCTGTTGGAACAATCAACAGCATGGTAAAAATTGTAAGGTGTTCGAAAAAATACAGAAATTGCTGGCTTTGTTTAGCAAATACACATGATAAGTGGTGATTTGGTGGGTTTGGGCTTTTTTAGTGATTTTTAGAAAGGCTCAGAATGTAGTATAAGAAGTTTCATAACAGTACAAATTTGGAAGTCTTCAATGTTTATCAGATGACTTATGCAATAATGGTTTTTATCACAGCCCCCGAGCAAGCATATATAACTTTGCTGTCCCTGAATGCAGCATGGTGGGATAGTAAAGGTGAGTAATCCTTCCAGGATTGTTTATTGCAGGTTTTTGCTCCCTCGAAGATGTTGTCTTAGCTGCATGGTTTGCACTGTTTGTTAGAGAAGTTATTTTTTTTCTCACATACACAGCTCTAAGAGGGCTTGTAGAGATTCTCTGTCCAGTTGGTTTTTTCATAGGAGACCACAGCTCTATTGTGATAGACCTGCTGATGGATCACCCAGTCTGATGTTCTTGTTGATTGTGCAGCACAAAGGAAAGTTATGGTTTTTACTCCTAAAATGACTGGGAATCATTTTTCAGTCATTTCTCAATTATTTGCTGTTCCAGCTTGAGTTTAAATTTCTGTTCAGAAGTGCAAGTTGTTACTACTCTGGGTGCTTGGACTATTTCTTTCTGTAGTCAATTTCATGGAAAGGACTAATGTCTCCTGACTTGTTTTCTTCTGAATACACCGTTGTGGATGAATTTAAATGTGTGTATCTGTCACTACTGAAGGCCTCTTCCTTTTTAAAAATTAGGATTACTGTTTTTGAGTGTTGTGAGAATGGTTTTTAAAAGCTTATAAGGCAGTTTGAAAATGGCATTAAATCCATGTTCAGTGTTAGCTTTACTGCTGGAAGCTTCTGATCTGAGGCACACAGAATTTTTCCTGAAGATTCACTTATTTTTATGATGCTGTTGCTTATGGAAAGGGAACATGAGTTTGTAAATTTTGGCCTCAACTTGGAGAAGAAGTCTGCCTTCAGTAGAATCAGTCACTTCAAAACAGGATGGAATTTAGTGCCCTTTTTTCTACTCCAGGGATGATCACAATGAAGTTGGGTTTTGCTTATGCAGTGTACCTCAGGCAGAACTTGGTACTTAGTTGATAGTACACTCTGATCTAAAGTGTTAAATATGCAATATGAAAGACTGCTACTGTGATACATATGATATATGTAACTCTTGTCTGCATTAATATTTTGTGTTTAGTCAAGGTGAAACAAAGGGTCATTATTATAAAGTTTGGTTAAAAGTATATGTGTATGTGTGTATATATATGATTAGAAAATACGTTCAGTACCAAAGAATGTTTTTTTTGTTTTTCCAAAGTATAGGGCTCTTAAGAAAAAAAGCAAAACCTTTGAATTATTGACTAAACAGGTTCTTAATTATTTGAGTTAGTGCTGCAGAGAAAGTGGAGAATGCAGC
This sequence comes from Scytalopus superciliaris, assembly GCA_013400415.1. NCBI lineage: Eukaryota > Metazoa > Chordata > Aves > Passeriformes > Rhinocryptidae > Scytalopus > Scytalopus superciliaris. The sequence continues at coordinate 171,762 of VXBX01008160.1, read as the reverse complement.
ATTGGCCTAAGACTGTGAATGCTTTCATTATAGTATTATCTTGAGTTCCTTAATAGTTAAATCCATCTTGAAATGGGTAATGCGGTATATTTGCTGAAGTCAAGTCTCTTTCATGCCCCTTCTGCTTCTTTTTCCACAGCCAACTGCACACCCTATTTGGCTTGAACTTCCCTGAAGAAGGAGAGTTTGGAATTTGTTGCTTTGGATCTTGTTGTGAAAGAAAAGAAATACCACACAGATACATAATTACTGGAAATGCATATTCCATGTTTATCGATGAGTAATTCTTCAAAGTGCATGTGTGTATTAAGCATTTCAATATGAAGATTAGTGAAATTGAATGTTAAATTGTTTTGGTTAGTTTGATTAAATTTGGGTTTTAAAAGATAATTTGTTTAAAAGATTTTTATTACCTGTAGTAGTTTATACACCAGTATCTTACATTTAGTGTTGAAATAATTTGCCCCAATTCCTACTCTTGTATTTTAAGTTTCACACAGAATTTTTACAGCTTCTGTTGTAAGTAATAAATGTTAAGCAAACTTTAAAAAAACAACAAAACAAAAACGCACAGTCCTGGCAACCTTGCCTTTCATACATAAACACACATGATACAAAAGTTAAATACCACACTCAAATTTGTTTCAGTAATTTGATGGAAAATTTTATCGGCAATAAATGCCCAAGAAAATCTTTGTTTCTGGTATAGCATTACATCAATGGAGGAGTGGTATTTTGAAGGACTTTGTATCTAGGTACCATCAGGCTACATGCGATCCATTTGCTTGTAGTCATAGCGCTGAGGTTCAATACCTTAGTCCATTCTTGGAGACAGAGGCAAGAAATATATTGACACAAATGACATGTACTTTTAAGTACAGCTCACTAGGTTGCATTTCCTGTTGTTAAGCACCTCTCTGCTGGGACATGTGTGCTTTCATATTCACAGAGGCCTTACTTTCATCCAGGCTATCCCTTGAAACCAGCACTTGTGGTTGCCTGTGGCACCACGTTGAACAGTAGCTTGCTCACTTTCTAATCAGGCCATGTTCTTCGTAAAAAATGTTATTTAGCATTAAACTGAAAATAGTTTTCAATTTCTAAAATCAGATATATGTAATTCACTTTGAGCCATCTTTATTTTTATTGTGACTATTTAGCATTTCTCAGTCAAGTGCTTTATTTATTGAATGACAAAAAAAATAACGGCCTTTTTTTTTTTCCTTTTTAAAAATCTGAAACAAATACTGTAGACCATCCTTACTTTTGGGATTTTATGTATAGCTTCAGTTCCTTGTCAAGGAGTGGGCCAAGTGTCATATGTTAAAGCATCAGAGGGCCTCACCTGTGCAAGTACTGTTTGTAAGCTGTTGTGTCAGAAAATTGTTTGTCCAAAAGGAGTATTATGTAGACAGAAAACAATGCAATGGAAAGATTTAAAGTTGAATAATTTTTCTGAAAAGCAATCAACTATTGTGGTCCACTATGTATTTTGGTTCAGTTTATTTCATCACCATATTAAATTGTCCTTCTTGCTGTTAATTTAGGTGCAGTTATAGCAGTTTAATTTTATTTGCATTTGATATTAGCCACATAATAATTGTTTTAAATGTTGCAATTTTTAATGTTGAAATAATGTGTTTGACTTCTGTACTTGAATTAACATTTATATTAAATTCATGCTGTTCATATTTAGTGTGTGTAAAAGAAAAATAAATTATTATTTTACACATTGTACCGTCACAATCTTACTTTGCAGGGTTCACCTTGCTTTCTCTAGCACCAAGCTTTGGCCAGAGGCTCCAGTGCTTTGCTGAACAAGAGGAAGAGTATTTAAGGGGCTTAGTGAAGCCTTGAAAAAAAAAGTAATGCTTAAAAAGCAAGTTGCTTCGTAGCTTCCATCACATTTGAAAGTTGTTAAACTGTTAGGAATTCCTAAGAAACTCAGTTGGGAGGCAAAAAGAGGGGACTTGTTTAGTCCTTGTTTAAGTGGTTTCTAAAAAGAAATACCAGTGTTTGAGATAGAATAATACAGTATCATGCTGTTAGGGTAAGGGGGTGATAATTTAGAAGCCTGAGAATTCTAGTCTAGAGTACTGAAATAAGCTTAATTTTTATTTTTTAAGTATCTTAAGATTCAGATTTTTTTTTTTTTTTTTTTTTTTTTTTTTTTTTTTTAATTTCTAGTGGAAATCTGGGCCAGTTCTACCTAGGCAGAATTGGTATTGTTAGCTACTTAAAGGAGCTGTGGGACAAGGTGCACAGAGGTTGCATAATGTTAAAGTGAATGCCACTAGGAGAGCTGTGAACTAAAATACCTCCTTTTGTTCATCCAGTGTTCACTGACCAGTACTGTAGAAAGCCATGGGACTGTATTTTTCAGGTGTGTAACATCCTTCTTGATCAGATTTCCAACTGTGCTTCCATCTTTGAAGCAGTCTAGTGCCAAAAAAAATTAAAAACACCCAGTTTTGCTACAAACTAGCAACTCCCATCATTATTAACACTAACCTGGATCTTGGCAATTATTTTCAGTATTCTCAACAGGTCTGACTGTACAAAACCATTATCAAGTGTTTGAGTGTAATGAATACGGGCTTCATGTCAGCCAAATAAAACCCTCAGGCAGAATTTGTCTTTGTTTTGCAGATAAGAGCAAAGGTGTAAGGAAAAAGTAACTGAAGCAGCAGTAGCACTTGGTGTAATTCAGGTTTTTTGAAGTTTATTTAGAGCACATCATTAGAAATCTCTAATCAGTGTGCAAAACTGCAAGCATATTTTACATATTTATAAAAATCTCACTGGAGCTTATTACCCTTCGAAAAATAAACCATCCTTTATTTCTTCTAAAAAGGTTGTGGCAGAGAGAGGATGTGGTGTTGCGTATTTTTTACATTACCGTTGCATAACTGATAAAAGTAAATTGGTGTACCATCTGTAATTGGTGTAGAAACTAGAAGTCCCTCTGAACATAGAGGTCTCTGACCTCAGTGAAGCAAAGTTTAGTTACTTTCTGCTAAACCCGCTGCATTATAAACTTGCCCTAAATAAGAAAAGGAGGTCCTTATTCTTAGTTACCTCTTTTATCTTGCCCCCTTTTTTTTTTTTTTAATGTTACTACCATGTGGTTGGTGACAGATAGAAAAGCCAGTTCAAACATGTTTATAGGCAACAGCCTCTGTCTTCCAACCCCACTTTTTTCATGGGGAAAAATAGTAAATGAGGTGGGAGAACCAAGAGCAAGTCACCTGGGAGATACTGGGTTGATGCACACTCTTGAGTCCCCAAGAAGTCAGTTGTCCTGAGTCTTGTCTTCTAGTGAATTTCTTCACAGTTGCCATGTGTAACAAAGAATGACCAGTTCAGCATCTCTTCATGTTATTTAGTGTTCAGCTTGGTGGACAACCAGAGGAAAGAGAAAAGGTAATGATCTGGCAATCTTAAATACCATTTTCCTGCAGTTAGAAAGAGCCGTAATAGGCCTTAAAACAGGCAGGAAAAGGGAAGGTTTAAAGCAGTCATTCAGAGCTCCTTTCTCTACTACTCATAGTTCACCATACTAAGAAGGAGCCAGCATGACTAGAAATTGTTCCAAATTGTCTGTGTCTAAGTGTCTGGTTTAAGAGACTGAAAGAGTAAACCAGTTCACCCTGCTCACTACATCACAGGCTGCATCAGTAATAACACCCTTATCCTTCTCAGGAGACAGAGCCTGTGCTGCCACCAATGCACCACTCGAGCCTCCAGAATGGCACCTGCTCTCAGGAATGGCACCAGGTGTGTAGGACACTGCTAGAGGCAGGCATTTTCCAAAGATACAGACACTGCAAAACCACCACGGAGAAGCATTTAATGATGCAGCCACTGTCAAGCCACATGGAATTTTTAGGCATTTTAGAATGCAAATAGCTGCTCATGGGAATCGAAAGAAAATCTTATGTCCTGCTTGAAGGTGGGTGAAATTTCAAGTAGGATAAGAATGCTTAAATGTCCTACAAAAGATCCCATTCAGGCCTTGAATGTTTTTCCTACACGGACGGGCTGTGGTGGCTGCTATTGACTTAGTTTCCTGCAGAGGGAACTATTCGCTAGTGTATGAAAACCGAATTCATGCAAACACACACACCCTGCAGCAATAGGGCCCTTCTGTCCCAGACCCTGATGTCTCCGTTGCTCTGCTCTACAGATTAAACTGCAAAGGAGGGGAAGAACAATTCTTCCCGTTTCCCAGTACCTTTTCACAAGCAGAATTCAGTATTTGCAACACATTCCTAGGGAAGACCAGAGTAGTAGGCTGGATTCAGACTGCTGAGGGAAGAGACTTTTCCCTACTCTCCTTTTTATTTTCGTGACAAGGATCATTGTGCTGTTTGTAGGTACATAATTTAATATTGGCACCTTTAGCATAATGAAGGCAGAATAACATCTCTTGGGAAGGTGTATCTGGGCTCCGGGCAGGAAGCTGATGATCAGTCTTTGAGGAATGAGGTGGGTCTGACTGAGGAGGTGCCTCAGAAACTTCAATAGTGAAGAAGAGCTTGGGGGTGTAAAAAAAGGAACAAACCAGTTCAGGATGCCTACAAGATGACACAGATTTGGAGGACCATACAACAAGGTCTAAGTGCAAAACTTACTTTCTGTCTTGTAGAAAGGTCAAATTCTTCATGGCATCCAAGGAGATGTTTAGTTTTTAATGTGTTATTTTAAAGCTGGGGTTAGAAGTATGTCAGAAAATGGTTAGCAGCTGGTATATAGTACTAGCTTTCCAAGGAGGGGTGGTGAGTAGCTCTCACTCATGAAGTCTTAGGGTGAAAACTGATCACAGGAAGACAGATTAAAGGATTTGGGGTTTTTCTTCAAACTAGATAAAAATGTAAAAAAGACAACCTCCCATGCCTCTCAAACTCACTTCCACTACCTACAGCAATATTCATGACAGAAGGCTACCTGAACTTTCTTTAACACTAAAGCATATATTTTGATGGAACTTTCACTACTTGCATTTCCTTAAAAAGCCCACCATGAAATCATGTTTATTTTATCCATTCATCCTAGTCAAGGATTTAAGCTATGAAAGGGGTAGATTAAAGCCAGAGGAAACAGTCATACCACCCAGGTTGTCCAGTACTACAAACACATCACCAATTTCATATATGCCCTTGGAGCAAGCCCAATAACAGCTAATGAAAGCACATCTTCCAGAAAGGGATCAAAGTCCACAAGAAGCTGAATCTTGCTCCATAAATTGGATCAGGGTGTCCTAGCTTTAAACAGACACAATACTTTATTGCAAGTATACTTGATTTTCTCCCACATCTTTCCTAAGCTCTTAATATCTAGTCTTGCTTTGAGCTTAAGAAATTTTCTGAGCTACCTACCAGCTCTACATACTGGTAATAGCTATCAGCTGTATTTTCCTGCTTTTCTTTCATTACCTGGTGACATTTTTGTAATATTTAAGTAACTAGTGAATAACTGAATAACACTATATCGGGGGACTTCAGCAAGCTGTGAAGCAGGTGGAGTTCAACTCCATTCAGTTCTGGTGAACTCGCACAACAGAGCTCGCAAGCTGGTCCTGTTCTACAGCAGAAATGGTGAGAGCTGTGCACTAGCAGAGCTCCTCTGATCTTGACCTGTAGGAGGGACATGGCTTCCAGTTTGCAGGACCCCAGGGGCTCAGCTGCTGGTCTCGAGGTTCTGGGAGGAGTGGAGCCAGGTGCTCCCACTGGAAAGCTCAGGGTCAATGTGGACACAAGGATTCCCAGGACAATATGACTGTCTGCCTGAGAGCTTCAGGGATCATCTGGAGAAATACGTGTAGTAAAAAATCTAAAAATGTGACATATTTTCATCCTAATGTAGAACAGGAATTCTTTAAGAGGATAGGATATTGTCATTTGTGTAAACAGTTCTCATTTAGGCTCTTCTAATGACTGGGGTAAGGGACACATAAAATGCATACTGTACCAGTTAGGGCAGGCATTTAGTGAGTTCTCAAAGCTAGCTTTTCTGTACAGAACTCCAGCTAATGGACTAACCACAGTCTTTGGGAAGTTCAGTTTCCAATTTTCTTCCTCCATAATTCCAACCCAAATAAAATCAAGCAGAGATAGCTCCTTTAGGGCTGGTCAAAAGGCTAGCAGAAGATTCCTGCTGTAGTGTAGAGTCTGCTGAACTTTTACTGTTCTACCCTAGAATTCTTTGCCAGACAAGTATTTCTGGATTTGTACTTGTTAAATCCATTTCATTTACATGATATACCAGTATTCCTTAATGGAAAGAAGCCACTCTTCTGTATAGGTATGATTTCTCTTTTTCTAAGCTATTCTTCCTTAAATTTTCAGCAATTCACTGAGATAGGGAGAATACTGTGTTACTGGAAGAAAACTGAAAAAAACCCACTTGTATATTTGAGCATTACTTTGGTGCTAAGCCTTCTACATCACTTCCTCACTCTGTACCAGTTCCACAGCTTGCCTGCTTCAGGAAGAAGTGAATACACATTGAACTTCCAAGATGCCAGAAAATTCCATATAGTGATAGCCCTCAGTGCAGAGGGCAACCTGATCAGACATCCCCTAGGGTTTTAACAGCCTCATTGTTATAAACTAACCAGCAGTAATTCAAAAGCCTTTTATTTTTTATTTTTTTTTGTGTGCCAGTCAGAGTAGAGAGATTCCTATTTTATGTATTCACATCCTAGTGTACTGTTTGTCAAACAGGAGTCAGCAGAGATAGGAGAGGCATATAACAAGGAAAAATGTATATACTAGCTGTCTGGAGAGGAGAACCAACATAACTCAAGGAAACTTCATATCAATGTCTTGTTAAAAACTTCATGAAGGATTTTTGGGAAACATTTTTAGAATTCCACTTTGAATGAAATTTACTCATACTCTTGGCAGTTTAGTAGTTCATTAAAAAAAATAAAAAAAGCAATTAAATTACGGTTGCGTGGGAGAGAATAGCAGAGAAAATGAGAAAAGTAGGGATAAAGATCTGAGTACCAGTAGGCATTTTTAATTGCATTATATGGATAACTGCTTCATAACTTTGGAAAACTTGTGGGATTGTTAGGATTCATAATGCTTGGATAAGCAGATGTTTGACTATAAATGAGAATGTCCAACCCAAACAATCTATGTCAGTGTAGATAAGACTCAGATACATTAAAGCTTCTGAAATTGAACTATGATCAGCTTTTTCACTGTATTGCATGTGCTCTTCTTGGCCTAATTTCCATGTTGGGTCAGCAGGCTGTATCTCATGCTGTAACCCCTTTCTCATTAGCTGTCTAGAGATTCTCCTCATGTCATTGCTGCTTCATCATTCTGTGGGCCTTGCTTGGTATTTCTTCCCCCTCAGATATTTTTCTGTGTCATAGATTCATTGAATATTTTGGGTTGGAAGGGACCTTTAAAGGTTATCAAGTCCATCCCCCCTGCACTGAGCAGGGACATCTTCAACTGATCAGGTTGCTCAATGCTCCATCCAGCCTGACCTTGGTCATCAATAACTCTTCTGCAATAGGCTTCAGTCTACTACTATATTTAAGTGAAAACTATTTAATACTTTTTCCTTGTCAGCTCACACTGTTCTTTCTTTAAAAAGAAATCCCAAACCCAGCATAGTCCTCAACCAGATCTGTTCTGATTCTTTTACTTAAACCAGTGCTGACTTCTCTTAGTTACACTGTTCTGCATCAAAATAGTCTCTCATGTGTTTCCAGACTATTTCCAAATCAACCATGTCCACCTTTAAGGGTGCTTTTGAGATAAGGTACCAGAATATCACTTTGAATATGAATTCAGCATCACTAGCTCATGGGCTCCTGCCAGCTCAGCTGTGTCTGTCGCTGGTTATGTTTTCTCATATCCTTAACAGAGCCTGCAACACAGTGCTGTTGGAAGCTTACATTACAAACTTCTGCTAAGTATCAAATGTAATCTCAGTTGTTTTCATCATGAGTAATCTTTTACAGATGTTGTTTTACAAAGGGAGAATTTGATGCATCTGCCACTTCTCTAATTCTTTGGCAAGACGATACCTACTCAGTGGAAAAATGGTCCCATGTGATCATTGCATGTATTTTATAGTAATATATGTTATAAACTGGTACTGTGGTAGTACAGTATCTTTGTAGAATCATTTTAAGTGTGCAAACACAGTTGACTAAGCACCCAGTGAATTTTCAGTGTTCATTATCTGGTCAGTTCTGGGAGATTCAGGGAGTGGAGGAGGTAGGCAAAGCAGCCAAAATCTCTACTAAAAACGAAGTGGGGTATTGTAAGAAGTTAGAAGTACAGAAGAAGTATATGAAAGTTCATAGTTAAGCTGGTCTCCAGGTGGCAGAGGTATATTGGGCAAAAATCCCCAAAGTGAAGAACAGCTTTCTAAAATGAGACTTCAAACAGGAAGACTCAGCAGTGAACTGGGCTTGCACAGTCTAGCACTCTTGGGCTATATCCCCTAACCCAGGACACTCCCAGGTTTCCACAATGTCCATGCTAACTACTCTCACCAAAAAGCTCTTGCTGCACAACAGGAATCCCTCCTTCAGAGAACTAATTTTATGAAGGACCATTAATCATAACAATTTGTAACAGAAAGAAACGGGTATTTTGTTCTCATGTTGTAAATGTTGTTCCTGGAAGTGATAGTCAACTGAAGTTTTTCAAAAGTAGATGCAGGGTTACAAGAGCAGGGCAAGATGTTTCCTGGAAGAGGGGAAGCTTAATTGTGATCTCCCTTCCTTCACTGCAGATTTCCCTTCCATCCTGCAGAGCTTCACCTGCCAGAGCTGTCCCCACTGCATTGTCAGTCTCTGCCAGTCTCTTGCTGAGCCTGGGCGAGGGCAACAGCACTCTCTACATCTGTGCTATATCACATACGTTCCTGCATGTCCAGTTAGTTGGAGTTGCACTTTTGTTTTTAATATACAAATTGAGAAGTCAATGCACATTAAAACATGCATTTTTTTTTGGCTCTACATTTTCATTCATTTTTAGTTTCCAGTCTTTTTTTGGACATGCCAGATGCTCCCCGATGCCCAGAGCTGTTACACTAGGACACCAAGAGCTGGTTAAATACAGTCCCTGATGCACCACAGAGTTCAGAGAAAGGAAGAGAGAGGTTTCAAATATCTGGCTGCAGAGAAGGCAGGGTGTCCAGGAGTTGGGATAATTCCAGATCCCCCCATGAACGAGATAACACAGAGGGCCTGAAAAGCCCTTGCCAGCCCTCAGGGTAGATTGGCCTCTAGTTGTTCTGCTAAGTTAGTAGTGGAAAACCAAAAGGGTTGTAAATAAGTAACATTTAAAGCAAACACCAACCCAAACCAGAAGTAAATATTTGGTACATGTATTTGCCAACACATGTCTAAAATCCTGACCTATGTGAGCAAATAACTGCATTGTTGGGGCTACAAAGTGTCCTCAACCTGGAAGTGCTCCAGCCATCAATGAGAAAAATTTACAGTGTCAGGACAGACAGTAACATATTTTGGCTTGAAAATATGAAAAAATTACCTCTGAGGAAAAAAGATCCAGAACACAGACATTCAGATAGAGTTCATAAAAATGCCAAAGGGACTGTGGTTCTAGAGGGACAAGTGTTGGAGAAAAGATTATGAAATCTAAACAAGAATATTTTGCTAAGCACTAATTTAATAAGGGATAACAAGATAAATCTACAACTATTTAATTCAGAGAATATTAAGTTACTGGTGAAGCAGACTTTTTTTTTTTTAAAAAAAGGCACTGAAAAGTTTATTTTCCAGTAGATAAACATCAAAATTTTGGAAAGAAAACAAAGGCACTGATTTCTTACACATCCCACTGAAACATTAAAGCCAGTTCTTAACCAAGTCCTATCTGAATCAGATATTAAAGTCTTAAGCAATTAAACTATAACGTAAGCAAAAAAAAAAAAAAAAAAGGCAGAGACTTGCTTGTGACTTCTGTATTATGTTCTTTCAGAATTCTACTGAGTCTTTTTGGAATTAGAAGGTTCACTCACATGCTGACTTGTGCTGGAAAGGCACCTTACACCTCAGCTGGGAAGAATGTGAGTGCAAGCCTGACAAGGGAAAAGCCCATCCTGTACTTTTTTAAGACAGCACAGCTTTCAAAACCTTGTGACTATTAAACTGAGTTTCTGATATGGCTGCACTATCTCTTTCAGAGTGAATACTGATGGAAATCAGGGAAAAAATGTCAGTAGCTCAAGTTAGGCTTTGAAGGGAGCCAAGCCGAGTAATAGCACTAAAAGCAGCAGTTATGTGAGAAATAAAACATGGTATCATAATGAATCCTTGTATGTGCAAGGTACCGGGCTGAGAGCAATATGTAAGATCATTATTCTTATCAGCCAATGATGACAAGGTGGCAAATGGTAATGTAAATTACGGAGGCAACGAAGGCTCTGATTATTCAATTAACTTGCAGCTTTATGAAATGAAAGATAGTCTGATTTTTTTTAATTTGGTTATTTTTATCTCCAACTCTGCTATACTTGATTCTAAATGAGGAATTTTAGAGGCTTTCACGAAACAGATTCTCATGTGAATATGAGCTTAATATTCTTTTTTTTTCCTCACAAAGTACTTATTCATACTATCATAATCAAAGACACTCACTGTGATAACTTTTCAGAATAGATTTTCACTGAACAAAGCCTCTGTTCTGCAACTAATTCATCAGTTTTTACAAGTGAATGTCTATCACAGAAGGATGACAAAATCAGTCTTGTCTGCCTTGTCTTTGTTCATCTGTGATGGACCAGAACATGCATTCAGTAGAACACCTCCAGAGCCAAAACTCAGTATCAAATGTTTAAAATAACAGCTGCTTTTGAAAGATGTGCACACCTACTAAACTTCAGGCATATGCTTGTATTTACATATTCTGAAATGTCCAGGCAAAGGGGAAAGAAGCAAAGCTTGGCTGAAAAATTTTTGTTTTTTTACATTGTTGAAAACAAGTTTAGGTGAGAAAGCTGAGGGACAGGACAGTGCCAGCAATATCCTACCTACACAGTTGAAACCCAAGGCACAGAGAGGGGTGCTGCTCTCCCAAGCAGGGGCTGGGGGTGTTGCCATTGCCAGGTCTCCAAGGCAGCCAAGGGCAGTTCCACAGAAATACCTGCCTTAGTGGCAACCCCAGGGGCAACAAAGGGCTGCAAACAGGCAAACTTCCCAGAAACATACTGAATTTCAGGGATTTGGATAACTTCCAGTTTTAAAGGAAATTAGGACTCCCCTCCAAGGCACTAAGGCAGTCAGATCCTATCAGTTCTCACTACATTTTGAATAATCCCCTTGCTTCTCTCCAGCAAAAACAACTTGTTACGCTGCTGTTATTTTGAAGTGGGGTCTCAGCACCTGGGCACAGAAAATGAGTCTTTAAAATATTAATATAAAAAGTAGCAATTCTAACACTATGGCTAACAGATTAATCTGATTGAGAAGGAAAAAAAAAAGCCATTCTAATTATCAGACTCAACTGGCCCAGATAGGTGGGCTATAATTTTGCAGTAGCGTGGGATGTGAGAAACCAGGCATGTGTAGGTGCTACAGAGCACCTTTGTGCTCAGAGTGCCTGCTTGTGCCAGTCAGGAGAAGGAAGCAACTCCAAGGGGCAGTCCTACAGCATCAGCACCATTTCCTGTGTTTCTTCCCACTCAGACTTCCTCAGCAATACTTACACAAGCCAGAAGAATTTGATTGATAGGTTTTAGCAGAGATGCTGCAAATTCAGCCTTTACACATAGATAATCTTGGCAAGTCCTAGCTCTGTGCCCTTAATAATTTACCTCCCATCCTACATTTGTAGTCTGCTGTAAATAGATTACCAAAGATCTATCCAAACTGTTGTACTGTGAGGGACAAAGCAAGATGGGATTCAGCATGTGGGGAAAAGGATTATGTGGTAAACTGGAAGGTTGCTTCTGAAGCACAAAGGATGTTCAGAACAGCAGGAATCCTGGCAATGTATGTGGAGTTGTCTCGTGTAACATCTTGACTGCGTGCAGTTTCCTTTCTGTCCTCCATCTTCAAAAACCTCTATAAACTCTGTAGGAACTACATAAATAGAATAATTTATTTGCTTTAATCCTAATCTGGTTTGAATTAAAATGAGTCCCACAATGTTTAAATTTAAAGACACCATACAAAATCACAACTGTGTGCTGCTCCTAATGTATCCAAAAAGGTATAAATTGCATCCCTACCTAAGTGCTCCAGGGAGTGAGGAGTTGGTAGCATGGTAGTGCTGGTGTTCGTGTGGAAGACTCTGTGGAATTTTCCACTGAAGGGCATAATGTAGAAAGCTGCAAGGGTGTCCTTGCAGTAGGCTGACATGCCAGCAAGCAGTACACCTCAACCCTGAAGGTCTGGACACCCATACCATTTTTTGTAATAACTTGTCATAGCTTGTTAACAACTTGGGGTAAGGAGAAATCAGCTCATATTTTTCATTTTAGTATGTCCAGCACACACATTAGCTTTTCAGAGCAGTAAATTTTTGAGAGCGCAAGCCTGTGTGTGTTGGAGACTTGGAGAGGTCAGTTTTGAGTCACATCACAATATTAATTGCATTTTATTACACTATAATTTGCATCAAATTATTGTACAAGTCTTCATTTACAGGGCATGACTCAAATCCAGTTTCTTCTTTCAGAAGGTGTATCAAATAATATTTGTTTGAGACGACCAGAAAAAAAAAAAGAAAAAGGAAAACTGTGAAGTGTTTAATGATTTAAACACAGAGCAACAGGGGACCACAGGCTAGAATAAAACAAGTTAAAATTATTTTTCTTTGGTCCTTTTTACATCTCCTGAAACCATGCTTGGCCAGGATCCCAGCATGATCTCACAAATGCTAACAAAAGACTCACTCTAACATATGTAGTTATGCCTTTTATTAGATACATAGTTAGGTATTGTATAGATCATTATTGGTTTGTATCTCAGGAAAAATGTCAGTCTCTTATTGTGGAGATAAAATGAGACAGTTAAAACATTTTGGACTTGATTTAGCAGCTCTTTGCTGTTTTCAAATAAGCACCACTGGGGAGCTGCCACAGTAGAGGTTTCTCTTTTTAGAAAGACCAGGAGACCTCTAAAGGTGCTCATGGAAGAAGCAAAGTGTCCAGTTCTGTTCCCTTCATGAGCCAGCTCACCTTCCTCTTAGAAGAGGACCACCACTGTTCCAGTTAATATGACAAGGGTTTGTCCCAGAGCTTAGCTCTTCTGAGTTAAGAGTTTCTCACATTTTGAAACTAAGGTTTACTCGTGGCCAATTTTACTCGTGTGCCTGAGATCACTCACCAAGTTACAGAGCTGTTTATTCACTGAAATTCACAGGATATAATCTTGTCCTCTCTGCTTTACTAAAAGAAAGAAGTAGCCTATTTTCTAGTACATTCATCACTGATTCAAACTGCAACATCATCAGCTTTCATGAATTTGTTGAAACTTTTGGTAATGGGATTTACTTTGAGCTCTGACTACTGGAGCTAAGAAAACCCCTCTCTGACGAATTAGTAATGTTTTCCTACTGACACTAGTTACAAAGGAAACTTGTAGCTATGTCTCAGGGAACTCTGGCATCTCACGAATCAGGAGACAATTTTTATCAAGCATGCTGTATATTATTTTATCATGATTTAAAGTGTCGTCTCAGAAGTAATATGCAGCAAGTGCATGTTTTTGAGGGTCACTGCAAACTTTGATGTTTACTTTCAGGTGATTATTAAAAAGTTATAAATTGCATGGCTTGATGACACACAGGACTCATGGGGTATTTTTCATCCATTTAGTTTTCTTCCCACCTTTCCAAGACCATCTCTATTCATCTTTACATGATATCTGATCAGAGCCATCAGTCAAATCTAGCAGCAGAGAGACACAAACACAGAGAAGCTCTCAGGCTTGACATGCCTTGGTCAACAAGGGCACTGCTTCAGACCTACAAACCCATGACTACCTTCAGTCTGTTCCCAAAAAGGAGTGGTTGGCCACCACCAGGCCTGCTCAAGCAATTCTGTCCATCTCATCTCAAGCAGTGTCTCCCATTTTCTTAGGGAAAACCTCGAGAGGAGACAGAGGGTAATTGTATATCAGGTTAATTGTTCTTCAGTGCATTCTCTTTCTTCATGACTTCTTTGGCTTCCCCATTCTACAACTGGATGTGTCCCTGCCTTTGTATAGTCTGAATAACTCCAGGGTCTGAAGTATTTATTTGCTGTTCCAAAACTGTTGCATGTGGCTCATTGCCTGTTCCTGGCAGGCCCAGGAAAACTGACAAACTATCCTGGGTAATTGCTGAGACACCTTAGTTTCAGGGGACTCACTATCAATCTCATTTATTGGCGCAGCACAGCACTGTAGTGCTGTAAAAAGCAGTAAAAGGAAACCGCTTGGATGGGTTACCAGAATTATGCTTTTCAGCTTGTTTCTCTACTCCTGTTCACTGCATGAATGTATCGCAGAAGCAGCAGCAGCAATTTCATGCCACTACCCTCCCATTTGTATTAGGTGCCCCCAATATAATGTCCCTTTTCTCTGTTTCCCCACCCACATCTATTTCAAGTCTCACAGCAGCATTTTTAGTAATGATTTGCAAAACCCTGACTATGACAAGTGCAAAAGCAGAATTCTTACCAATTTCACCGACATTCTATATTATCAAATGGTGGGGGGCTGATGATACCTCAAGTGGACAAATTTCAGTACTGGTGTTAAAATCCCAGATTCTTCTGTGCGTGTGAGTTTTCTCTCCTCCTCACCCGTGACCACCAGCATAAACCACAGCAAGACACAAACACCTGCAATTTCTGCCTCACTAGATGTTACATAATGCCTCCCGAGCCACACAACTACTTGCACGCATGTAAGGCCTGGTGGAATACACAAAGTAGAAACCTGAGTACAGACTCCATGTCCTGTGAAATCTGCTGCAGCTACACCAGCCTTTTTCAGTGCAGACATCAAAGGCTGCAATGTGCTGGAGGCCAGCTGGGAAGAAACACTGCTTGCATATAACCAATGCCAGGACAAGAGAGGACGGAACAGCTCTGGCTAAAGCAGGTGGCAGAGAAAGCAGGAGTGATGCTGGAGCAGGACATCGATGGCCGTCCACATGGGCCCAGATACTCAGCATCTCTTGGGATGAGGGGCATAGTGAGCGTGACATAATTCAAATGAGTAGTTATAGTTAATTAGTAAAGCTGATGGAATGAGAATTAGAAGATCCCATCTAATCCTCTTTGCAAATAAGCTTTTTTAAGATGTAAAACTTGTATGTGATTTCTAACATTCAGAATTAAAAGACAGTTATTTCTGATGAAGTTTTATTAGTACACTCAAAATGAACTTAGTCATGATGAATTTTTTTGTACTAAAAAGATATAAAAATGCAAATGTAGGGGGATTCTTCAGCTGCTTAGTATTAATGGCCAACTAGGAATTCAAATAAGTTAAAACTGAGTTAAGGGTCATTCTTTTTGGAAAAAGAATCCACATTTAGGAAATATGTGTCTATTTTTCAGTAGCACAAAAACTGTTATAACTGTCCTGGCTAGTGCAGCTGTCATTTCACATAAAAACCCCTATTATCTCAGCAGTCATCTTCAAAAAAAGAAAGGCTACACATGAAAACAACTAAAATGAAGACCTTTGCTTGAAAAATATATATTTATTGAAGTTTGTTAGATTTGGTTAAACTAATAATGATTATGTCACTAAGGCGGAACTTAAATGGCAGGGTTTACATTAACTCCATTTTTACACTGGCCAGCATCTTCTATAAAACAAAAATATACTGTCCAGGGGAATCCAACCTGCAGCAAACTCCTATTTGGGGTTTGTATGTTCTCATACTCTTCTCAGCAACAGTGAGGCTGAGGTGAGCCCAGGGAGAAGTAACAAAATACTGCAGCTTGCTCATCCACCATTCATCCTGTGGCATTAACAGAAATACCAGTAAATGGTATTAATTTTCAAGTTTGTCTTCAAGAAAACAAAATCAACACAATTCCTTGGTGTCTGGTCTTTTATGGTTTTTTTTTAATTGTGTTTACTAAGCAACAAGTTACAAATCAAGCTTAGTTAATTTTTGCAGAGGTGAGTCATACAGATTTCCAGGAACCAGCCAAATTCTGCATTTGACTGTGTTCTTTGCTTCTCTTGGGCTCTGGAGGAAAGTGACAGTGATCCACATGGTTATAGAAAACAAAAAACCAAAAAGCTCTTCATAGAGTGGCTGAGCGGAGAACTCCACATTTGTTCCTTTTCTCTGCCTGTTTCATACCATCAGTTTGAATAGCTGCATAAATAAATGCTTTACACACACACACTCACACAGGCCCTTTCACCAAGAAGCAGAGAAATCTTAAATGAAAACCTAAACACTCAGGTTTGAGAGAAGGGGTGCAATGTTTCTGAAAACTTCCACCATCACGCTTGGTTTTGTGCCATAGCCATTGGAGGTCTTAGGTATTAAAAGTTTCATACAAAACCTGAATGCAAAGCATTTACTATTGCCCCTTTGAGAAGAGCTTCATGAAGGTGTTCAACACCATCGACTTTCTTCCTTGTTTGAGAACAAAGTTCACATTCACCAACAAATTAACTTCCCCTTTTGTAAGGCTTGTGTTTAGTTATAGCCAGGTAAATTTCACTTATAAACTGAAGGAAATACCCAAACGATGCCACCTTTAGTTCATGAAAACTGCAACGCAGCAGCTAATGAAGAAAGCCAGACATTTGCCTGCTGTAACTGAGTCCCCTGGTCCAAAACACAATTCCAAACAGCTTCAGTTTGACAGACCATTTCCAAATAAAGCAGAAGAGACAAGCGAACATACCTTGCTATAAACATTTCCCTCTCCAGCATTTCCCAGAAACTGTAATTCAAACAGGCACCAGATCTAGCAGACCAGATTCAGGCAAAACACAATTTGCATTTAAATCAGCGAGAGCTACTGGTGACTCGCATGCAGCATGTACTTATTAGCGTCCTAACAGAAATGTGTATTTTAAAACAGATGGTAGAAGCTGAAAGAAAATTGAATCACAAAATAAAATCATTAACATAAATGCTTCCTCTTCTAATCAGCTACCACTGTGTTACTATCAGCTAGGGTGTTGGGGAATATCACTCATTTCCTCATCTCAGAATGTAAATATATGAATTGTTTCACTCCCTACTTCCCCCCATGCCCCATTTGCACAGGCACTTTCTTTTCCTCAGTGTTTCACCCAGTTAGACAAAAAAATCAGGGTGGACCATTTTCCTGTTTTCTCTCCTCCCCATCAGTAGTGTTCTCTGCACCTACTGAAAAAAATTGCTAGATTTAGACAGAGGGGGATATTCTGGGACAACATTTCAGACTTACTTCTCCACATAGCTACCTCCCACACCAGAGCACAACCTTTTAGATGCAAACATAATAGCTGGGGAAAACAGCTTAAAAAGTACAATCATAAAACAGCAAAAAAATTAAACCAGAGCATGGTCATCCCATCCCTCTCAGTTACATTCATATTTCTCATTTTACATAGCAAGTAAACTACCAGTACTTTGGGCTCAAACCACTTGGCTAGAAACAAGCTGTTTTTCTCCCCTTCCCCATCACCTTTCTCAACAAAACTTCTGCAAACACAATTTAACCACCATATTGACCATATCATGAACCAGAACATTGGTTAAAATGCTCTTCACTGGCAATGGCTGTGAGAATCAATTTCTGGTACAAAATACAGATAGGAGCTGGAGCCCCAGTAAAACCCAGTCATTACAAGAATCAAGGATGCTTAAAGTATGCTGGCATAATACAAGGATTGTCAAAGCTACCTCAAAAAAAAGTCACATAAAAGTGATATTCCCTTACCTGACAGAGCTTTCAAAAGCACCCATCCATCATAAATCCCCCAAGCGCAATAAGCAAATACACTTCTGTGGCTTCTTTTCCTTGAGGAACACAACAGCTCAGTGCAGGGTCCTGCCTACCCCCTTCTAAACTGTTAGACCTGCCAGATCCCTGCCCAGGTCCTGACCTGCCCAAGCCCCAGCTGACAGCAATGGGTAACTTGCCCTGTAGGACCCTCAGGGAAGTAAAATTTCTTTAGTGCTGAGTACCTGGCACGGTGCTCTTTTTCTCTTGCAAAAGTAGCACACTCCTGAGACTATCACCAAGTTCCCAAAAGGGCTTTGTGCAAGAGAGCTTTTGGGTCAGAGCTGGATGAACATCAGAGGCATAATTTCATTTTAAACATTTTTGAGCCAAAGCACTGTAAAACTGTTACAGGCATTACTTTAAACTTCTGGGCAAAGCAATCACTGATTTTGCTCATCTCCAGTGTAACTCACCGTGGCTCTATAGGGTTTTGATTTGCAGTAATATAAATAGGCTGCAACAGGCTATGGAATTTGAACCCCAAGCTTTTGTTTTTCTTTCTAACGTTAGGTGGTGCAAATATTGCAGCAACCCATAAATAAGATTTCAGATAAAAATTCTCACTATAGTCACTTTTCTGATCTTCCAGCTTGAAGGATTAAGGCTAAACACATGAATGAGGTTGAAAGATTAGGCATACAATCTTGCAGGTACAGGGCTGAATTGCAAAATCATTACCACCTTGCTATACAGCAGGTTACTGTCAACTATTTATACACAGAAAAGAAATTGCTGCCATTTTACATAGAAATATCCATGTACTTGCTCTCTCACATATAAAAGAACAAAAGTTCTACCTATTATTTTCCCAGCTGGAAGCTAATCCACGCTAAATTTTTCTGCAGTGCTGAAGATTTCTGAAAAGCCTCACAGATAATTGAGTTGCAGCTTCAATACAGAGGATCCCTCAGTAAGCAAAAGAGTATCATCCTCTGTTTGTCATAAGCCTTTTTAAAGCAGGAAGAAGATCAAGAAAAGGACAGATGAACCTGTTGAGAGGTTCTGACAGCATTAGTTCTCCCAGAAGTGTTACTAACTACCCCACAGTTCTGCACGGTTATTTCAAGGCATTAAGAGTTAGGGAAGAGTGGTGTCATGCTATAAATGCAAGTGGAATTGAATACTTCTATTCCTGCTGCAAGCCTGTTTCTGTGGAGTTGTTGGTTTCTCCACACAGCTATTTCCAATGACACCTGGTGTTTGAGGTGAGCTAACAGGCTTTCACCGCTGCAGGTCCTACAGGACAGCTGCCTGCTTAATAAGGACCTGCACTAATTGCTCAGGCAAGCTCTCATCAGGCTCAGCATGGGAGTAAACTGAGTCTAGAATGGATTTGGGTTTCTTATGGGCTTTTTAGCACAGTTTTGAGCCTTTTGTCCCACTGAAGTACTGATTAAACAGAACAGAACGACACATTTGTGGCATAATTGTATGATCTGCTTCTCTGTTTTGTTTTCAAGTTCACCTGAACTTCTGAAATGGTATATTTTCCATTCTTTTTTCCCCTATTAGCTTAACTGACTGTTTCATGGCACAGTGATTTGGAAAATGCTCATTTTATAAATGCTGGTATTTCAGTCATCTTTCAGCCCCCAGAGACAATTATAACACTGAATGTTGTAAAGCTAAGGCTGCTCACATACAGATGGCAAAAATTGTTGGTGCAGCAGGAAAGGAATGGAAAGTGTCGAATCCTACCAGCTGCTCTGAATCCTGTGAGTGTGCAGGGGCAAGAAAACACATTGAAACCTTCTTCTTGCACAAAACTAGCTGTGAGGTCCTGGTTGTAGAAAGTTCAGCAAATAGCTTTTCAACTGCCTTGCTGAGAGATCTAAGGCTGAAACAGTCTGGTCTCACCTGTAATCTCTCTCAGTGCCTTCTGATGAGAGACCTGCTCTCTTAGGACTGCAGTTTGAAGCTCTCTCTAAGACTGAAAAGGTGGGGGAAACAATGGTAGAGTGATCTTGTGCTCTGTGAGGAGACCCACTGCCTCCTCAGGACAGATGGTGCAGTTCACTGTCTGGGAGTTTTGCTGTGCTCTCCTTTGCCAGCACAAGCTGACCTTTAAGACAGATGTCTCTGGAAAGCAATAGCTCTAGAAACCAAACATCCGACCAAAAAACCCTCACCTTTAAAACTGTCTCCTGCTTTTAATAAAGGACTACAAGGGATGGAACAGAATGAAACATTTGCTTACTGATCAAAACTGATTAGAGCCATGATTAATTGGTTTTAAAATCTGAAATGGCAGGTTCATTTTTGGCTAAACAGAGGAAGCAGAGCAGTTGGCTCTCTTCTCCAAACAATTATGATGGTAAGTTTGACATGATACCCCATTTCTAAATGTTTTTCTTCCCCAATGTCCTAAGTTCACACCATAAGAACAACTTATACTGCTCAGGAAATATTGCTGGACACAGCCTGAATCCTGTGCAGCTCAAGTCAGAAGTCTTCACTTGCCTGAGCACTTTGCTCCAGCTGGAATTACCTGAAGGAGCACTACAGTTCAGTCTTTGGGGTAAGGCACTAAGAAGAAATGAAGCATCTAAAATCAGGAGAGCAGATTTAGTGAATTGTGCATTTTCCAGGTGAATTGCTTTATATTGATATATTACTACTTTCACTTTTCTGAGCTTATGAAGTGTGACTGCCCTTTAGCAGCACCTTCTTGTCCAAAGAGACGTGCTGTTAGAGGGAGTTGTTGCAGTAAGATGGCAGTCTTTGTGAAAGAACATGAGGTCTTTGTTCATCTTCATAGAACAGATAGGGACCATTCAGGGGCATTTTTTTTTTATCACACAGGGATGCTTGGAGTCGAGACTGGTCTGAAAACCTTCCTGCATTGTAAAATGTCACTGCACACATCACTGCCATTATTGTAATTATTGCATTTACTAGATTTATTCTTCCCATGAAATATAGAGCTGTGAATGAACGATATATGTGTTCACAGTGCAGTTGTGGCTACTGCTCTGCCCCTTTCTGCTGCAAAGCAAGCTGTGTGCACGGTAGGCTGCCACCTCCTTTGGGGTGAGAATGTTATCAAGACAAAACAAATGAATAAACCCTTTCCTTCTGCTAAGGCAGAGCCAACAAGGCTGTCAAGAGCATAGTGGAAAATTATAGTAATAGGATAATGGAAAAATTACAATTTGTGGAGAATGAAGTCTATTACTTCTATATTTAACAGCCCTGTGGAGGACAGAAACAGCAGAAAGATTTGATTCAGTGCCAAAAATTTGAATTTACACCTTAAAATAAACTGCTAAAGGAGGAGGAAAAATAACCTTTCTTCTTGAAAGCCTGTAGCAGAGATAGCTCAAATTAGTACATTTTAGCCCAGAGGCTGGGGAAAGGGTATCTTATAACTATGTGTGAGTGAGTTTAACCGTAGATTTTGGTCCAAGTTAATGGGAAAGCTGGAGAGTTATTTAGCAAGGATAGCTGTTCTGAATAATTTGTTTGGAAAATCTATAATACTGACAAACCTCTTCCCCTAAACTTAGGCTCACATGGGGATTTTATTTTCTTCAAATGGATAAATGCAATCTGATTGTTCTGTACAAGAACTTTTTGAGAAATTCTGGAAGGACACTCATTATTTTGCATTTTATTAAGGCTGTTTTTTAAAGTAGCATTTCTAAAAAATAAAGACGAAACAATGCATCAGTTTCTAAATGTCTGATCTAGTCTTACATATTTTGATATTTAGTCCTGAGATACTTAAAACACCATCAACATATTTGCATTTGATTTCTTTCCAATTGAGACTCATATGTATGTTTTTAATATTGATGGCACTGAGAGTGTGTTTCTTCATAGTACAACTGAAAATAGCAATCACAATTACACAGGTTGCCTTTGAATTCAGTGCAATTGCTTTAGTTCAAAGAAAAGTCTGTAGAAGAAGTAGCTGCAAACACAGGAATTAGAACAAAGCTGTTAAGGTGTATCAACATCTGTGTTTCTAAACAAATAAAAGTCTGTAAAGGGGTACCATCGAGGTCTGATAAACGCTCAGCAGGTAAGTGGACCTGTAGTCTTTGAATAAGGATAAACTGAAGATCTTTTGCTGTGCAAATCACGTCTACCAGTGGGACATACAGGGAGTTTGTCTTCCTGGTCTTTTTTACAGAGGAAAGCATTTACTTAGGACTAAGTCTTAATCTACTATGACACATGAAAATTGAGAAATCTATGAGTGGAAAAGTCAGAAAGAAATTAATTCTGAAGAAGCTCTGTGACTGTAAGTTGTTTGCCAGCTTTGCCACAAACACTCCCAACTCTCCCCACCCTGCTCGGGGAAGCAGACCGAGAAATATCTTCAGGATGTGTCCAGGACTGTCACATGTCTGCTTGCTGCAGGGGTTTCAGTGGCTCTACACTAGATGTCTGAAAGGTCTTCCAGCAGCAGAAGAAAAATCCCAGCTGCCCCATGCAGCCAGACTGTGAGCATGTGTTGGCTGCTGCAGCCTGCCGGGGTGCAGCTGTGAAAGCTTCACTTCAGGAGAATAGCTCTGAGAGGCAGCCAAGGCTGCACTTTGGTACAGTCACTAACGGGGCACATCTGAAAGCTAAAGTGAGTGACCAGCAAGGTTTATTTCTGCAATGGTTTCTTACATTCAGTTGAAATGAAAATCTTGGAGAAGCCATGAGTGGCACTGAGTATAAACAGGGGTCAAGGCAGTGTTCTGTGTCTCCACTGAAAGAAGCCAGTTTTGAACAATAATACCTTTATCTTTTTAGAACAGGGCTCTTGTTTTCTTGCCATGATTTGATCATACATCCAGATATCACAAATCAGACTAATGCTGGAGAAGAGAGTGGCTCCTGGATTTTCAAAAGATGCTTCATCTCCTGAGACCCATTGCAAAGCCTCCTTAGCACTTCAGAAAATGCACTGCCTGATATAAAATGTGCAACAGCCAAACATCTTTATTGCTGTCTCTTGGTTAGAATTAGAAAATCTTTGCTATTTGCTATCACTTATAGTACAACTTTTAATAAGTGTATAGATAATCTAATCTTTTGGCCAGAAACTAATATGACTAATTGCATTTTGTGATCTGCATTTCCCCCAAGGTCTCAGTATTTCCTGCTTTTTTCCCAAACTGTAACATAAAACAACTTCTACTAGTTATGTAATTTGTTATTAATTTAAATAATGCACAAACTATATTTTGGTTCTCTGGGGGACAAAGCATAGTAGAAAAAAACTAAGTTTTAAAAATTTAAATTTTAAACCATGTGTTTGTAGAAAATCAACACTAGTGCACAAGTTAGACTAGTTTTCACAATGTTTCAGATGTAAAATTTGTTTATCTGTATTGTGTGGCAAAGTTATGGTAGCTGGGGGGTGACTTCTCTGAGAAGCTGCCAGAAGCTTCCTCCATGGCCAATGAAGCCAAGGCCATCGAGCTCCAAGACAGACCCACCTGTGGCCAAGGCCAAGCCCAATAGTGGTGCTGGTAGGGCCTCTGAGATAATATATTTAATAAAGGGGGGAAAGAAACCCACCAAAATGATGAGGGAAACATTGGCCTTGACCCCAAATGCATTTCTGTCTCTTTTCAGTTTGCCCTAGGAGTCTAAAATCGATCCCATGAGCCAGAGCTCTGCTGAGGAATTGCAGCTCTATGTGTCACACCACAATGCCTGCTGCCACCCCTCGCCTTGGGCCGCGCTCTCGCACTGTGTGAGCACAGATAAAATTACACAGAAGGGTTTGCTGGAATTCAGGGAGTCTGACATCTCCTCTGAAGAACCTGCTGAGGGGTTTAAGACTACAAAAAGCTTTGACAGCTCAGCTGTTATTAGTGGATGAGACTCTCCGGTGTGCAAGGGGGCAGTTCCTCCCTTGAGTGACTCAGCTGAGGCAAATTCACCTCAACAAGAGACCTGACCCCAAAATTTCAGTGACCAGAGAAGCTGCTGTGGCATTTTGTTGTTAGAACTGCCTAGCTGAGCTAAAAAGCAAGTTTCTAAACTCAGATGAGAGGAAGTCTTCAACAGAGGTTACCTTTGGTGAACATCTCCAGCTGCAGCTTAAAAAATCTGAAAAGTTTTTGCTGTTGTCTGTCTTCTTAATGTGTGATGTCTATTTGTTAAGGTCCATTGTTGGGGAGACCTAAGGACCTTCTGGTGTAGAATACCCTCTGTAATGAAAGGTTTGAGTTCTTTTAAAGTCCTCTGCTCTTGGAATGAGCTACTGATGAAAGTGGGAGACCATTAATTCTTGTAACAACATGAATATTTGTATTCAAATATTTGAAAGTGAATTATCTGGAGTATATAGTATATCAATTAATGTTCCATTTTCAAAGATTTGCTGCTTTGGCCATGTGTATGGTTGTATCTGTGATTACACAGTGCTTATAGCCATGATCACATGTTGTGTTCATTGCCATACTATACCATAAAATTACCATATTATTAGCATGGGAAGTGCAGTGAACTCTTGCATTTGTATCATTTTGAAGATTATTTACAGTTTATTCATTCAAGAGCTGGGAGAAGGAAATACAGAGAAAGCATACATTTGTTTCCTGTAGCCTCCCAGAATTCCATGTAACTAAAAAGCAAAGAGTATCTTGCAGCCTGGGGAAAGGCTGACCCCTCTCAGGTCTAGTTCCCTGGTGACCATTTTGGTACAGCACTGGATTGACTTTCCAGGGGTGCTGTACGTTCTTAGGATTCTGTTGCAGAAAATCTAAAAGTACGGCTATTTTTAAAAGGTACTATACAAATAACATAAATACAATGTAAATATGAAAATATACTGTTGTCATTCATCATTCTGCAACCATTTAATTCATAGTGCCAAGTCAAATGACTTTTGTGTGTATTACCTTCCTGCTAAGCTCCATAAGAGGTCCTATGAAAATGCATTTCACTCTGACAACCCAAACAATCCATTGCCAAGAAACACAGAGAGCTCTTTTAATAAGTCTTCTTCTATCTTTATGCAGTTTAGACAAGAATGGCTTAAATACTTGATTGAAACAGGTAATTAATCAACAGTTCTGTTGAAAAGTGGTCTCCATCTTTGGCTAAAGGATTTTATTTCAAGCATTTTTTGGGTCCACAGAAGTTAAGCCTTAACAAATTTCGTGTCTTACAGAAAGCTTTTGGTTACTCTATTCTGTAAGAAAGCAAAGGACTTGAGTTTTAGTCCAAGGTATAGGCAAACCCCCCCTTTTTTTCCCTCCTGCTAGCTGCAAATAATTTTCATTGATTTAATAACAGGTCTCATGTGAGCAGTAATCATAAACAAAACTAAAATGTGGATCTAAAATACTCTAATGGTTCCCTGGTAACTACTTGAGTGTGCTCTTGTACCCAGCAGTGCATGCAAGGCTTACAACCTGCTCCTTTTTTTCTCTCCTTCTTCCTCTTCTGAACCTCAAATTTCCACAGGGTAAGAATGGGTGAGTTCATATAGTCACTGTTGCCAGTCATCAACAGTTGTATGAGGAGGGCATGTTCTTTGCCTTAAGGTCGTATCACTACCTGTCATTCAGGTTATCTGAGCCCTTCCAGTTAATGGATTTGTAACATGAAACTGGTGAGAGGGTTAACTCACTCTTGAATGGACCAGTGGATGGATTCTCTGGCACTGTGTTGCAGGAAGGGACTCCATGGTCACACACATTTTATTCTAATTGTGATGGAAAATATATAACAAAGTGGCATAATTTTCATCGCAGCTCAGAAATACTAAGATATTGTGCCTTATACTAAATAAACATACTAAATAATATGGATTAAATAAAAATACAGTTCAAAATTACTAATGTTTAAATAAACATAAATATTTAAGTAAAAATACAACTTCATTAAGTAGACTAAATCCTAAGGTTTTCTGTCAATCACAGTTGGACTCTGGAATCTGAGGACAGCTTGTCTTCTGCTTTCATGTTCTTTTTGCTGGAATTTCTTTTTTCTCTTGTGAAGTGCATCTATTTCGGTATTTCATCAGAGGAAGAGGTGCTAAGTAGCTGTGATAAGTCAATTCTCTTAGAATAGCTGATTTGGTAAATCTTACTTTGAAAGTTCTTACATGCTTAATTGATCGTTCAAAAAGCAATGTCAAAAATTTTTAGTGCTGCAGAGGAAAACATAGATGACAGTCACATGAAAAATTAGTATGTAACATCCTATAAAGGACAGCTGAACTGGTATTTATAATGATAGTGTCTATAAATGAACTTTTACAGACAGTTTCTTCCATGATTCTTCCAACATTTCTGTGAAAAATTATTATCAACACAAAAATAATTATGTTTTTGCTACCTGTAGTGCAAAGGAAGCCATTATCATAGAATCATAGAATGCCTTCAGTTGGAAGGGACCTTAAGGATCATCTTAAGTTCTAACTCCCCTGCCATGGACAGGGACCCCTTCCACTGGACCAGGTTGCTCACATCCCCATCCAACCTGGCCTTGAACACTTCCAGGGATAGGGCATCTAGAACTTCTCTGGGCAACCTATTCCAGTGCTTCACCACTCTCACAGTAAAACATTTCTTCCTAAAATCTAGTCTAAACCTATTGTCTTTCAGTTTGAAGCCATTTCTCCTTGTCCTGTCCATAAATACTCCTGTAAAGTTTCTCTCTATCTTTCTTGTAGGCTCCCTTCAGGTACTCAAAGGCTGCAGTTGAGTCAAGCCATAGCCTTCTTTTTCTAGGCTGAACAAACTCAATTCTCTCACCTTTTCCATGTAGGAGTGCTGCTCCATCCCTCTAATCAACTTGGTGGCTCTCCTCTGGGCTCGCTCCAATAGGTCCATGTCCTTTGTGTGCTGGGGATCCCAGAGCTGGATGCAGCACTCCTGATGGGGTGTCACCAGAGTGGAGTGTGTTTTTTCCAAGAACATAGCCACTTCTTGAAACGTTTCTTTAACACATTTAGAATTCCCATACAAAGTTTGAAACTTTCATTGCACTCGACACGGCATTCAATTATTTTAATTCTTCAACGTCTATACTCGTTCTAGAGCAAGTATTCCAAAAAAGCCAGTGGCGTAACTGTGGAGTAAACTCAGGAACAAACTTGTCTTAAGACAACACAGATTTGATCTAATATTCTCTTTGTTAAATGTTTTACCCTCTAGGGTTGTGTACTGGGCCTGGCTGAGACAGAGTTCATTTCCCCACAGCAACCCTCACAGTAGCACTGGTAGCTAGAAAGGCGTTGGTAACACACCGGTGTTTCGGCTACTGCTGAGCAGCGCTGGCACAGCATCAGCACTGTCTTTCAACATTCCCATCAAGGGGCTGGGGTTGGGAAAGATCCTGGGAGGGGACACAACTAGGCCAGCTGACCCAAACTGACCAAAGGGATATTCCATACCTTATGACGTCAGCTCAGATATAAAAGCTAAGGAAAGGAGGAGGAAGGTGGAGGGGCATTTGTTATTTACAATGTTTGCCTTCTGGAGCAGCCATTAGGCACGCTGAAGCCCTGCTTCCCAGGAAGCAGCCAAACAGCACTTGCTAATGGGAAGTAGAGAATAAACTGTTTTTTCCCTTTGCTTGTGCAAGTGCAAACTTTTGCCTTTGCTTTAGTAAACTGCCTTATCTCGATCTATGAGTCATTTTCCATCTTATTCTCTCTCGCCTGTCCAGCTGGGAAGGGCAGTGATAGAGCAGCTTGGTGGGTACCTGGTGTCCAGCCAAGGTCAACCCACCACAGGTTGCCTTAAGCTTTTGTCACTGTTAATAAGTGGTGCGGACTCGGGCACTAGATGGCGAAGTTAGGTAAACTGTGCTCATACTATCAGCTCAAGACAAAGGAGTTAAAAATAATCTGCAGCTTAGTTTGTGAAAAAACAAGCAAGCAATAAAACCTAACATAAGATGTCCTCAGTATCCCTGGGATGCAGAAAAGTGCTTGGATGTCCTAGCAGCAGCCCTTCCTTCTCCAGAGCCTCTCTAAAAGGTTAAAAGTGTGGTAGCTGTGCCCTCCCTTTACTTCAAAGGCACAGTATTCCAGCAGCGCTTCTGTGCAGAAAACCAGCCATCAAGTAACTCTCAGTGGTGTTTTTCAGCCTGTGTCCTGTGGAGTTTATAGTCCTTCTCAGCAGCAGTCAGGGAAGGCACTATGGTGATGAAGCAAAAGAGATTGTTTAGTTAAATAATCTTAATGCACTAATTGTATTTGCCTTGCAAAGTATTGCTGGACTTCATTTTTCCTGCTACCTCAGAGGTTTTGAGACTTTGACAAGGGTCAGAAAGCAAAGGTGGGAGCTAGGACCCTTCATCACATCAGTTCCAGTTGTGCCATTGCCCTGCCCTGCCTTTCCTCTCCTCTTGCTGGTATCCCACTGCCTCTAGCACTGTCCTTTACTGAATAACAGGACATACAGCCTCAGTGTGGACTTATGGGACATGGAAAACTTGGACAAAAATGGAACTTGGATCAGTAACTCTTCCTTGCCTGTTGCTTCTGTACAGAATCCAGCCTTCACATCGGGAGGTTTTGAGGGAAGGCAAGTCTGTGAGTGTGTGTGAATTGTACAGTTGGAGAAGAAGGAGAAAACATGATTCTGCCACACCAGGTTTTTGGAAGGGATGGGAACTGCTAGAGTTTGTTGAGTGGTTTGAAATTCTTCGTGGTGTCCATGGCTGATGGGTTAGGGGCCTCAGCGCAGGTTAGGATGAAGAGTTGAGTGGCAAATTACATCTATCCAATATTATCACAAGGCTTTACAATCTATACCAAAGATACAACCACCAGAAATCTGGATGATGTATCTGTATTTGTGCATGTATATGTATATATGCATGATAAATCTCTCAATATCTCCAACTGTTATTGAGAGCAGTGATGAGATATTTTGACAGAGGCTTTGCGCAAAACCTACTGAAAACATCCGAATTAAGAGTTGGTCCCATGGTAAGAAGCCCTCAGAAAAGCACATCACATGTTGCTCTGAGCACTGCTCTTTTGCCAGGACATAGTCAGTGAATCAATATCACATACAAGGCTGGAACATCCCAGAAACCATTTTGTAAATCACATGATCCTGATATTCTAATAGTTGCAGTTCTATTTCATCTGGATGTGGCTAACTGCTGTCAGAAACCTAACACATCTTGAGCATTTAATAGATTTCTTGGAAGCATCTTTAGGACTTTTTTAATATTTTAGCACCATGCTTTTTTATTTCCTGTATTTGGACCTCCTTGAGATATACCTGGAGATATGGCCAGGCCTGGTATCATGTTTCCACTGGAGATATAGGGACAGGTGAGATTCCTGAGGGCCAGTTAGTTGATAGCATGTGAATATCATAAATGGTGCTATGTCCTTTCAGCTGTCACATCTGTTCAGTGCTGCAGTGGCTTCTGTGGAGGGTCAGTTGTCTGCCTTGGCAGTGCACTGAGTGGAGAGCAACCCTCTGGTAGAATACTCTAGAGGCAGTTTCTCATTCAAAATTTCTCCTGTGGGACTTTCCAAGCTGGAAAGTCTTCTCTGGTGGATGACAATAATTGCTCTGCTTATAGAACAAACCAGAGTGGAAAAAAAAATGGGAAAAAATTCTTGCTCCTTTTCCCACACTGAGCATTAAGTACTGTCTGGCCTTGCATCAAGGACCAAGAAATAACACATTACCATGTAACATGGTCAGCTGGGAAAAGTGCTTTGACATTTAAAAGAGATGTTTTAAAATTGTCTCATACACAGTCCTGCAGCAGAGCAGCAACAGCTGTGCTCCTCCCCTGGGGAAGGCAAGCTGGGATATGGGGGCAGCCATACATCCAGCCAGAAAGGGGCAGGCAGGGCCAGGCAGTGCCACCATGGCAGAGTATGGTCCCACGGCACCAGAGGCAGTCAAGGGCACTGACAAATCCTGCCCACACTCCTGTGCTAGATTTTCAAGAATCCAGATAGATCCCCAGGCTACCTGTTGAATACTCTGCTATTACATCTTTTGTTGGGTTTCACATGGTGGTAATCGATAAATGTACTGTCTGTCAGTAAAAATCCTCAGCCACAAATTGCCTGCCACTGGGGTCTATAATGCGTTTCTCCACGAGGAGAAACACAAGGGTATTGTAAGCATTTTATTTTTGTCTTCTCACACCTGACTTCACATATTTTCTAACTGGGAAGATTGATTTCAGCAGCAGTCTCTCACTGAGGTTCATGTTAGAAAGCTTATTCTTCATGTAAAATATACAAAAGAAACTCTCGCAATGATTGCTACTGTCAGTGTTGCTATTTATGACATTAATCAAAAGTTGATGTAATTAAGCTTCTTCTAGAAGGACCAGTGTTCAGTGAGTTGTTGCTGTCTGCTTGTTTGGCTCTTTTTCTTATGGGAGTGGAGTGCTGATATTTATGAAATGTTTCAAAGGAGTGCTGGCTTGTCTGACTTTTCCCAAGACTGCATTAGGAGTAGCTAATGTCACTGGTTTGTCTGCACTGATCATTCTGAGGTGCTTAATTTGGTCTGTGGTTGACCTGAAATTGGTGAATTGTAAGGTTTTTTTAAGTGACTGCTTTTATGATGTGGAACTGATGTTTGTTTCCTTTGTGGGGGCCATCACTGTAGTCTGTTAATTGCAGCAATTCTAATCACTTAACTGTATTAGGTAGAAATACATACATATACACATATGTGGTTTAGTGACTGTTTAAAAGACATAACAAAGGATGTAAAGGGCCAAGATTGTGGACATAAAATCAAGGAGTTAGTCTAATCAATACCATATTGTAATTAGCAGCTGAGTAGTCTTATTGCTTACTAATACATGGTGTTGATTCTTACTTAGACAAACTTTTTGTCAATAAAATAATCATTATGTAAGAATTAGCAGCATTAAGATAAATATCTTTGAAGCAATAAAAAAGCTACTGAGATTACTGTGTAATTCTGAGGGAAGTTACCAGTACCTATGAAGTATTTAGGCCTCCAAAGGCTCTCTTTCTTTTCTTTTGAAAATCATACATGCATGTTCAGATACATCAGCACAAGTCATTTTCGTGTGCTTGCTGCATTCCTTTCCTGTGTTAGACCCAGAAGGCAAGAGCTGAGACCCTAAGCAGAAACCAGAGTGTCCGCAGCCTCTTGTGCCAGCTTTGCAAGTGACGTGATGTACATGAACACCCTCTCTGCCTGCATGACCCACACCCCACGGCTGTCCATTGCCATCCAGCCCTGGAAACTGCAGCAGGGCAGTGACATGTGGGTCCTAGGTCATGTTATCCATCCTGAACTCACAGAGCGGGTGCTGCAGCTGTATGGTGCAGCTACAAGGTTTTCAGAGTGCAGTGGTATTGACTTGGCACAGGACTGTTCCTGCTTAGGTTTTGCCTTAATTACTATCCATCTTTTCTGAAGGGGCAGCCTGACACAAAAGGAGGAAGCAGGCAAAATCCTAAAGTCTGAGGGTGGTTGGTATGTCAGAAGGCACTTTTGCTGTAGATTTGCTTCCACTTTGCTACAGACTGGGATAGTGCTTATTCAGCCAGCCCAGGTTGGCTTCCCTTGTGTGCTGCTGCCACTCCAACACTCTAGCAGGTAATTATTCTTGTGAAAGCAAGATAAAGCAACAACAAAAATGTTGGTGCTCTTATCGTCTTCAGAACATTTAATGAATATCACTGCTTGAACCACATAAACAGCATCCACTGAAAAACAAGCCCCTGTCGGTGCTTTGCACAACAGCCTCTAACTTACATTGTATGTGTGTTTATATGGATCTCCAGCTACATACAGGGTTTCTTTGTGCTGGAGTCACTGCTGTGCTACTCAAGATACTGAATCTGCAGTATTAAGGTCACTCCAGGCTTGTGCTTGAGGTACAAGCATGCAAGGAGGGTCTGCTTCCATGGCTCATCTGGGACAGGACTTGATCCAGCTATCAGTGAAGTTAGGGGAAGACTGAATTAAACCTCTGTGATTCCTCTTTTGCCCAGGATCATTTTCCAAATGAGCTTGACTCTCTGTCCCCTTATTTTACAAATGAGTTTGAGACTCTGACCCCTCTATGGAAATGAAAGAGTAGAAAAAGGTTTCAGGTTAATCTTTAAAATAAAATAATTCTTCTCCTAGATAAAATGTCATCTTTTATTAAAATACCCTGAATTCTCACTTATAAGGCTAACAGTCAAATTAAAATACCAGAATCCACTGATCATATAAGGAAAAATAAACTTCTGGGCATGCAAATTCATCTATTACCTTTGAAAAGATGTTCTAGGCAGAACGAAATAACTCTAAATAGTGTGGCTTTATTTAATGATGTAGCCATCACACCACTTTTTTTTTGAATTTCAATTACACTGTCTCTTTAGTCCAATTATCTTACATATTGTTGCAAAACCAAATTGCTAACAGGGCCATTCCCTGTGCAGCAATTGAAATGAGGATGTTACTGCTGCTCATTCTTACCATAGGATTCGGATCATAAGGAAGGATTTGAAGAAGCAGATCCCTTGAAACATTCTGGTACCTTCTCTGAGGAATATTGGTATCTCAGGTTTGCAGGGGCTAGGCTTCAGCATTCCTTTATTTACAAGTCAGAGACTCTGGTCCACAGGTCTGAAATGGTGTATGGCTCTTGGAGAGTGTAAGTGAAGGTCCTAAGCTTGGGTATGTATGTCAGTCCTTTTCAGGGACCAAACTGGCACAGTGACTGGATATGTTTATGTGTGTGAGGTGGCAAACCAGTGGGCTGGGGAATGATGCAGATAAGTTGTTCCAGCACATTTCAAACTGGTGGTGGAGCAGGAAGATGTTAGTCATCTTTTGCCAGGAAATGTCAGAGCCAGAACCCTTCTCCTCAGCTTTTGGCATAGACAGAGGTGCAAAGATGCCCAGGGTCCTCTCTAGAGCTCTCCAATCAATTATGAATAATTCACATTAGATCAGGAGGGGAGCAGAATTTTGTTCTCAAATACCAAAGTTTCAGAAAATTCAGAGAGGAAAAAAAATTGATTTTAAATCTCAAGCATGGACCAGGCTCATGAAGCATATTTCACTCCCAAGTCACAAAGCTGAAGAATTTATTTCTCTGCCCAAAACGCCGCTTGCTGCTGCCATAAAGAAATTGATGACTTCTGCAAGTGACTCTAGGGAAGCTGGTGGACATAGTTCATTACCTCCTTCATATGCACTGCTAGAGTATGTAAGCACTCACCCAGGGGCTATGCATGTTCTTCACATCCACACAGATCCCATGAATCACAGTTCAGAAGGAAAAAAAAAAGCCAGTGAACACTACAGTAAAAGTCAATTAGCAAAAGTTGTTCCTTTATAAACCGTCAGAACAAAGATGATTTTCACATTTGTGAGACATCTTTTTGGCAATTTTTTTTAAGGTATTTACTTGTTACAAGAACTAGTCTTAAGTTAATTTTTAGTTGGCTGAAAAGAAATGATAATATTTGCAGGTAAGGAACAAGATATTTGAAATAATGTAAGGGAGGTAACGAACCGATCCAGGGGGGAATTGCTTCTGTTAAGGAGCAGCACCACTCAGCCCTGAATGTTCTTATAATGAGTTGTTCTTTCTCTGGTAATGCTAGGCTTACTAAAATTTTTCATTTTTTCATTGCAAATGGGTTCTGTGATAAGGGTGGTGGTTTTCATGCTGCACTGAGTATACACTGCTTTGCCTGCTGAGGATTTGACCTTAAATCATTTCACACTTGGTGCAGTTGGAGAAGCAGGAGGGGGAAATGTCAGGAGTTTTACTTACTGTGAATCTGAATTTTACATCTCTCTTTTTAGAGTTATGTCTTCAGATGCTAAGTATAATGATTCACTGTGCCAGGCTGGGTTTGCTGCTTCATAGCTGTAAGATCAATAGGGAAATTTTATCCTACAATTCATTAACAGGAACAGTTTAAATTTTTGATTTGTAGGAAATCTGTTGGGATTAAATAGAAAAACATGTGCACACAGAGAAACAACATAATCTTAAACACTGTCTGCCTCATTGGAGTTTGTGAGTCTGGGTACTTGACAAAAATGGGAAGGAGATGTTATTTGGATTCACTATTTTCACAGTTTGTATTGCATGTATGTTTGCATGGTACTGCCAAAGAGCTAACTGTTTATCTCTGACAGTTCTGAAGAACTCCTAAAAGATACTCTGAATAGTAAAAACCCCCAATTTCTTAGAAAACATTAGTGGTATTTTGGGTTTTAACCTTCCCTGTGCTAGATATGCAAATATATGTGGTATGTGGGTGGGTTTTTTTTATTTGCACTCATAAATTATTACACATTACATTTCTTCCTCGTCATAGAGGATGCCTTTTTTTGCTGTCACATCTTATTCTCATTTTGAAGGATGGTATTTTGAAAATCTCGTTTTAGAAGCTTAATGCAGGTACCAGAATAGCACAGACAGATACTTTTTCATCGTATTTTACTGGACATGGAAATACTTTCAAGGACAGACCTTGTTCAGCTGCAAGGACTTTCATTTAATAAATGAAAATGGACTACTTCACCCACAACTCTTTATTTTCCCACCATCTTCACTTGCTACCCACCCCTGGCATAGCTACATAGATATGTACCTACAGATATTCTTTTTTTTTTCCCCTGGGGATGAGTGGGAGGTGATAGAGAGTGAAGTGGGGTGGGAGTTTTTTGGGTTTTTTTCACCCCTCCTTTAAATGCTGACTACATTCCTGTTTGGAATGAAAATTGGTTTAACTTGACCCAGATTCACTCACTGTCACGGATAGTGCCATGAATATCTTTTAGAGACCACACTATGAAATGAAGTGGTCAACAAGAACCTTACCAAGGGAAAAACTTCTGCAACACCTTCCCAAGGGATATTGGATATGAGCTGTAGCTTCAGAGGAAAACATGTGAACCCTTGAAAGAACAAAGGTCCTCTAGAAAGCTGAGTAGGTGCTCTGCACTGTGGGGTGCTACACCACCTACAAGTGCTCTCACAAGGAACGACAACATAATCTCAGCCAGAGTGTCCAGTTTGTGACTGTTTATCACTGAAAGGGTTACTAATTGTGCACTGAATCTGAGAGGATCAAAAATAACAGAGGGTTGTGATGTTTTGATGTGTATTTTAACTATCATTGAATAGAAAATGCTGTATGACAAGAAATGCTTATATTTTTCAGAAAAAATGTTCATTGGTAATTGAACTACTCACAGCAAGAGCAGTTTCATCTGTGAAGTCTCACAGAAGCCAACATGCAAAAGATGTAATCAAGAAACACAATCCACTGTATGCTGAAGCCTAAGAATGAAGGAGAAAAAAAGCGTTATTTCTGATGATATAGGAAATATATTCCCTATTAACAATCTAAAAACCTTTTCAAATGAGGGACTAGATTTTTCAGTGACAATCACCCAACAGCACACATTTTCTGAAGTTAACTGTGAAGCTGTCAGCAGGCAAAGTAAAATTGCTTTGAATATTAAGATAGACTGGCAGGCTATCCATCTGCTGAAATAACTACATAAACTGATACGGTCCTTTGCCTCCAGGAACCACTATCAGCATCAGGCAAGACATGATGCTGAGCACATTTTCCCATGCCTTACCTTGGACAGTGGTGGCAGACCTGAGGATGAATAACTATAGAGAGAAATCAGTTCGCTGCATAAACAGAATTGCTGCTCAGCTCCACTCTTTGGATCAAAGTCTGGAAACACCTTTGTTCACATTGGGGTAAATAGAGAATAGTGAGCATTGATGCATCTTGCATAGTACATGAGAAAACTGGTGCACAGTACTGAGGAAAATTCACATATGTTGGCGAAGTAGCATGTGCCTGCCAGGCTGATGTATGAAGACTTCTGACAGACTTACCAATTATTTGCAGTAGAAGGATGCTTTGTTTGCTTGGTTGCTGGGGGTTTTTTTGTTGTTTGGTTGGTTGGTTGGTTGGTTTGGTTTGGTTTGTTTTTTTTTCCCCAACATCATAAGTTAGGAGCCCTAATAGGGACCTCAGTGTTCAATAGACCTGTCTGAATTTGGGCAGGTATGATACTTTGATGAGATCCTTTCCAACTGGAAGGAACTGCCTTGATGACAGTTTTGTTCCTAAAATGAAATAACTGTTTTCAGTGAGGTCCAGGATCTGTTTTCCATATTAAAAGGTTCATCAAGTTTCTGCCATAGAGAATATGAAGCATTAATTTGGAGAAGATCCTTCACTGTAAATCTGCTGTGCCCCTGTGCAGAGTCAGGAAGTTGTGGCTGATCGCAGAATCACAGAACACACCAAGCTGGAAGGGGCCCACAAGGATCCAACTCATAGCACTGCACAGGACCATCCCCAAGAGTCACATCATGTGCCTGAGATTGTAGTCCAAATGCTTCTTGAGCTCATCCAGGCTTGGTGCTGTGACCACTGCCCTGGGGAGCCTGTGCCGGTGCCCAACCACCCTCTGGGTGAAAAACCCCTTTTTCTAATACCTGACCTAAACCTCCCTTGGTGCAACTTCAGGCCATTCCCTCGGGTCCTGTCACTTGTCACCACAGAGAAGAGATCAGTGCCTGCCCCTCCTCTTCCCCTCACGAGGAAGTTATAACTGCAACGAGGTCTCCCCTCAGTCTCTTCTCCATGCTGAAAAGACTGTGTGCCCTCAACTGCTCCTTGAGGGCTTGAGGGGAAGCCATATGACCTTCACCATCTTCATTGCCCTCCTTTGGACACTCTCTAACAGCTGAGTATCTTTCTTATACTGTGGCACCCAAAACTGCCCACAGTATCCAAGGTGAGGCCTCCCCAGTGCAGAGCAGAGCGGGACAATCCCCTCCCTCGCCCGGCTGGTGATGCTTTGCCTGATGTCCCCCAGGACAGGGTTGGCCCTCCTGGCTCCCAGGGTACTGCTGACTCTCATTCAGCTTGCCATTGACCAGGACCCTCAGTGGCACTGCTTTCCAGCATCTCATTCCCCAGTCTATCCATACATCCACGGTTGCCCCATTCCAGGTGCAGAATCTGGCAATTTTCCTTGTTGAACTTCATGTGGTTGCTGATTGCCCAGTCCTCTGATTTGTCCATTTGCCTCTGCCTTCAAGGAAGTCAACAGCTTCTCCCAGTTTTGTCCTGCATCCAAGTCATTTATGAAGATGTTGAAGAGCACAGGGCCTAAGATGGAGCCCTGTGGAACCCCTCTAGTGACAGGTCACCAATCTCATGCCACCCCATTCACTGTTACCCTCTGCGCTCAACCTGTGAGCCAGTTGCTCACCCACCACATGCTGTGTTTATCCAGCTGTGCTGGGCATTTTGTCCAGAAGGATCCTGTGAGAGACAGTATTGAAAGCTTTACTGAAAAGATTCCATCAGCTGGCTTCCCTTGATCAACTGGGTGGGTTGTCTTGTCATAAAAGGAAATCGGGTTTGATAAAGCAGGACTTCCCTCTCATGAAGCTGTGCTGGCTGTGACCAGTGACTGCATTGTCTTTCAGGTGTTTTTCAATACTTCCCAGAACAGTCTTCTCCATAACTTTACCAGGCACTGAAGTAAGACTGACAAATCTGTAGTTTTCAGGGTCCTCCTTCTTGCCCTTCTTGAAAACTGGGACAATGTTCGCCAGCTTCCAGTCAGCTGGGACCTCTCCAGGTTCCAAAGACTGCTCAAAAATC
Source organism: Scytalopus superciliaris (assembly GCA_013400415.1). Classification (NCBI taxonomy): domain Eukaryota; kingdom Metazoa; phylum Chordata; class Aves; order Passeriformes; family Rhinocryptidae; genus Scytalopus; species Scytalopus superciliaris. The sequence goes on along the minus strand of VXBX01008160.1, from coordinate 134,204 downwards.
ATCAGGAGAGGTTTTGTGAAGATATCAAGCAACTTTTTGAGGATTCTGGGATGAATCTCATCAGGCCTCATATAGGGATCTAGCTGGAGCAGCAGATGCCAGCAGGAATTAGGACATTTGATGGATGACTGGATCAGCAATGCCCAAATCTATCTCATATGAGAAATGCAACCAATTGCCCCTGGAGCAAACTCTTAGGAGTTTTCTGGACAAAGAGATTTAGTATTTTTACAGTCTAAAAGATATAAGGAGTGGATGTAACCATATAAACAATGATAATAAAAATTATTATTGTAAACCTTCACTACTTTATTAGATTAGCTTTTCTTTGGAGAGAGGTGAAGGAAAAAGCTTTAGTTAGATAAATAATAAACTGGAAAGAGAGGGTCAGCTGTATGGTCAGCACATGCAGGGTCAGAGAAGGACATAAGCAGGGTCTACATGTTTGTAGCAAATGTTCTGTGGAAAGGATTAAACCACCCAGACTAAGTTAAAGGTGGATTCTTGGCATTGAAGAGGGGACTTGGATATGTGCATGTAAGGAGTAGGATTTCGTGCACAGAGATAAAATCTAATGCAGTAGATGAAAGAAAGCCACTGAAAGGATTTGAAGAGGAATTTGAAGTTTATAAGACAGCTGAAAGTGTATTTGGTTTGGTTTAGACAAATAGGTTTAAACAAGGACAATTTCAAATAAATTCTTATTGAAAATAAAAAAAAAAAGTAATCTGTTTTTTCAGAATAGTCTCATCCTCCTTTGGTTGTAGCAAAAGGTATTGTATGAGTTTTGCCAATGAGAAGCTCTGCTTGTACTTTTCTTGATATATTCAATACCAAGTAAAGCCTTTGAAAGTTTATCATCCTAGAAGTATTATAATTTTAGTCTTGATGTGTTCAAAGACATTCCAATAAAATAGGAAGCTGGCTGGTGGTAGCTAACTGCATCATAACTTTATTCATAACTACAATGTTAATACCATAATTCTTTTTTTAAATATGGTGTATAATAAATTTTCAATGTAAATTGCCTAATTTGCTCTACTAAATTATACATTAAAGTTGAATGTTAAAAGCTTTAAAGATATTTTTGTATTTATTTTCCTGTCTAAACTGAATGGTTGGCTTAAGAATATTTTTCAATTTATTTTCCTGCATACAAGAGCCCTAATTAAATGGTAGAACAGCAGACAATTCCACACGTGCCTGTGAAGAATTAGGCTCACTCTGAATCACCAGTTTTCCTTTTATTTCCTCCATACAGCTTGTACAGTTCATGTTCCCCTACTTAGCAAGCTGTAGGCAATATAATTATTTATGCTTTCCATTTTGTGTTCAATTTTAATTTGTAATATTGTAATTGATAAATATAACTCAAAACATCTATCTGATATATATCAAATAAGGACAGAAAAATGTAAAGTGCACACAAACCACACAGGAATAATGACTTTTGTGTGATTTCATCTTTATACTGCTACACTTTTTTAAACTTGATTTTTGCAGTGAGGGAGGGCTGCTCAACCCTGGAGGAGAGTGTAGTGCTTGAAGCTTCCAGCTGTGTTACGTGTCTCTTTCTGGTGTTTACTGGAACAGCCAAGAGACCATTGGAACAGATCACTGAGCTAAAGCCTACACTGTGGTACCTGGAAGTGCCTTTGGGATCACAGCTCATGTTGCAACCAGAGACCAGGACATGGCCCAGACCTGTCCTATCCTTACCACACTCAGTGTCCAGAGAGAAAAGCTGGACCCTTGGGCCAGAGGGATGCAGTGGCCGGATTATCAGTGTTGAGGACCTCAATGAGGAATCTGTGTGGCAGCAATGTGCTCTCTCATGCCTTCTGTTCCCTTTCCTCTGGAAAGGTGTGATGGTGCACACCATGCGACAGGGAGTCCCTCTCTCCAAGAAGAGAGACCTCTGGTTAGTCCTGAGTGGCAACAGCTGAGTCATTCACCTTCCTGCCTGAATACGATCCACACTTGGAAAAAGGAGCCGAGACATGACTACAGGTCTTTGCCCCATATTTTCCACTGGAACAGAGTATATTACAGATGATTTGTGTTAAAACAGCCATTTTGCTACTCCCACAGGTTTCAGGAAAAATGAACACCAGACCAGGATATCTGAATAGTGGTAAGTTAAGGGATCACGTGGGAAAATAGAGGTTGATATCTCCTGTAATGTACCATAAAGTATCTTCAGCCCCCCTCTATCTTTGTTTGGATTTCTTGTGGGACTAAAAATTAGATGTTAATTTGGTATTAAACCTCCTATATGAAGCATGGATACAGAGAGAAGTTGGATGGAAAGCAGCAGGCAGAATATTCATTAACAGCTAAACTCAAGTATGTGAGAATTCTGCAATATTTCAAAGTGCACAAAACCTTTGGAGTGGATTTGCAGTGCTGCTCCTTTGTTGATTAGGATGATGGTCTTATACATAGAAAGAATGACTGGCACTAGATCTGGGGGGTTGTAGTAATTGCAGTAAAGTAGATGTTTTTATTTTTAATGTTTTACGGAAGGTTATTTATGAGTTTCTTGCCATTCAGTTGCTGGACTTAGTCCTTTGAATAAATTGCTTTTTATTCCTTCTATAGTGCTTAATTTCCAGAAGTGGGATTTAGTTTTCTATTTAAATGACTTCTTTTCCCATCTGTTACTTTATATAATGTTGCCCAATTTAATTTTCAATTCTTGGAATTTTTAATCTGGGAAAAGACTGCTATGGGTTTTAAATAAATTAACAAAAGCAAACACAAACCAGTTCTTCAGAATTTGAATGAAATATCTAGGTAAGTGTTTATATATTTGATTAAATGTTGTTTCTGAATCTGCAATACAATATTTGGTCCCATTCAGTTATTACTCAGAAAAGTTGTTTCATTCTGACCTTGGAGTCTATGAATGGAATTAATTCTTTAAACTGAAAAGGCTGAAAATATGTCTGTCTTGAAGGAGATATCATGTTGATCCTTAGTTCTGCTCATAGCACAGACTTGGTTGGATTCCAAATCAGTATCAGATCTGGCTAATGAATTAGAACAGAAAAACACCAAACAACCAAACAACCAAAAAAGTAATTTATTCTTTCTGACTGGTTAATTTATTTTTTTAAAATATCCATAACAATGTGCATTTCATTGTTTACATACTTCCCTGTGGAAGGTGAAGAAATTTAGTTGGCAGCATTATAACTCTTACTCCTCTAAAAAGCAAGTGCATTCTTGTGTAATGTTTAGTTATCTTGAAGTACAGTGTAATCTGGGACTTAGCTTTAATTAATGCTGGCAACTCTAATTTTAATTATTAGCAGACAAGTGAAAGCTGTGAATTTTCTGCAAAACCAACTATTTACTGGAAATAAAGCATCCCTTCAGCATTTGCTATTGATGTTTTTTGTTGAATGTGGGACAAACTTGTTAACTTTTGAATAATGAAGTACAAAATAATGAGATTCTGCTGTATGTAAAAGCAATGCAGTGTCTTGTGGAGCAGAAAACAAAGTGTACTTCTGTGCTGCTGGAAGGAATCTGAGCTTGTGGCAGGAATTCTTTCCAGCTGCTTTGTTTTAGGTTCCTCCCAGGTAAGGTGCTGGGACAAGGAGTCAATGTGACCTCAAAGTAGTCAAACACTAAAATGGAGAATTCTCTAAGAGTAGATGAGTAGATATCAGCACAAGAATTGATTTCTAGACTATATCACAACTTTGCAGTTTCAGTGGCATGCACAGCTTTCTGCCTTGCAAACAGAACCATCGTGTCTGATCAGTCTGGGTGGCACTGGGGAACCACCCTTGCAAAGCTTCAGAATTCAAACATTCACCTCTTTCTCCCAAGTGTAAGTCTGGCAGTCTGTGAAACAAACCAAATATGTGGACAAAGCTGACAAGTGACTATGTACAATTTAATTCTAAAGCTAAACAAGGCATATTACATGTCAGGGAGATAGTAAAGCAGTGAAGGCCAGAAATAGAAAGTTAATAATAGCATTATTTTGGGCTTGATCAGAGAAGAAGAAAACAGCAAATGGGTTAAAGTGGATATCAACTATTTGAATACCTTGGGTTTTTTAAGTTCAAGTAGTAATCCTAATTAAGTATATATTTTCTCACCTAAATGCCTAATAATTTTAATATCTCAGGGAATATAGGACCATTCCTTTCTCTTGGTAACAAAACTTTATACATTTATGGAAGGAAAGAGAATAATTAATTGCACAATTATATAGCTTTTATCACTACATAACTTGTATCAGATATGATGAAAGCTCATTAATAGAGTGGAACAAAGTCTTCCTTTGAATTTTTTTCAGTCAGCCTGATAAGTGTATAATTGCTGAAGATAAACAAAGATGGTACAGATGAAATCTGAAGCACCTTGAAATGAACAGGCTCTCAAAGACACTCCTGAAACTTTCAGAGACATGGTAAAGGAAGGAAGGTGAAGACAAAAAAAATAATTTTTCTCTTCTGTTTCCTTGCAAGCTCAGTGTTGAGTGAGTGCAGCTCAGCTGAATTTGGGAAATTGATCCAGCAAGTGTGCTATATTTCAAAATAATTGAAGTATTATTTAAGAATAAAGTGGATCTTATTTTTATAGTGTTATGCAGAAATCCCCAAGCATTAAGAAATTGTAATAAGATTGTGTCAGACTGAAATACATGGTAAGTTCCATGGTGATACTGCCACAAACTTTAAGCATAGTAGCCCTGATTTTTGGCACTTGTTTACATCTCTGTGGTGTAGTCTCTTTTTCCTGTGGTGCTGTAACTGCACGAGAGTAAGAAATGTTTGATAAAAACAGCAAGTTTCAAATCTAGGTTAGGCTTCTATTATTTTGCTTGTGAAGTTGTAAATACTCAAGATTAGCATGTGATTCAAATGCTAATCTGTGGCATCTATAGGTGGGAAACTGTTGTGGTTGTTGGATTTGAAAATATAGTACTCCTTTTGAGATGTTCACATTATGTGTTTTCCTTTGCTGAGTCAGAGTGAGCTAAATTCATTATTCATTTATCAACCAGAGAGGCTTGAGGATATTGTCCTTGTACAGATGATGGAAAAAAGGAATCTGTACTTTCTACAATTAGAGTTACCGGTTGTATTTGCTTATGAAAATTAGAGTTTAATGTTCTACATCAGAAAGTACCTTGAGTGGTTGGAGGAAAAGTGTGAGGCAGCCACATTTCAGTTTGATATAGAAAGTAGAGACATTCTCATTAAATCATCTTAATCTACTTTTTCTCTTGTACATGAACAAAATAACTAAACAAAACTGTTCATCATTTGCTCCCAACCTGTAGCAATTCTTTTGAACCTGGACCACTTTTTTGCTTAGTCCAACTCTATGGAAAAATTACATTTGTAATTAAAAAAGTTACTATAGGGTCAAACATACAGTGGTTGGGTTGACATTAGAAGAAAAAAGGCAAGTTTCTCTCTATTTTCTGGAAGGCTAAAAACCCCAGACCTTATCTCAGACTTTGCTATTACAGTTCAGAGAACTCTGCTGAGCCAAAATTCCTGTCTGTAATTTAGTTTCAGGCTTATGATCTCTCAAAATGAATTCAAATCATTTCCTCTGAAATATGGTTGTTCTGAACATGCCAAATATTGAGTTATGTTTATCAGTTTGGTGCTCTGTATCTAGGTTACTGTTCTCATGAAGCAGGCAAGACATAATTAAATTCCCACAACACAGAAATATTTGGTACTGTGACAAATCTCCCTCATACTGTTGTTGTGTGGATTAAATATGGTTAGGTTTACCTTCTTTTGTACCTCACCAACATCTCTTATCAGGCTCCTGAAAAATAATATAGATAATCTGAAATGAGAAGGAGTTCTGCTAATTACTTTGTTCCTATGAAAAAATACATTATTTCAATATTATATGCATGTTTTAAAGCTTATCCAGATATAATAATTTGTATTTGGTAGCAAAGGAGATTAAGTTAGGACTAGAGGCCTGACTGTGCTAGGCACAGAACAAAATCTAAAGATAGCGGGACTTAAAAAAAGTGACTTATACTTGAAATCTACAACAGCTGACAATGCCTGATGTGCCTGGGGAAGATGGAGGAGGGAAAAAAGAGGAAAATTATGTAAGTAAAAATGTTATCAGATCAGCCACTAATAGCCACCAGTGTGCTTGTAGTGTAACTGTGGTTGATTGCTCTTTTAGCTTCCAGACAAAGAAAAAAATTAAATAGGTAATTAAAGGGGAAGAATGGCATAGCTGTGTTTGTGGCCTTCCAAAAGTGAGAAGCAGCAAGGAGAAAGGTGTGAAGATGTTTTATCAAAATGTAACAGGAAATGTTGGTGATCATGGCAGGGGCTGGTCAGAGAGACAGCCCAGCACCAAATGAGCAATGTGAGGTTGGATGGGAACAAGACCTGAAAGGTTTTGTAGTGAAACAAGAGGATAAAGGAGATTATATTTGCTGTAACAGAGGCAGAAATTTGAACACAGGGCTAAAAGGTGTGAAGGAGACACCAGGAACGTGCATGTAAGGTTATCTTTCCCTCTCCCAGAGAGCTGCATGGTGTTGGATCGAGAGGGTGACAGAATCACAGGACTCTCGGGAACCAAGAAAATCTGTGCTTAGCAGTTCCTTCTGCTGGGTGCACCTTGCATGGCAGAGTATGCCATGCATGGACAATCCATTTTAGAAAACCCCTACAGGCAACAGCGAGGCAAGACATCTCTAGCTTAAGGTGCCAGGAGCCACACAAGAGTTTCACTACAGACTGAGCTCTCCTTCAGGAGCCACTTTGGCTCCATTGACAGGAGCATGTGCTGCCTGCTGGAAGACAAGGTACCCTCAATGTGTACAGGTGTACTCCTGTACAGCCAATGACTGTACTTCAGGACCTCTGCCCACAAAGAAGCACATCGCTTTTTGCCTGTGTAGACAAGCTGACAAACCAGCCTAGATCTCTGCAGGAGCTCAGGACTAGGATCCAGTTTGCTCTCGCTGGCACTTGCAGGCCAGGAACAGTGCCAAGGTCTCCACAGATACAGCTCCGTCTTCAGCCTTCAAAATGTGTGGTGTTAACTGCACAGCTCTGTCATGCTGCAAGCAAGATTGTGACTGCCTGATTAACTACCTGGTAGGCCCAGCACCAGCTGTTTTCTTTGCCCTTAGCTGCATGGCAGCACTTTATAAATCCCTCTTCTCCCAAAAGTGCTTGTTTCTGCCCATTTCCAGCCCCGTACTTTGTAAAAGGTTGCTGAAAGAAAACTCCTTCCAATGTTGCACAAATGGCTGCATGTCAGCCATTTATCCTTGTTCTACCCTGCCACTCTCCTTAGCAACTCTGCCTGCTACATAAGATCACACTTGTGATGTAGAACTTGGCAAGGCTGGAAACAAGCTTTGGAAGAACAGACACTTGGCAATTTTTTCTTCCTTTTCATTAAAATAATACACTTTTCGAGGTACACTATGGTAGTTTTTTCTTGTTTTACTACTCCTACTGTATTTTTAGGCTGTGGGATGTACTTGCTGACTTGCTAAGTCTACCATTTATTTAAAAAGTACAAATTTTCCTTCCCGTCAGCAACATTAATGGATAATCAAGTAAAAGATAATTGGACTTCCTTGATGAAGGTACAACTTAAATTTTAGAAGAAATTATTAAAAATTATTATTAATAAATGCAATTAATACAAATACGCGATTCAATAAAATATGGTGAAATTATTATATGAATATTAATTCTAATGCCATCAATTGCAGAAATCTGGAAACCTTAAAAATAAAATCTACATATTAGCACAGTATGTTGACATGATTTTCTCACAATCCCAGTTCTTGTATGTCTTATTACACTACTAATCCTTATGTGTGCTTACTCTTCCTACTTAATAAATACAGCATTAGCTGTTCTTCTTCAGAGGCAATTATCTTTCATAAGCAGGTCAGTTATCTTCCTTTCATAAGCAGGTCAATTATCTTTGCTATTATTAATTTTATCAGAAAGACAAAATTTACATACTAATATGATTCTTTTGATCTTAAATTATTTGTAATTTTGTAGTTAAACAGTGCAGTCCTCAAGGCAACTGATTAGAGTTCAGTACAAAGTATTGATGATCATCTTCCTTGGAGACTGAGTGGGTGTAATAACACCAGGAAATGTTTCATAAACTGTCCCATAATATCAACTATTCATGTCTTGATCCAAAATGGATAGGCTGCTCATCCTCTTTCTAATAATGATTTAAAAATTATTATTACTATTAGTATTATTATGGATCTAGAAAAGAATCAGATGAACATGAGAAAGAAAATGTGTATTTAAACAATACAAGACACAATGTGGTTTCATATGCCCAGAGCTACTATAACCTAACAATATGTAAAACCTTGTGACGTGACCTTTAATGATTTCTGCCTTGTCCAGAGAGCACTTAGTTTTCCTTCCTTCTTTAGTGGATTAAGAAGAGACCTTAAAGCTTTAGCATCTGTCAGTTTTCAGAACACTATTAGATTGACATTGTTCTTCAAATGCATGCTCCATGATTACTAGAGTGGAAACCTTGGTTATTAAATACTATATTAAAACACTTACTGATGTAACTGGGAAGAAGACAGACTCATCAAGGCACTAAGTTATCTTCTACTTACTGTGAAGTCTCAGCAATGGTAGCATTACAGCTTCACAGTATGGCCCACTGCACTGAATTTGGTGAGACCCATGGAAACTTGCTTATCTTTCATGGTCTGGCCACTGCCTTTATTTCAACTACAGGCAGCTTTAACTGCATGCTGTGTGTTTTTGTACACATGGCCATGTGCCTTTGTGTATCTGGACATATCTGGAGGCTGCAGCTTGTAACACCCACCAACTGGCACAAGCAGATACAGGGAGCAGAACTGGGGCAGGTGGATGTCCGACAGCCAAGGATTATGGAATACAGACTGCCAGCTTGCCTCTGCAATCCAACTGCCCCAGTGAGTCCAGAAAACCTGCCCTGAGCTGGATCTCTTCTGGGAATTTAAATTTTATTCTCCTGTGTTTCCTAAAGCTGCCAGGGGCTTAACTGCCTCTGGCTCTGCAGAGCTCAGCCCTGAAAATGTGTCAGTTGAACACATTTTTCAACTTTAGTGTGCCAACTTTATGGTAACGCCCAAACTGAATTAGAGGGCTCTATGCCTCTTAGTAAGGCCCACAAGAAAGTGTGATGCTAATGCTGGGGCAAATTTTAGTAGAAAAGACCATTCATATGGAATTTTTACAGAGTAAAAATTTAGTATTTTTACAGACATGTTATATTTATGGAGCCCTATGGCAACAGTTCTGCAGTCAGGGGTCTTATTAGAATTATTCACTTTATTCCCAGTGCTGCTGTCACTGCTGAAATAAACAGCTCTCTCATCTTCAGGCTTTAGTCTTGGATTATTTATTTATCATTTCTGCAAGCACAAAAAACCCAAACCAACTCAAAAAAATCACACTTTTTGTCTGAAACATGATTAGTTAATTTATTGCTTCTATCAGCCACTGAAGTTATTCCATGTATTTAGCTGCAAATGTAGAGAAGAATCATCCCATATTTTTCCATAATTGTATCATCGCTTTAACTGTTACTGACTTAGAACAGGAGGAAAGGTTTATTACTGTGCAGAAATTTCCTTAGCTGCAACAGAGTACTGTACTTGTCCTTTGTCATTTTAATGACTAAACATTTGTAGAAACATAACTTCACAAATCTTCACAGTATAAAATGTCTCTAACAAGAAACTACATCCTAAGAAATTATTTCATTTCTAGCAGTTTATTTTCAGCTTTTATTCCTGGAAGCTCTAGGAATGAACAAATAAAATAGGTGTAGATTTTAGAACTGCTCCACACACTTCTTGCTGAAATGATCCTAGGATTACACTAAAGTAAAAAAGCCAAAGAAGTGAAAATCAACAGAAAAAAACTGCAAAATGGTTGCAATTTCCACCAGACTGTCAATGGGAAATATATTTGTGCCCAAATCAGTAAACAGCACATGGCTTGTAGGCAAAGTGTGTTTGCAAATGAGAGCAGAGCCTCGCATTCACTGCCTGTTCCCCTCCCTCACTGAAGCAGTGGGGCTGTCAGAGCGCTGCGACTCAAGTGGCTTGACGTTATTTGCACATCTTGCAGTATCTACAAGGCACCTTCTGGCAGCAAGATAAGCAGAGCTCTACAAAAGAGAAAACTGCTGACACAAGAGAGACAAACTGAAGAGTTGCACATGATCCTTTTCTGAGCCTTCAGCATGTTTATTTTTTGTTTCCTTTCAGTAAGAACTTCATTCAAATGGAACCCATTTACTCTTTTCTAACTCCCTGCCTTTTTCTCTCTGCCTTCGTACATTCCTCATGTGTCAGCTTCATTCCTTGTGCATCAGCTTTGAAATGCCTGCTTTCACAGACCGACCTTTGTGACTTGGTACTTGCTATGCCAGATTTTCATGTTGAAATTCAGGTTTTCAAAAAGGCTTTAACATAAATTCTAGGCCTGTAGAAGCAAAACTTCAAGCATGAGTATTTGCTCAGAAATATTGCCATTCAAATGTCAATAGGAACATGCAAGTGTTTCTACTGCGTTTCTTCTGGTTTTGCATACAAAATTCCATATGCAAATTTTTAGGTCCAAGCAGACACCATTTTAGGTTTACCATTACTTGAAGTTTTGCTGTGAAAGGGCAGTTTCTTTCACAGATTTAATGAAATGGCACTTCTCTAGAGAAAAGGTCTGAAGTTTAGTCTGGCTCCCAGGTCATCTATGGTTCACTAATGTAATGCTGTAGTGAGCAAAGCAAATACTGCAAAGTAGTGTGTAGCTGAGGGTATAATCTCTGTACCATGTGAGAAAATCCTACTCTCTTACTGAAAAAGAGTTGAATGTCCAAATTTCAAGGAGCACATGGGCTGGTTGTACAAAGCCTAAACAAGATCTCTAAGCGATGCTGGTCAATGTCTTAGAGGGGAGATTTTTGTCAGGAGTCACTGAATGGGAGGCAAAAGAGAGGACTGGGTGTGAGAACAATCTTTCAGTATGTGAGGGGCTGCAGCAAACAGGAAGAGAATAACTGGGTTTGAATAACAGATTTTTGTCCTGTCTTTGCTAGGGACAGGACAAAAAGTGTTGGGCTTCAATTGCAATGAAGACTTTGCTTACACATTAAGCCTTTCTACGAGCAAGGCTAGAAAAGCATTGGAGTAGCCTGGGAAGGTGGAGAAATACTCACCATGAGGATCATGTGCAACTCCTCAGTTTGTGTCTCTTGTGTCAGCAGACAAGTGTGCAACAAATGGCTTAAGGATAGCAGATCCTGGCTTCAAGGCAGTGGGCGGACCTCATGTATTTGGGAGTCTGTAACCATCTCTCTAATTGTATTAGATGGTAGAAATGCAGTTCAAGCAAGTGCTAACCTAAGGCAGTTAGTTGTATTTTTCTGAATTGTACAATAGTGATGACTTTCACAAAGAGCATACCAGACTGTAATTCTTGCTTTCATACCAAACTCATAACAAAGGGACAGCAATACTAGACTCATTCCTTTGTTTTGATTTGCTATGTGTTTCTCATACTCCACTGCCTGTTCCTGTCTGCATGTATGTATGTAACTAGCAACATTAAAAGAAGTACTTTTGTCTTTTTCCTGCTATAATACACACAAAACAATTACATATTTTGGCTGCTGTATTATCTACAGAGTGGGACTTCTGCAGAGCAACAACCTGTGGGATGTAGAAGAAACCCTGAAATTAGCTCAGTTGGTTAGAACCTGGTGCTAATAATGTCAGGGTTGTGGATTCCATCTCTCTGTGGGCCATTCACTTAAGAAATTAATTTGATGATTCCTTTGGGTCCCTTCCAGCTCAGAATATTCTGTGATATTTCATAAAACTCAATAACAAAGAGAAGGAAACCATTGCTGGAGGAAGGTAGTGTTCTTAGTGACTAAATATTTAATTCTGTGTTAGATAAATCAAGGATGGTATTTGCTGCAGTTAAAGAGTTGAACTAATTGCCCCTGAACAGAGAACATTTTGAGAAAGAGTGTATTGTTTTCACATGGCATTTACTGCACTGTGTTTGCAGAAATGGGGGGGGGAAAGTAACACAAAATAGTTCTATTACATACTTTTAATGGCAAGTAAATCTACTCGTTTGAATGGGGAGTGTTATACCTAGAGCAGATGTCATGTGTGCAATCTCCTAACAGCCACATCCTCCACATTCTTACTTTCTCATCTCCAAACTGTAACACTGGGGCCTTCCTCTTTTAATACCTCTATTTCTTTTATTACCTTTGGATGTGTCAGTTTGACCCCCAAACTTTCCACAGTTTTCAGCAAAGTCATTACATGCATGACCAAACAAATAGTGTCGTGGTGTGAAAGGACACCCTAGTTGTATTATGAATTTGCCTATTAATGCCTTCACACCTTTTTATACAAAAAATGCTCACACATCCTAATAAAACCTGTATGTCAACAAATGAGGATACAAAAAGTATACTGCAATGATGCTGACTGCACAGAATACATATTAGAGAAACAGTCATTCATCTCCAAAACTGTTTTTCTCTTGTTTATTACTTGCCTGAAGGTAGGCAGTAGGGCAAGCTATAAATTCATCATCTTGTTTTCTTTCTCTAACAGTGTGAACATCTCCTTTAATCCTTATGGATAAGGACTGCTGAGGACCTTATACAAAGCAGAAAAAGGGAGTTCCTCCAGCACTTTCAGTTTAGATCAGACGTATGTTTTTGAAGCAAATCTCCAATCACCCCTATTTATTGCTTTGCGTCATAAAGATTTGGTCTTGATTTTCAAGACACATAGTCAAAGGCTGTACACAGGTTTAACCATGCATGTGTTTATGTGTTCTCTGTGTCAGCTTCAATTCTACTATTAAGATGAGAGTAGCTATCATCATTAAAATCTATATACTTGTCTCACAAGTGGTTATCTGTGCTTGTGTTTTGATGAACACTTATTAATGTCTAATTTTTTTTTGTGACAAAAGCATATTTGAGTTGAAACCTGACAATGACATTGCCTTTCAACCAGGGAAGTCTCTCTATGTAGGAAGGATAGAAGATGCCTTTTTTCCACTCTATCATCTTTTCTGAATCCCAAACGTAACTGCAGATAGTTGAAGTACAATGTCTTAATTTTCTAGTGTCTTACAATTACTACTTCTGAAATACAGAAGTTCGGTGAGTGTCAGGAGAACATGCCATGCTCATTTCTTGTTGCAGGTATCCATGGATTGACATATCCATGCCAAGCATTTTTAGAGTCGTTGTTGCTGCTGTGTATCTCAATGTAACGCTTCCTACTGGGGACTCAATCTCTAGTTAACAAACACTGGTTAATGAGTTGACTTGGAGGGGTGATACCAAAATAAAACCTAATTGAGATAATCTGGTGCAGGGAAGGTTTTGTTGGGTCTGCCTTGTGAAGATGTAGGAGGCTCTCAGCTAGACCATTAGTCCACTCTGAGCAAACTGGGCTGTGTCGTTATGGCCAGTTCTCAAGATTTTGTTGGCAACCTCATGACCCGTGTACTTTCATGGCAAATTCTGTAGTCATGAAATTGATGACTCTCATATTTCAATATAAGGAACGAAATTTTCTAATCCTCAGGGCTGCAGGGAAAAATGGCTGAGACCATGTAAAACTTGCATCTGGAAACTCAAATCCAGGAGCACACAACAATTTTTTTAATTGAGGCAAAAATCGAATTTTTAATACGTTACATGATCGGAGGATTTTCAAATGTTTAAGAATTTACGTGATCTGGGGATTTTTCTTTAGAACTTGGGAAATCAAAGTTCTCTCAGTCACATTAATAGCCATTTTGACCAATAGGTCATGCTGTGGTTCTTAAATAGAGAAAGACAGTCTCTGTTATGACATTGGGTTTCCATTTTCATATTTTTCAATGTATGCAATAACTACAGACATTGATCTAAGGAGTGCATTTATACAGATGTATAAAATTATATATGTAGTCAATAGAGAATATAGGTGCATAATTTAATGAAGAAAGCAAAGATGCCATTTTGTTGTCTTCCTCCTTCTGGTAAGAAGAGCACATTTGTCTGTCTTACATTATAAGGCTGAAATGATTTAGTAGAATAACAACGTTTTGTTGTTTCAAGTTCATTCATCTGCATAAAATTTACAAGAAAGTTGCCATCAAGCTGCAGAGAAGTTATCTTCATTAACACATAACCAAAAATACAGATTGTTACTTTAATGGAAATTAAAAATAGCATTCCCTTCTGTGATACCTGTTCTTCCTTTCATACTTGCATGCTATTTTTTAAATGACTGTGTGCCTCAGTATCCTTTAAAAAAGCTTTCAAAGGATCATCTATTTTTCACGTTCTATTTTGGCTCACTGACTTCATCTAAGGTTTAACGAGCATAAAGAAGTGATAGACAGCTGAATACTTGATACCTTTCTGGCATAGCAGGGTGGGAATTATGCCACACAGGTGACTTGATGACAGACTGTGCCAAGCAGTGTCTATTTTTTAAGAGAAAAGTGAGGACTTTACAGAAAGCTGCCTGGCTTAGGGTAGAAGAAGCTTTTGTAATATGGTTTGACTGGCAGGGGGCAAGAAGAAGAAAAGTTACTGCATTCAATATCTTGATTTAATTGCAAAAATACTGAGTTGGATTATGTAGGAGGCACCTGAGGAAGCATGTACAGTGGAAACTATTTTAATGAATATTTCCCCTAAAGCAATGTGTTTCTATTTTGTTCAAGACAAATTAATTTGGCATGGTGCTTGGTGTATTCTACCTCTTTCTGATTAAAATAGTGCAGATTAGAGAACAGATATAAAAAGTTTGCTCTCTGCAGATTTTTTTGGCAGCAATTCTGTGTTTATTGAAGCTAAACTTGTACTTCATATGCTTTAAACATCTTTCAGAAACTTTAGGGTTCATGAAAACCCTAAGGGCTTGTAAGTTTATGAACAACATCTTTAGGGTCTAGATGTACTTTAGCCTTCAGAAATGCAGGAATGTGAAAAATAGCATCATATCCACTCTGCTGGCTGAAAAAAATGAATTACTAAATCAAATTCAAAATAACAGACCAATAACAGATCTGGGCAGCAAATGACAGGTGGACCTCAATTTTAAACAGTATATGTATTCAAAAATATATAATACATAAAAGATTGAGACAAGAGGCAATAATTCACAAAAATACTTAAATTTCTGAAAGACGGCACTAACACTACACGTTTAAGGGCAAAATTAAATCTCCTGTACCCTAAATCAGTGCCACCTAAAATTTTGATCTTGGAGAGCTGGAAAATAAGCCATGAGCTTGTAGTGCTGAGCTGATTATATGCCTAATTACTAGGACCCAGAGCTGTCTGCATCTGGAGCAAGGACTAGTACCACTTTCTTGCCTCTAAGGACACTGCCTAACCATTGAACTACTAGTTGTTCTTAGTTGGGAATAATTTTCTTTTGCCAAAGCTGTGCCGCTTCTTTCAAGTTTATAAATTTTTGTTTTGCAGGAGAGCATTAGAATGACACTTTGGTCAAATCATTAACATGTTGATCACAAAGACTTGGGTCTAAATTCTTGCTTTGGGAATATTTAAATATTTTATGCAAAGGAGTGCAGTTTCAGTAGTGTTTTCTTAGTAGATGTAGAAAAGATTCAGAAAGTTAGTTTATTAAGAAGGCAGTTCTTCCCCTCAGCAGTGTTGAGTGAAATTAAATCAAGACAAACTGAAGGTGCAATGGGAATTATCAGCTGATTGCTACATTGGTCTAAATATCCCTTTGGTGAGGCTGTAATGACCTCTCCAGTGATTTCCCGTAAAACAATTTGAAACTAGAAACTGAGTTTAGAAGACATAAAATGTTAGAAGAACCGTAGAATATCCTGAGTTGGAAGGAACCCACAGGGGTCATCAAGTCCAAGTCCTGGCTACGCACAGAACAGCCCCGAGAGTCACACCATGTGCCTGAGAGTGTTGTCCAAATGTTTCTTGACTGCAATGAAGTCTCCCCTCAGTCTCCTCTTCTCCAGGCTGAACACACCAAGTGCCTTCAGCCACTCCACATATGGATTCCCCTTGAGGCCCTTCACCATCTTCCTTGCCCTCCTTTGGACACTCTCCAACAGCTTAATGTTTTCTTATACTGTGGCACCCCAAACTGCCCACAATATCCAAGGTGAGGCCGCCCCAGTGCAGAGCAGAGCGGGACAATCCCCTCCCTCGCCCGGCTGGTGATGCTGTGCCTGATGCCCCCCAGGACAGGGTTGGCCTTCCTGGCTCCCAGGGCACTGCTGACTCATATTCAGCTTACCATCTAAGAAGTCTCCCTTACATCCCCTATTTACTGCAATAACCAGCCTTTAAAAGAACAGACGCTGAACAGACATACATAGGAAGAATTATTTCTGCTGTTATTCAATTAGTTCAGTCCAGAAGAAGCTATGGCTTAAATAGCTTTTATTGCTTGTTGACAGCATAAACTAAATCCCAGATGTTTTAGGATTTCTATAAATTATTTTACTTCACAAAGAAAGAAAGAAAGGGCATCTTTTACATTCTTGGTTATACTGAAGAAATATATTAGGTTTGTTCCAACTCTTAACTTTCCCCTCCTACCCCACTCAATAATACTCACATTGTATGTATCTTCTGTGCTGAGTCTGTGCTCAGAGGCACAGCCTGTATCTACTGTGTGTTATGAAGTTGTTAGGATGGTGGGTACAAGTTTTAGGTTAGTTTTGGGCACTATCATTACACAGATCTATATTACTACTAATACTGATACCACCAAGAGTAGATCTGTGGCTTGTGCTACTGAAGCTTCTCTGTTTTTCTTTAACTGATCTCTCCCTCGCATGGAATAATCGTCATGTGGGGAAAGGAATGGACAGAGACAAAAATGCTGATTACCCTCCTGTCTCCCATAATTGTTTAGTGGAAGACTAATTTAAGATCTCTCAAATATCTGTGAAACTCCATTAAGACGTGGAGACTCTTGCTCTAAACTGACACCCATCCACCTACGAGTAACAACTGCATTTATCAGGCCCAAGCCTGGAAGGCATTTCTACCTCTGTAATGCTTTGTGGAAGAGATAACCAAGTGAGAAGATGAATGAAGGATGCCAGGGAACTGTGGAGTCTGAGTGAAGCTACTTATGATCTGCATTTGAAGTAAATGAAATGTGTGTTGGAAAAAAGTGTATATTATTCTTTTCCTATTCAGTGAAAACTGCAGAAGATGAATTCAATATGGATTTATGTCTCTTAAAAAAAAAAAAACAAACCAAAAAGCCAATCACAAACAACACACAACAAAGAAAACAACCCCAATTACCTCCCCATCCCTCCACCCCCATCCCAACAAACAGGCTGTCTGTGATTTTTCTTTTTGGCTGATTATTTTTGGAAGTTAATCCTACCCCAGCACTCCCTCTGTGAATGAATGATTAAACGGAAATAGAAGTTGAGGGTGGTGGAGTCTTATTTTATTGCATGTACCAATGTATACTCAATTTTGAACAAATGCCAGGCGTCCTTTCTTGTTAAATATTAAATCCTTGACTATTAAAAGGGTGAATAAACCAGCAAAGTACACTCCAACAGTAATCAGAAAAAAATATATTTTGAACAAATAGGAACTATTATTCCATCAGAATAAAGTACGAATATCCAGCTGCAGAGCTTCCTTTAGGGAAGCAGTGTTCCATTGCACCATCCCAGGGGAGATGCTATGGGACACAGAAAACATGAAATATGTAACCCAGAGACATCCACAATCAAATAGCTCTGCTGGTCTACATTCCAGGTGCAGGAGATTTAAAACCAGCCTGTGTAACAGATGGGCTCTATAGTGATGCAAAATGAAATTAAATCAGTTAATAAATTCCTGGTATTTCTATGACTCATTCTGGAAAAATCAGCCAAAGTTTTTGCCAAACTAATGTATTGTAGGCACAAAATAGGCAATTTAGTAATCTAGAAAGTGTCTTTGTTTTAACTGTGCACATGAAGCTCATTCTAGTGTGTTTCTGTAAAGCCAGTTAAGCATAATATTCAGTTAAATTCCCTAGTAAAATATTAATCTTGCACTGCAGATTAGTTGGATCATGCAGTGGATATGTTCCATTGCTAGGCTCTCATCCTGCTGAGGTCTAGAGATCAAGTGTTTCTGCATGTTTGGGATAGTTGAAGGGTCTTTCACCTGCCCTTGGCTTGAGCCCAAGGCCTAGGAGTTCTGTGCTTACCACTGGGGCCATGTTCTTAAAGCTGTGTTTCCAGTCAGGAGAAAGCTGGATTTTTTGGCTACAGTTTGTATTAGGACTTGATTTCTAAATAGTTTATAAAATATAACTGCATTATTAATAGGTACTAGAAGTGTGCTATAGATATAAATAGGACTGTATGGTGACTGTTACAAGTGCAGAGCCAAAAGGGAAGCAGAACAATCTCTGGAGGTCCCCTCCAATTCCAGCCATTCTGCACTGAAGAGGATTTCCAGGAGTAGCCAACTGTACCTCTTAAAAAGAGTTCACCAGCTTGCACCAGCATATATGCCCTGCTTGCTGATTGACTGTGCTTATGAAAAGAGCACACTGCAAGAGAGTCATCCTACCAGGAGCAAAGGGGATGAAGTGAGTTGTACTCACTGAATGCTTTTTTTTGCTTGCAAGCAGCTTCAGTAATTTTTCCTTACACAGTCAAGGTATTTGCAGACAAATGTTCCTGAGGCAACACGGTAATTAAAATTGCAGTAACTGCAGGTCTTTCAGGCTCTTCCTTGCATTTTTTACACTGTGTATATTGACATTTTCTCTGAACATCATTCCTTAAGTAACATCAGTTTCTATTTAACCATTTCTCACCCTGTATTTTTGGAACAGGTCAGCCAGCCTAGGCTGCACATACAGGAGTTAGTCCCAACTCCTCACATATTGTTCTGACTCTTTATATAGAGTCCCGTTACATGACAGAAGTGTTTGGTGTTTCCAGTCCATAGTGTGTGAAAATACCAGCTTTCTAAGAGTATCTGTTTTCATGGTAGCACATGCCATTAGGTCTCATTCATAAAGGTGAAATCTCAGCAATTTTGTTTTCAGTTCACTCTAGAGGAGGTGTATGGGGAACATGCAGGGAGGTAAAAAATGAAAAATTGTGTCTAAGAGATCAGTAGGAAATTCACTTCACTTCTTCCAGGCCACAGGAATGTGCATCATGTTCAAAATAGGTAAATTATGTTGATATTCTTAGGACTAATCTGAATTATTTGTACTGCACCAGCAATTATTGCTTAATAATGTGTACAGTAAATATAATTAGACTGATTACAATATAATCAAAATTAGAATTTGCCTCTTCTGTCAGGGTTTCTGGAAGTTACTTACCTAATAGAATAATTAGAATTTCAAATTTATTGTAGGAATGTAAGGACTGCAAAGTAATGCAATTAACCACACATTTGTTACATTATATTGGCATATAATTAATCACACATTGACATACTTACTGGATTTTATATGCATAGTTCATTTACCATGATGATTTCCCTCCTGACTTTTTAATTTCATCATGAAATTGCATTTAGCAAAACAGATCTTTTTGAAATTGAACTATTATAATGGTTACTTGGCATTTGAAAAAAATTATGCTTGAATTGGTTTTTGTAAGATTCATTTCAGCAATGCACAGTACAATCATTTCACTGAAGTTCATTGCAGAGTTCTGTGAAAGGACATTCTTATTTTCAGGTAGCTATTTCATTGGGATCAATACATGATGGTTAAATTGCAAAAGTGTTTGGCAATTGATAGATGACAACTATCTGATGCAAATTGTTTTATATCACACTGATGCTTTGCTTTTCAATTGTTACTGATATATACTGAGGGATGAATATCATCACTGCTGTTTTTATTTTGGCCTTGTTTGAGCAAAGATTATAGAATCTTACTGCATTTCCACATTAATCCAGGAGTGTCTGATTCAATTATTTTTAAATTTAATGCCCTTTGGTAGAGATAATTGCTTTGCTTTTGGTAACCTGGGTTTAATTTAGCAAGTTGGCTGAAGAACAAATGACAGTCTTTGAAAGGAAATGTATTCTGTTACCTTATAAAATTTGAGAATTCTTGAATATATAAAGGCATATACTTGGATGTGTAAATGTGGTTTTGTGTGCACAGTGATAATCTATGTAATATTCATATTTGTTTTCCAATCTTCCCTTTCTACAAAGTACCATTGAAAACTACACCTAGACTTTCAGAGGAACTGAATACCACAAAGCCTACTGACTTCTAGGGAATTCATGATGAGGCTGAAATTCAGGCACTAGAAGTGTATTTATAACCTATTTGTGGTAAAAGGCCCCAGTATTTTATACAGGGTCTTGAGATGTGCACTTGCAGTGTGTCTTGGGTCAGGGGAGCTATAGAGGCCACCTTACTCTTTTACTTGGTAATCCCATTCCAACAGGTGCCCTGCCAGCCCTCTGTATGGGATACACAATTGCTCAGTCTCATCTATACCTGATGTGTAAGGGATAATAACACTTATGACCTGGTCCTGCCCATCGGCATTGCAATAGTCTTTCTGCCAGCAGAAAGATAAGGGAGCATATACAGCACAATTTGACACATTAGGCAGATCTCAGAAACTTTTGATTTCTTATCCTGTGTCCAATGAGCAGCTCTCTGTGGTCCAGAAGCCTTGTGCCAGGGAAGAGCTTCAAGGCACAAACTTTACAGCTTAGCAGTGAGACATGAATGCCAGTTCCAAACCTGACACTGCTGGAGGGTGTTCAGGGGGTCTGTGGGAATGTGAAATACTTGCAGACTGGTTGATAGACTGGTGCTTAGAGAATATACAAATTTTAAGAAATTTTCAAGGTGGAAGGCTTGCTTCTGTTCCTCTTAAAATAATAGATAATGTGGCCAGGGTCTACCCCTGACTCTTACACACAGTTGCACCCTCATGTATGTGCAGGCTTTATATAGATATATGGAAATATATGTAGCTATGCATATACTGATTTGTCACAGGGAATGTATATACAAATTAATCCATAACTTAATAGTGTAGTAACTTATTTCTAATTAAGTAGGTTATACAAAATTTATTTTCTTGACAGAGATGAGACTGTATTTTGCTTTTCAAAGTGTCACTTCTAAAACAATCTTTAGCATAATTTGAGTTTTAATATTCATACTTAAAATTTTCCTACCAAAAAAGAAGATATATTACAATTATTGTCAATGAAATACCTAGCACTGGAAAATCTCAGTAAGAAGCATAGATCAGATGGGATGAATATACATCTGGAAAAAAACCCCTTGCAAACAAAATTAATGCACTGTTGTTGCCTACTAAGTGCAGGCAGTCATATAGCGAGTGTGTGCCCACTGACAACAGATCTGCAGAGTATCTTACAGACACAAGATTAATGATTTTGGTATTAGGCAGGTCATAATGTCTGAGGAATTCTGATTACCAGTCTGAAAGAATATTGCCATGTGCTGGGCCAAGATAAAGCTGAGGAATAGATTTAGGATGGATCTTTACTGTATGTCTTTCTCACAAGTCTGAGACAAATCTTTATCTGATTGGGGTATACTGAACACACACTTGTGTGTCACATCAGTATGACAAATATCCGTATGATTAACAGAACAGAAGCTACAATCCCTGTAAACTGTGAGCTCTTTAAAGCAAAAGTTGCAAACTTGGGGCTATGTCCCTGCAAGTGTTGAATATTCCTTAAAATAAGCAAAGCTGGCAGTTTCATGAAGGAGTTGTAGTCACCCAGAGCTTGCCAAAGAGATGATTAAGGAATCTTGGTCCTATATCCTAGAAGTCTAGTTCTTCTCTCACTCCCTCAGAAGGGCTGTCAAGAGGGTGCTCCCAGCTCCTCTACCTTTGGTCCTCGCAGCAAGTTGAGGGGATCATGACCAGGAAGGGGGGAAATTGGGAAGCACAGGTTTTCTATCTTCTCTCTAGTATCTACAGGAGCTGGAACTATAGGGTATAGATGCTAAATTCTTTCGCTGGCAACAGATATGATGTGAAGATAATGGGGACACAGAACAGGAACTGTCCTTGCCATATTGTGTGTCAAATTATTATTATTACTGTCATTACACATATCTGAATAAAAGAAGAAACTCTTTTCATCTCTATGTCATGGTTTAAAAAGAGGACACTGTAGAATAGCAAATAGCTTTTCCACTGACATTTTGTATTTAGTTTGATTACAGGCATTGCAAGTATCTTTCCATACATCCCTCACATTCAGCTTGCAAAGGCATCAGTCCCATGATTGCTATTTTTCTCTTTCATCCTCCCCTGTCTGTCCTTCCACTGTTTTATCATCAGATGGAGACTAATAAGAAATATTGCTACATAGTAGTTTTCTACTGCACAATAGTTTTCAATGTTTCTTCAAGCATTTGATGGAACTGGAAAAGATCTCAGTGAGAGCCTTCTGCCCTGTCACTCTCAGCAATACTGAGACTAAAGGAAGGAAGTACATCATGGCCCAGATTCAATATAACATCAGTACTCTCAACTTTTATTTAGGTGCCTAATTTATTTCAGGAAAAAAGTAAAGCTGAAGTGCTTTGTTGAGATCTGGTATTCGGATGCTGAGAATTCATCCATTTCAGTGTCACCCCAGGGACTCTAAATACCAAATGCATGGTCTCTCAGTCCTCTGTGTATGCATACATTGCAGTCTGGCCTCTGTATTAACAATGGATTAACAATTGATTGTCTGATTTTCTGAGAAGTGATCCATAAGCATCCTATTTCCCAGCTAACATTTTTCTGCTGGTTCACAATCTTATACTGTGAATTAAACAGACTGGAAGGAAGGAAGGATGGGAGGGAGGAAGGAAGGAAAGAAGGAAGGAAAGAAGGAATGAAGGGAAATCAACTTGATTCTTTTTATGTCTGTGAGTGAAAATCTCTTGCTGTGGCAAACTAATGCAAAGTACATTAGTGCCAACATCAGCAGCTGCAGAAGTGTCAGCTTCCAAGGATTCATGTAGATTTTAGTGAACATATGCTGCACTTGGCTTAGTGTGTTAACCCTTGCTCATAACAAGGGCGATAAAATAATATAGGTATACTCATGGCTGGTATAATGTATTTATTGACCTTATTTCTGTCAGCTCTGTTCTGTAATTTTTCTTCATTAGAAAAATTCATTAGAATCACCGAACCAAGGAAACTAACTGCAGGGGAAAGTTCAGATACAGCACATTGATGAAAAATGACATTATTTTGGTTAAGAGTATGACTGATGAGAATGTCCACCAAATAAACCTATGAAATTCAGACAAAATGTAAGAAAATAACCTAGCTATGACCCGTGTTAGATCATCATAGTGTGCCTAACTATGCAAGGTATTGAGTATCATCTGTTTAACCCAGGCCAAAATCCCAATTCCACCCTCCAGCAACTTTTCATTGTATTTCAACATATGGCTAGTTGGAACTTTGACAGAAAATGGTCATTCCATAGAAAAACAAGTCTGTCGGGGTTTTGTGGTTTTTTTTGTGTTTTGGGTGGGGTTTTGTGTGTGTGTGTGTGTGTCTGTGTGTGTCTGTGTCTGTGTCTGTGTGATTTTTGGTTTGTTTGTGTGTTTTTTATCAAATGTATCAAAACTCTTAGGCTGTGTCTAAGAGTGATCTAAGACAATCCCTGTGTTGCCAGGATTCTTTTCTTGAAAGATCCTGATTTATTTATTATTCTGCTGGTTGATAGTTATTTTCCCTACTATAGTGATTAAAATTCTTCTAGCAAACAAGACATGGAATTTCTCTCCCCTCCATACTTAATCTTCTCTGCATTTTTTTCCAGATCAAATTATTTTTTTAGAAGACTAATACCTGTATTTTCAGTAAGGTTTCACTGGAGCTTTCTACAGTGTCATTAACAGCCTCTCTCTATGGCAAATGCATCCCCTTGTATATTCTAGAATTTCATTAGTCTTTGCCCTGGTTGTCACCTTAGCAACTCAGAGGGAAGGATTTCTTTTTGTTAACTTCTTAAGAACTGTTGAATATCCCTCAACTTACTCATAAGTAACTCTCTCAGAGCTATCCAGTCCATCTAATCCAGTGCTCTGAATGTAATTTCTCCTTGTTTATACAATTTAATCTACCCTGGTCTATTTATATGATCCTAGCTAATTTGATCCTGTCTAATCTAACCTATCTTTTCTAGTTCCTGTTATCTCTGAGGTCTTGTAATCTCTTGCCAATGCAGACTAAGTTCCTCAAGGATAAGACCCAGAGATGAGACAGCTGCTGAAGTACACAAGTTGCTTTCTCAATTTCTCTTCTTGCACTCAATGCCACTGTCAAATTTCAAGTCCATTGCTACAGGTGCAAAATGAAGACTTTATTGTCTCTTCTTTCAGAAATCCCATGAAAAGGAAAACAGGTCTGGCCACAAGCAAGGGAATCTCATTATCCTTTTTCTTCTTCCTATGAAAACCAAAGTGAGAGATATTTAATATTATCCTTAATATGTTCTGTCTTATCTTATTTTCAAAATTGATTTGGAAAACCTGCCAGTAACAGGAAACATCAAGAGCCAAGAGAGAAAAAGGCAAGCATTGCTTTATAAATCAGATGTTATAGTTTTGTGACTTTAGAAGCAAAAGACTTAGGGCTTCAATACGTTTGACTACTTGGAAAAATAATATAATTCATTCTTTTAAAAAAACACATGAGAGACACAGGGATGTTCACATAGGAAAACCAGGAAGATTGGAGGATATTATATTAATTAGATATATTCTACAGCATTTTAATTCTCTAACATTAGAGGAGCTAAAAACAGCTTGACAGACAAAAAATGGGGGAACGATGAAGTTTTTTTGAATATTCTTATATAAAGTGTAACAAAACTGAAACAATTTTTTTTGCTATACATACACTCTTACCTTTGGAAAAAAGGAAAAGCCCAGTAATCACAGGCTGACTATGGGAAACTGGGATGATGTGTGTCAGGGATGTTCCAGAATGCATCAGTTCCTACTATGAGAAAGGGACAGCTGGATATTGACAGACAACCTGACAATCACCAGCACTGTTGCTCAGGTGTGATGTACCTTGCATTGCCCCTCTCCCAACTGGTTCCAGCCTGCTCTAACCCTTTGTGGTCAGCACTATGCATTTAGGATTGTCATTGTATGCATGTAAAAGAGTGTTACATGGCAGAGGGTAAATTGATGGAAAGGAGCAACTATGGAGGGTATTTTGCTTGCATGGGATTTAGTGCATGAAGTCTAGATAGATGGGCAGAAATTTGAACTGAGATAGGCAGCACTAGGGAAACACATAGAACTCTAGCCACCATAGTCACGAGTAAGCAACTGTGAACTAAACAAAAGGCAGGATGACCTGCAGGATAGAGAAGACAGGTCATGAGCCTAACAAGCATAGGAGATGTCTGTAACCCTGTGGGGAGAAGAATTATTTAAAATGAAAGGTAGTCTTGGCATAAGAACAGATGGATACAAATCAGTCACAAACAAAAGTGGGAAAAATAGAGAAGGGAGACTAACCATTAGAACTGCAAATCTTCCAGGAGTTGTTTCCTGAGGGTGAAAGTAGAGAAAGACCATCTCATTTAATTGTATATAATATCAGCAACTCAGTGACCCAACACTCTGCACCACCCAATCAACTGTTAATGGTGCTGTTGGGTTTATAAGGTGGATTTGTATCCTTTCTGTACTTTAAACTGTGTATCAGCACCCTAACACTAAAGAGCAAGCTCACTTTCTGTGTACAGGCTTTTGTTGGCACAATTCCTCTAATGCGTGGATGATCAATTTTGACAAAATTAAATCCTGACTGGTTCTTCTGCATTCAATTTTATCTCAGTATCTTCTCTTTTTATTTCATCAAACCCAACACCAATGACTGAAGAGTTTATATATGTGGTCTCCATGCACAGCATCTCCTGGCTTCTGAAGCTGCAGCTTCCCAGTCACATTACCAGAAAGAGTCCTCAAACTGGCCAACCAGAACAAGGCTAGGCTGGAACCAGCCCAGGCTCAAGGTGCTGGAAACAGCTTTTGTGCACCTCTAGGGTACTATGTGCTAGGTAGAAATATGAAGTTGACATTGAATGGCAAGGAATTTGCAGTGTTCATTTTTCTCTTCTGCTTTCTGTTCACCTTTATTTCTCAACTATACCCTTCTTCTGGAGCCCAGGGTATCAGCGTGACATGCTAGGGTTTGAAAGATGAAAGTTCCAGGCCATTAATTCCATATCCATTGTTTACTAGCAAGTGCTGGGGGTGTTCTCCCCAGCCCTAGAAGAAATCCAAAGGAAATACCTCATTCCAGAGAGATTTCTGCCTTGCAGCATTCTCAGGGATTTCACTTTAAACAAACAAATTGTTCTGGTATATCTGAGGGATTTGCACAGGGCTTAAACTCTATGCACAGCTGAACGGCATGTGATTAAAAGGCAACATTCAAAACAATGTGGAAATAGATCCACCCACATCGGAAAAAAAGAGTATTATAAGTCTTTGAGGGCTGCTCATAAAATCACTAAATGGCAAGCACACCGTAACAAAGCCCACCAAAAATTCAGAAGAAAATGGAATAATGTTTGTCTTTATTAGTCTGCACTGCACTATCTCACCTATTTTCCCTTTGTATTCTGATATTTCCTATTCTCTACTTGCTAGTCCCTACACATCTGAAAGGCCACATGTCTTTAGACATGTCTCTAGAGGAAAAAATCTCTCTCCCCATTCCATTCCCCATGGAAGCAGCAGAATGAAGAATAAATGCTAAATTACCTGAACCATCCTGGAGATTATTTTAATCTTTACCAGGGTCTGGGCCAGTTTAAATCTGCTCCTGGCTTCAAGAAGCCATGTAAAGTTTTTTCCTTATTCTGGTTCAGAGCTACAGAAGACCACTCTTTTAATAGGGAGAACAAGCTTCTGGACACTCAATCACTGCTTCAGCAGGAATAATGAGGTGTTTGCAAAGGACAGTCCACATGGCTGGAGTCCAAAAAAGTGAGTTTTTGCTACTGTTATCAAGGTGATCCTGCCATCCCTTGCATGTACTTGCTGCAGACAGAGCTAACCTGCATCCAGAATTCAGTCCTATATCCCTTACTAAGGGACATTAGAGAGGTCTGGTCCTAAGGCAACTGATACATTAGACAAATCATCAGCTTGTGTGACAGACAGGCATGTGACCCTGCAAATACATCTACAACAGGATCTCCTTCTCAGTACTCTCCCACTGTATTGGTGTGGATATCTGTACATGCCACTGCTCCCATTTATATACTGGAGAACAGAAAACAAAAGAGTTCCTAGGAGGAGGAATGAATTTCTGTCCCTATCTGCATCAAGTTCAGATAAGCACATACCTTCTGATTATGGACAGGAAGCAGGTAGAGAAATAAATAACCTCCCAGTTGCCACTCACGATGCAGAGAATATTAAGGAGCAAACAATGAGAACTGGATAAAAGCTACTGGCTGAGCATTTTTCTAAAGCAGAACATAAATTACAAGAGATAAAACTGGTGCCTGAGGCAGAATGTACTTTTTATTGACTGCAAAATTACCCCTGTTGTCACAGTGACCAATTTTTCCAGTCTAGATTAACCAATTTAAAGCAACTCCACATTACAACAAAAGAAATGAAAGATTAGGAATTTAGCAAAAGTCATTCTTTAAAAGAATATGCCAAACCAAGTGGCTGCTTGTAACAGAAGTTAACTTCCTGTTGGCTAGTGAAGAAGAACCCTTTGGAGTATGCACTAAAGAGCAGCAAGGAGCAATGAGGAGTGGGCAGGGAAGCTAAAATGTCTGTGGTCTTTGGGGCACTGAGTCAGAAAGAGTGTATGGGAAGATAAGCAGCTGGGAAGTTTGGCTGGGAAGGTGTTGGAGCAAGTGCTAGGTCAGTTTCAGCTGGAGAGGTCATGAGCTCTGGAGTGAGGAAACACCCCAGCTGGTGAGGCAGCAAGTGGAAATAAGTAGCAGAAGTGTTGAAGAGGAGAGGTGGTCCAGGTCTTTTTAAGAGGAGAAGCTGTGGAATGCTACACATTGACAATTGCTAAATAAACGGAGGTGGATGGGTACTGAAAACAAAAACAAAAATCAGGCAGGAGCTAGAAAATATCACCAGGGATAGGAAGGGTGAGAAAATGTGGATTTTAATCTATGACCAATCTGGAGGAGTGAACGGAAGATGACAAAGACGATGCTATTACTAGCTAAGGAAGGAAATTCACTTGTCAGAAGTCTTCATGGTTTTTTACTTATTAGGTATACTTCTGAAATTATCCACTGAATTATCCAGTTTTAGAGTTTCATTTTACTTTGTAGTGCTGTTGGTGCTATGCATAATTTGCTCCTCTGCTCAAAAATAACTTTGCTTCTCAAAATGGAAAAGGACTTGCTCTGACAACCCTTTTCTCATCAAGCACTGCATTTCATGGTTTTGCTATGACTAAGAATGTCTGAAATAAGACATCCATATACATCCATCTGTCCAATATTTTCATTTTCCATTTTCTCCTTTTTAACTCTGTTTTTAAGATATAACATACGAATGGATCATGTGGTACTGTAAGGTGATTCTTACCACAGTCATCTTATTTTAATAAGTTTTTAATACTTGTCAAGTCTTGATTTGTTATGCTGGAAGTACACAAGAACCATGTTCTCTGATACTTTCTGCTTAGGTTTTGTCTACGTTGAAGCTGGGCCTTTCACTGAGACAGAAGATACTTTACTGCTCAGGAACCTGATTTGAAATATGTCATAACCCCATAGCACTTAGAAAGAGAAATATTACAGTAATTCATTATGTTGCTAATTTCTTATTAACAAAATAACTTCTGTGAATTATAAAAAAATGCATAGCTCAGTGAACAGAGCATCTAATCTTTGCAAGCAGTGATGACAGTCTTGCTAATGATTGTAGATTTCTCTCACAATAAAAAAAGCCATCAATCAGAAAGACCAGGTTATATTGAGATCTGTTCCTTAGAGGTCACTCCTCACAGTCAAAGAGCTTTTCAAAGCTCCCTTCTTTTGTTCACTAAAAATCCAATACATAATATAATATAATATATAACACTGTCTAGGATGGACATTTTTTTAAAGGGAATGGTCTTTTACAGCAGGATCCTTAGAGAAAGAGCTGCAAGTGTCCTAATCTCTTGATCCTGACATGGTTCCTCACTTTGACTGGAGTAGACACCATCTTGTGCTCAAAGCAGCATTTCTACGAAGGCTTGTAGAAAACATTGTGAATCACACAGATACTCTTTCCAAAATTTGGGATCCTACCAGGCATGTACTGCATTTTCTTATACTTTTGTTCTCACAGAAATCTGGTTGGAAGGGCCTCCTTGCATCAAGTCATTGAGTCCAGTCTCCAACTTGAAGCAAGACCAGGTCAGGGGTGGCTTCTTCTAGCCATGTCTGACAGTCTCTGGGGACAGATTTTTAGGGCCACATTAGCAGCCTGTTCCAGTCCTGCAATGAAGACACTCCTAACCTCTAATCCTCTCCTCTCAAATTGCATCTTATGGGTACTGTAATTTTTTCTGGCATTTTCTAATATCAGGATCCATTTTCAGAAGAGTTTGGATCTACTTTAGTTGTAATGCTGCCCCAGGCAACTAGGGACATCACTTCATCTACATTGGTCTGCTTGTCTTCAAAGGAAAAGAACCCTGTTCCCTCAGGCCCTACTCTCTGGGCACTCAGCTGGACACTCTCCAACCTTCTTGGACCCGCCACTGAATATGAACTGTAGGTGATCTCTGCAAGACTTGAGTGCCCTATAGTTCCCTGTACAGTTCTTCTGTCCCTTTTTCTCTGTCCAGAGTTGTTTCTGGCCTAGGTTTAAAAGTAACATCTCCTCTATTGAAGATCATTGTGAACCCCCCCCCTACTCCCCCCAGAAGCAACTAAAACACAGTAATATATCT
This sequence comes from Scytalopus superciliaris, assembly GCA_013400415.1. Classification (NCBI taxonomy): domain Eukaryota; kingdom Metazoa; phylum Chordata; class Aves; order Passeriformes; family Rhinocryptidae; genus Scytalopus; species Scytalopus superciliaris. The sequence goes on along the minus strand of VXBX01008160.1, from coordinate 104,178 downwards.
TTATTAGTGCATGCATCTTGTATTTCTTAGACTGGCAATGCTCAGCACCATAACACAGCCATTAAATAAAATGCACTTTTTTTTTTCTCCTTAGAGTACAAAGACTTAAGCCCTTGACAGGAGACAGAAATATCAAATCTGAAGTATTATCTAATGTGTGAGGCAGTTTTTAAGATAGTTGTCTGCATTTCTTTTCAAGACTTCATTTGCTCTTACCTCAGCTATTTCTTTGTCTATTAGGGATGTTAAAAGTCACATCATTTGTGATAAAAGATTCCCTATATTAGGGAGTGTTTCTTTTTTTGTTCTGGAAAAGACAGCAGACATGACCTAATTCTTGATGAGACTAATGAAAATATCTTTGTTGCTCTTACATAGAATTAGAGAAAGCTTTCTGTGAGCATTTATATTCCTGACAAACACTTGTCTTACATGTGGCAGAGTTCACCCTCAGATCTTTGTCTGTTTGGGGAGTATGTGTGTCATAGTGTTGGGTTTTCTGGATGTAGAGTAGACAGGATTTGGGGCAGGGAGAAGGTTATGTGAAAATAAGTCACAGGGAAAGAAGAAAAAAAAATTAATGTTTTTACTGAACACTGGAAGAGAGTATTTCCTTGAGAAAGAGTATGTGGAAAAAAGTACTCTTATTTAGGGAGCACAGGACAACTCAATGTCTCCAACAGGATTTTTACAGAACCAGTAGCATTCTCTGCAGTTTAGAAAAGAAAGAGGAAAAAAGCTATGCCCCTGCCTCAGTCCTTGCTGGTGCCTCTTCAGCACTGCATGATTTGCAGTAAGCAAATCAACTGAAACTTGCAAATTAAAAATTCATGCTGAAATATGTTTCATGACCTAACACTGAAAGAGAAGGACATTATTGATGAAATGTTTGAACTGCATACTGTACAACATAAGGTATTCCTCTTTCATACTCTGTGCAACAAGAGAAGTTTTGATATTTTAATTTTTAAAAGGTTAACAAAAATAAATGAAACCCTTATTTCTTCCTTCTACTACCCAGTATATTGCAGGTTCAAGCTCTGTCACAAAACATACATAATATTTTCTTGCATATAAACACAAGACTTAAAAGATAGTAATACTGAAAATAGGTCCTGCAGTGACTTGCATGCTTGGGTAACTCTCACAAACTCAGACCTATTAGGTGGGTAGGGAATGGAACACAGAAGAGCAGGATATGAGATATTAAGGAAAAGAATCTTCCACATAAATACATTTCTGATTGTATTAGCTCTACCTGCTAGTTGATCTAACTTTTTGCTAGATCACCATCACGCTGCTTCCACTCTGCATTTCGATGTACGGAAGCATACCACGTATTTTGCCAAGAAATGCAGTGACTTGCATTTCTGACTAAGTTTTCCGGAGAGGCAGTTATGAAGATAGAGACTGCAGTTTTCATAAACCATTAGAAAGATCTCAATAATCCAGATGTCTTCATACATAATCTATTTAGTAAACCACTCCATACTTAAAAAATGCAGGAACTGATCTAGCCTGAGAACTGATGAATGGTGCATTGCTGCTAAGTACCACAGATGAGACTAATGTTATAATTTCTTTTAGGACCTTGCCTGACCCCAAATTTGCATGTTCTTTCTTTTGTTCTGTGCACTGAGGCATAAAGATTACAATAACTCTTTTCTAATCTTTTCATAAAACAGTTTTCACTAACTACAGCAGAATATATGAAAGAATAGAGGTTATTTAAATGTGCAACTCAAAAGAAAGGATTCTGAAGTGAAGGTATTTGATATTAAAATTGGATTTGGATATTGAAAAAATTATTTGAAGTAAAAATTTCTCAGAACGTATCACTATTCAAGATTAGAAATGTAGACTGTGGTCTTACAGAGACAGAGATGTTTGTTCTGTCTTTCATAGCCCATGCTTATTCCTGTTAAGGTCCTTTGGTCAGGAGTAAGAACAAAGATCTGATGGTGCAATTCTCTGTTCCCCAGGTGAAATTCTGACCCTTCTAATAGTCGAGCTAATGATCTGATGGGTTTAAGGAAGTGCATCTGTGCTGCAGGGTGTAACCTACTCTGTGCAAGATCCTTCACAATATTCTTCTATGGCCCTCACTCCAATGGAGCCCAGCTGTGTAACCTTGGCTTGGACTTCTAAGAATACTTTTAAGACGGGAGGAAGCTGTGAAGATCTCTGCAGAGCTACAAGAAAGGTATGGTCACAAGTAGGTCAAGATTTCAAGAGAACAAAACACTAGATCAGAGAGGTATGGAATGCTGACGGAGAGAAAACAGATGTGACTGAAGATGGCAACTCAGCAATGCCAAGGATTAGATTATGGAAGAAGTGGAGCCTGGCCATCCTCCTAACTGACACCTGCCTGAGCAGCTGAGAGCCCCTGGGAGTCCTCTTGGAGGTGGTGAGCATACTAATGCTTAGCTCATTAAATCTCAGTTGTCTTTTGATCACGCTTGGTAATAAATAATTATCATATATATTTATGCTGTATATATACTACATGCAGAATCTTGTTGTTTGACCTAAGGTGTTCGAGTAAAGTGGTCCAAGGAAGGAGGTACCTGAAGGGGATCTACAAGAAAGCTGGAGAGGGACTTTTTGCAAGGACATATAGGCATGGGGTGGGGAGGAGGATGGCTTTAAACTGAAAGAGGATAGGTTTAGATTAGGTATTAGAAAGAAAAATGTTTACTGTGTGTGTGATGAGACACTGGAACAGGTTGCCCAGAGAAGCTGGGAGGGTTTAAGGCCAGTCTGCATGGTGCTCTGAGTAATCTGATCTAGTGGAAGGTCTCTCTGCCTGTGTCAGGGGTGTTGGAAGTGGATGATCTTTAAGGTCCCTTCTAACTCAAGCCATTCTGTGATTCTATGATGTGAAAACTCAGCATTCACTGTGGTCCTGCTCAGCCTGTCTGAAAATGGAGTAGGAGGGTATGGTGGTCTTTGGGTCAATGCAGAGTTGAAAGCAAGCATCTGAACCTAAAAATGGTATTCCCAATCTTTAGGTTAGACATAACCTATGGAAAAAAATATGTGCCATGTATGAACAGTCTCTCCATCCTGAAATACCTCCTACAATCCCTTGCTGGTGAAACTGTGTTTCACTCTGACAAGCTGCAGTTAACTGCTCCTCTGCTGTGAGAATGGTTATGCAGTAAAGTTATGAGATACTTAAGTTGGATAGGATGCCTGATAATAATATATTTTTAAAATATTATAATCTATAACGATAATACATCTTTTCAGTATTACATCTTGATAGATTAATTTCTCTCTCCTTGTGCTTTGTCTGCCATTAACTGTGAATGAACTTTTAAAACTTTTGGAATATGTTCCATTACTGCACATTCATTATTAAACAGATAAGATTCATTGCCTCCTCTTCAAATAGCAAAAAAACTATTAAAAATAATTAGAAAAGCTTAAAGTTTTAAAGTTCAGGTCCTAACAGGTTTATAGAGAGCCTGAGAAGCTGGTCTTGCCCACTCATTTTTGGAGTTAAACAAAGGCAACCTTAACATAATCCATGCTATAGATAAAGATTTTAGTAGAAAGAGACCTGCACCTTACCATGATGTCACTGAAAGTCCCTCCAAAAAAGGCTGAGGAAAGATATGAAAATAAATTACTGGCTAGCTGATAATTGTTCAAATGCACAAAAACTCCCCATGTTATTATCTCTAGTAGACTTGTTTGAATTTCTGCCTCTGAAATTCTAGGAAAAGTCAGGGTCCAGAGAGCACTGTGCAAAACATGCACAGTTTACTCTGAGGAATTAGCCCTTAGAGACAGGAGAAAATTTGTTAGCAGACTTTAGCATCTTTTTCACTCCACTTCTTCATAAAATGCTCTCTGAGGAGCTATACCAACATAGATATTTAATACCCTTGGGAAATACAAAATGGTAGATATTGGCACATATTGAAAACTGGTGGCTGTTAAACACATGTCTACAAACAATGATACGAAAAAATGAACTATTTAGAAAATGTTTGTTATATATGTGGTGACCAGTGTTACTCATTAATTAATTTTTCTTACTGTGACTAGTCTGAGTTTCACATGACTGTCATGAAGAAAGAAGTGACTGCTTTAAATGATGCTATTTTCAAAGTTGTCTGTAGTAGCAATTTTATCTATAACTACAGGAGTCTGTCAGTCTCTTTATATAAGATCTGAACATCTGTGAAACTTAACTCTTCTATTGTTTAGGCTGGAACTTGCTAGCTGTTTTGCAAAACACACTGTAAGATTCTGTTCTCAATAATGACAAACTTCGTCCATTTTTACTTGGAAAATCTAATCGTAACCTATAGATCTTATGAAAGTGTCCCCATCCTTGAAAGAGTTGATACGGTTTTGAAACTACTTTTTCACTTACTTGAGTATCATTACCATCTAGCAACTCTAAAGAAATCATGGAAGGTGCCAGCTTGTGACCTGCATGGCTGTAGCTAATGCCATTAGTGCTATAGGTGAAATGGTTCAAAGAGCTTCAACCTGCTCTGGTATCAGCTGTTTCAGTGAAAGAGACATAATAACCCCAGCACTCCTCATGCTTCATTTAAAATTGCAACAGGAGAGCGAGAGAGTGAGTTTGCAAGAATAAATGTAATTGCCACAGTGGAACATTTGGGCTGGCTTGGATTTTTACAAACAGCTCAGAGGAGTCGAAAAAGATGGTTCTCTTTCAATACAAAACACTCAGTGAATCCACAGATTCAGAATTTGGAAGATCTGTGTGGCACTGTTTGAAAAAAAAAATAAATTAAGAAACCTAGAAGAAGTTAAGACTCCTAGAGAAGGTTTTCTTAGTTACAGAATCATTATGCTTGATTATGGCAGGTTAACAGGTCTATTGTGACCAAACTGTCACTACCTAGCAATTTATCTCTAAAAACTTCTTAATTCCAATGGTCTTTATGCTTATTATGGAGTGTCTATATACCCTTAAAAAACAGTTGCTGAAGCTCATCTTACATGGTCAAGTTTAAGCTCTGATAACTGATGGAGGGTCACCTATAAATAAAAGGAGAACAGATTCACTGCTACACATCACTGTCAAAAGTCCATCATATCCAATAGACCCAATGGGAGCTAATAGTGCTGCTAGGTGCCAAGTAAGTCATAGTGTGTTACACTGCCCACTGAAGGAATGTGAGGGACTTGACTGGCTTTCACAGCCTCTAGGTCAGAGTCTTATTTAATAATCTACTAGTTATCTAAATAGTATAATGAGACACACAGATTTGGTGGTTGGACCCCTCAGATAAGGAATAGACTGGATGGTTGCACTCAGGGAGTTGTGGTCAACAGCTCAATGTCCAAGTGGAGATCAGTGATGAGCAGCATTTCTCAGGGGTTGGTATTGGCTGCTTAACATGAACATGGTGACGTGGACAGTGGGATCAAGTGCACCCACAGCAAAGTTGCCAACAACACCAGGCTGTGTGGTGCTGTTGACACACTGGATGAAAGAGATGACATCCAGGGAGGCCTGAACAGGCTTGAGAGATGGGCCTATGTGAACTTTATGAAGTTCAACAAGGCCAACGGTGAGGTCTTGTACCTGATTCAGGGCAATCCCAAGATGGTTGGAGAATGAAAACAGCCCTGAGGAGAAAACCTTGGGCTGTTGGTGGTGAGAAACTTGACATGACCTAGCAATGTGCTCTTGCAGCCTGGAAAGCCAATTGTGTCCTGGACTGCATTAAAACAAGCGTGACTGGAAGGTCAAGCGAGGTGATTGTCCCCCTCTGCTCTCAGGAAACACCACCTGGAGTACTGCATCCAGCTCTGCAGTCCCCAGCATAAAAAGCACCTGGATCTGTGGAGTCAAGTCCAGAAGAGGCCCCTGAAGACAATAAGAGAGCTGAAGCACCTCTCCTGTCAAGACAGGCTGGGAGAGCTGAGGCTATTCCAGGCTCCAGGGAGAAACTACAGCAGCCTTCCGGTACCCAAAGGGACCTGTAAGAAAGCTGGAGAAGAACATTTTACAAGGGGATGGATGTAGTGATAGAACAAAGGGAAATAGATTTAAACTGGAAAAAGATATTTAGATTAGACAACAGCAAAAAATTTACTGTGGGAGTGATGAGAACTGGAATAGGTTGTCCAGAGAAGCTGTGGATACCCCATCACTGGAAGTGCTCCAGGCCACATTAGATAGGGCTTTGAGCAACCTGGTCTAGTGGGTGCTCTGGGCACCCACAGCAGGAGGTGGGGAGTTACAACTTAATGATCTTTAAGGTCCCTTCCAACATAGGCTATTCTAGAACTCTTTGCTTGAAGCATGACTAGAAAATATTACTGAAATAAATAGATTGCAAGCCTAAATTAGTTAGTTGAGCTCTCTCCTATGTTTGAAAATTGATCAGTTTTTAAATTAGTGTTCTGTTTTACTAAATTGAAGTTCCTTTTGAATGGGAAATATAATATGGGTATCGAATTGGGGCGAATTGTGCAGCTATTCATTTTGCATATCTGAACATCTACCTGAAAACTATTACTGTGAATTTGTACAACTGGGACAGAAAAAACCTAAACAAATAAGGCATAAAATTAATGTTTGATACAGTCAAAGGAACACTTGTAAGCAAAAAGTATTAAACAGATTGTTATTCTTTTCTAATGAATAGCTACTAAAGACATTGTCCGAGGAAAATCACACCAAAGAATTAACCCCTCAAGCATTTTGTTTTATGCTCCCACTTCATTTACTTTGCAAACATTTTCTTAACTATGTGTTACCCTGACTACATTTATGTTGGCTAAATAACTGTTTATTTAACTTTTACATTAAGATCATTAAAACAATTCTGTTGGTACAATCTAACCTTACAGCCTTCTTATCATAATATCCCTGTGGCACGTTAGCCTTGAGATCTAGCCCACAAACAGTCCAGTCCACCAAGTAATCAATTAAATCTATTCAACTCCCCTCCCTCCCCACTCCCAAAAGCTCTATTAGTCCACCTTGATCACCCAATGTGTAATATGCATATCCAGCATACCCAAGTAACTAGATTTCACACCTTTAGCATAGACAACCATATAACATTTCGTCTTTGTTGATAAGACTTGGTGTCACTTTTCAAAGGCTGAATTAAATTAGGTGTCTGTCAGACTTCCACAAACAATGCACCTGAGCCATCTCCTACCTCTGAAGGACAAACAGTAATTCTCAGGTAATTATTCTCTGTTCTAACCCTCTGACTCATAGCTAATGGCAAAGGAATTGATGGAAGAATACAGGATTAAGGAACAGGACATAGCTTTCCAAGTAGACATCCAATGCCACTTTAAATTCCTGGGGTATTCTACTTGGCATACAGCTGACACTGCAGAAGGGCATAGGTGTCCCATATGTTCTGTGTCATACCTGCCAGCTCCTTGCAGATGTCTTACACACTCAAGGGAATCTAAAGCACCACTAGGTACCTCAGTTTAGCCACTCACTTAACTCAGATATCAGAAAAATCACAAAAAATGGTCAAAGTGCCTTTCTAGTGTAATGTTTTTCAAATATTACTGTTTCTGGCCATCAACTAGGTTTTAATACTAAAGTCTTCAGAATTTCTTACACATTTTCGTAGTGTTGTTTAAGGTGTTAGTTTTAAAATCTACCAGAAGTGATGCTATTGTGTGTTTAATCCCACACATAGTGTTTTGAAATTACATGGACTGACATTTCACAGTACAATAACTCCAAAACCCCAACATGTTCTATGGTTTAGCTGTCGTTATTCTGGTAGATCAATGACTGGGAAATGAAAGAAAAATTAATTTCACATTTTAAGGATACAAGGCTGGTTTCTAGGAAGACACACCAGAAATTCATTCAAACCCTAAGGCATAATTGTAGGCTAAAATTAGGATGGGAATAATAAACATATGTATGGGAATAATAAACATATGTATAGAAATACAGGATTTATTTCTCCATTTCCTGTTATCTTCAGTGGGATTTATGCTTGAATAAAGACAAATCATGTACAAACAGTATTAATCTCACAAAAATCTATCTTCCTATATGCAAATGAAACTGTAACACAAGTGATCTGGGACATCAGGCAGTAGGTCCCTATGAAGCATGACTAAACATGCTAGGTCTCATCCGTGGAAGAGGGAAAGGTAAATAACGTACATGTGATAAAGGGTGTTCCAGAACCAAGGGAGACCCCATGGAACATGAAAGAAATCATTGTGGAGTCATAATACCCTTTGCTACCATGTAGGGACAGGTACCCTTTTGGAAGAATTTGTAATGGGAAGTTAGAGCTTGTTTTTTTGCTTAGGAAGCCTTTCCTGCCTAAGAGGACTTTTCTTATAAATAGTTGGCTATTTTTCTTTCCTTTCTCCTTTTCATACCAGAGAAAAAATGCAGTATCTCTCTGGTCTGAGGAGAGATAAATCCTCAGTGTTACAGGCTGTGCTGTCAGCGAGCCTGGGGGAGGGAGGCCAGAGACAATGATAAAGCCTGGGGACAAAAAGAGATTTTTGCCTTTTCTCAGACCCCATGCTCTGGAAGCATGGCCAGTTTTTGCTTTGTAAGATTTTTGGTGTTCTTGCCTTCGAATAAACCTTTTGAATTCTTTTCACCGTTGCGGCATTTGGGGGGATACCTGCCCCTATCTTGCTTTACAACCAGATCTGAGTGGCAGGGACTGCTCAGACCCCCCTCCTTGTTTCTCCTGCTGCCCTGGGAAGCTTGTACAGAATTGTACCACAGCACATAGTCACAAGTACAATTATATCACAATTACTTCTGTATTGCTGCTTGTCTACAAGGCAGTATGGGTTGCAATGTGGAGTGCATGCAATAAACAGAATGTATTTGGAGATGTTGACACGATTGCATACATTCCTGTTACGGGCCAGTCAGAGATTTTCTTCTTCCTTACCCTTACCACACTGGTAAGTTTCCCAAAACAAGCTTTTACATTTCTTTTTCCACATTACATCTGGTTATTTTTTCTACATTTGTTTCTGGTTTGTTGTTTTTTTTTTTTTTTTTTTNTTTTTTTTTTTTTTTTGCCAATAGGAGCAAAATTATAATTTAGTTCACATGCACAGTCTATTTCCACTTCACCAAATAGTGTCCAAGCACTGCATGAGAAGCCTTTAATTAAATCATACAGTTAACATCAATTACATACCGTAAGTTATTAATAGGAAGTTTTCAGGATTCAGAATAAAGTGACACTAAAACAATGAGAGTGTTCTCACTACAAAGCTGTGCTGTCAGGTTCAATATCCCTCTCAGACAGTGAAGAACATGGTGCATTTAGTTCATATTTTGAACCCAACAGAGCAGAAGGGTCTAGGTTCAGGTGAAAATGATGTGAAAGTTAATGATATCAAAGTACAACATCGTTTTTTTTCCTTTATGTATTTTAAGAATTTAAATCACAGAAGTGTCTACATCAATCCAAAATCGCTTACATTTCCATAAGTCTACATCATGTCTTAAATTTATCCTGCAAATTCATGTACACTTGGGAATGAAGTTACTCTGTTCTCAGAGGAATCACCTCTGTTGAATTCAGTGAGATGTCTCTTGTACCAAGAGACAATTTTGACTCTGTGACTTGCCTGCTCCCAGACATAGGCAGAAATCAATCTTTTAATTACCTCTGTGAGGTTCTGTTTTATATGTCTAAAATGTTGGTAATCTACAACAGGAGCTGGTTTTGGCAAACCCTTTACACTTTTGCCATTGCACAATTCCTTACAACATGAAAGTTTATGAAATGGTGGGTGCACCAAAGTAAAAGCCTCGCTAAAATAATAGTTCTGCAGGCAAAATTCAACTTTTGATCCTTTCTTTGAAACTTTGAAATTTTTTTTAAAGAATTTACTTCATATAATTTTTTCAAGTAAAACTTTCATTTATCAATAAAAGGAAGGGCACATTTACCCAGTGTATTTTCCATTATTTCCCACTACAACTGGAAGATCTGCTGTCTAATGGCTGCTACAAATTATTGTCACCAACATACATAAGTGGAGGTTTCTTCTGGTTAATTTAGTAGCATGTAGTAAGACTTCAAGGCATACAGCTTTCTTCTCTCATTCCCTGTGATGATTTTAACCTTAAACTGTTTAGTCAGCAGACATATAAACAGCTCTTTCTGCTTTAACATTATCTATTAAAACTCAAAAACTATTTATGAAACAATTATAGGAAAAGCTGCTTTATGTCCTAAATTTTGCCCAGCAGTGAGGCTTTAATCCCCCTGTGTTCTGGGTACTGCTGACTGGCCTCAGATCACCTGGGAGATAACATTTAGTCTGCCCCAGAAGAAAACTAGCAAAATCATGAACAGGGAATATACTTCTACACTCCTGGAATGGATTTCAGAGAGAGGAACAGGAACTGAGGGCTTATTTTTGCTGGATACAGAAGAGTCCTTGCTTTGACTTCAGTGTCAAGAGAGAAGAGGCACTAACCAATTCTGATTAAGCTTTAAGTTCTTTACAGGCTCTGAATAAATCACAGGAAAAAACATTTGATGCTGCAAGCTTGCTGAGAAAGTTTAATCATGAGCTATTCACAGCAGATTCAGGAACACATCATTCCCAGATATCTGTATTTGCTATAACTCCTACAACTAAAACTATATCCAGACCTACTGCAAGTGTTTATCTTCTTTTCCATCTTCACCCTAGCAGGGTCAGACAAACCCCATCCCACCTGCATCCCAGCACCCTCGCACCCCACTCTTCTGGGGACTGTCTGCTGTGGGTGCTTTAGCAATCCAGGAGGACTTGTCACAGCATCCCCCTGCTTAGGTTTCATACTGTACACCCAGGCAGCACATCTCCACTGGGTCATGAACCTTGAGAATGAGAAGAGACAGTCTGCAGGGGGTCCCCTCACAACACCATGAAGCCAGCCATTAAGACCAGCATTGATCTGTCTTACAGCTTTTTAATTAGTCTCTTGGTCAAAGACACATTGAAGTGATGGGTCCAGTGTCACAGAGGATCTGAAATTCATTGAGAAATGCAGTTTTGGTTAAATCAGAAGCACACATACACACTTGCAGTGATGAACACAGCTGTGGCTCCTTGCCCACACATCAGTCCAGCACAGCTGTCACATGTGCCTGCTCCTTTCTGAAAGCTGCCCCAGTCAGGTCAGTACCTTAAACCACCAGCATCTCCCAGGGTTTTTTATTTTCTTTTCACAGGCAAGGGGCAGAAGGATGAATACCACAGCTGAGGAAAAAAAAGCAAAGCAAAAGTTGTCTGCTATTCCCTTATCATACATCAGGGAAAAACTAATTAGGTTGCTGAAGAGATGCTTTCCAGAGCAGCTGCAGCCGAGACTCTGCAACCCTGGAGGTACAGATAGCCATGAGAGTCTTCTTCCATGTGGACCTAAAATCTCTGAGTACATTTGCATATCTTCCCTCATCACATCAACAGCTCCAGCTGACATCCTCTCCCTCTGGACAATTCCACAGGGGTTGGCAATGTTCTCTGTGCCTTCAGCTACAGATACTCCTAGTTCAGTTGCTGTTTGATGCTGGTTGCTTAAAAATAGCTGTCTGGAACTGAATTTCCGGAGGTCTCAAGCTGTGAGTATGCTTGATCTGTGTGTCCCTAAAACTGGTTATCTGTAATCCAAACTTGAAACTTGGTTTGAGGGCAGAGACAGAGGGCTTGCAGCTATGGGAATTTGGATCTAACATTAAACTGCTCCTGGATTTCAGCAGATAAATACATGTAGCACTACAACAAATCATGCTGAGGGGACTCCGATTCAGATATGTCCACGCTGAATTTCACTGCAAAGAAAGTTATGTTCTTTTACTGTGAGTTGCATGTGATGGAAAAACCTGTGCTACAAAACCTGTACCTAGTGGCCTTGTGAAAGCTGATAGAGCTAAAAGTCCATGCCTTTTTGTCTGGAAACCCCTGCAGAATCAGCTATGACAGGAACCACTCCATGCTTGTGGCAGACAAATGAGGATGTAATCTCCTGCATCCAGAATCCAGGGCTAGACAAGCTGGCTGAAGTAGTGGTTCTGGAGATCTGCTGGAGCCGGCTTGGGAAAACATCCCAAGCCCAGAAAAAAAGCTCTTGCTGATATTCCTTCTTCCTTTACAGGAGCCAGAGAAACAACAGAACTTCTCTCGCATTTAAATGCTCTCTAGTTTTTGACAGACCTGCTGCTTATAATAGGTAATAAACTGCATAGAGTAACATTTAATTTGCAGCTCCCAACTGTTTTATTATTCACAAGACAGCTGAAAAAATCCAGGCAGGGGAAGATAAGGTTACTCTGCCCATGACGAGCTAGCAAATCAGTGGCTACGACAGAGATAGTAACCGTGTGTGCTGATTCCCAAGCATTATCCTCCGTCAGCAATTGTGATGCCTTTCAAGCTAACTGGGGTTGTTAAAATTAGAGGTGTAAATGATAACTTTTCTACATAATAGACCTGAAAAACAGTGTGTTTCAAAGCCTTTATTCTCTGGTGAGGGCCATTAGTGAAGTCCTACTTACTGCATAGAGAGTCTACTGAAAAGAAACACTCGAGGATTCAGTCCCCACTCATTAATTTTACCTTTTAATTTTATCAGTAGACAGCTTTAATTTTTAATTGCTAACATAATTTCCTTGATTGTTTTTGAGGTGATGAATTAGATGTGACCAATCCTTACTCATTGAAAGGGCTAATGTTCCTGTCCCTTAATAAAATTATTCAGTAATAATGTAACTGCTCATGGAGCCACCATCTATTATGTATTTCCTGTTTTTAAAAAGATCTTCTTTGACTTAGTATACAGGAAAGAGCCAAGTTACAAGTTACATGAGGCATCTTTCAACTTAAAATTACATTTACCTCTTAAAGCTAACACAGTCTAAATCTGAGGTAATCGGAACCATTTAAATATAGCCCATGTATTGAGCCAAGTCTTGCCCCACTCCACCACTGACCTATGGATGCATGAACAAGATTCTTGTACCTCTTTCAGTCACCAAGCACTCTGTAACTCTGGCATTAGGGGTAGAGTTTGGTGTCTTTCCCCTTGCTCTGTAAGTTACCGGAGCCCTTTATCATGGTTACCTTCACACAGTGTTAGCGTACACACGTGTGTTCCTTCTTCTGAGATGTAAACCCCAGAGTTTTACATTTTTCCACTATCGAGAGGCTCAGGATATTGACCTTTACCTCATCTTATTTTGTGCGTTCTGAATAAAGGAAAAAATGAAACAAAATGCATTTTGCTTGTGGAGTAAGAGGGAGAATGGGCTGATTCATGCCAGTTTGTGTGACTTTTCTTGCATAGTCTTCAATGAACAACTCTCTTGAGTTTTGCCATTTTGATAGGTTTTCACCCAGGACTGTAAATTGTCTTTAAAACATCTTAATTCCATTGACCTATTTTAATAGAATTTTATATCTCCTACTACTTATGTATTTTGATTGATAGAAAAACATTACATCTGCAAGTAAAGACTGAAGTTCCATCTGTCTAGTTTGGGTGTGAAAGACATGTCCTTAAGAGTCACTGTAGTTCTTAGCTGATATTTGAACTAGCTGTAGATTGACAAAAATCATAGACATTTGCAGAATATTAAGGACAAAGGCAGATTTTATGCAAAACCATGAAACATAAGCCTCTTCAGCACAGTGGACCAGCCTTTATTTGGAATGCTTGGTATTTTCTTGCAGAATTGTTCTATACCATTGAATATAATTTATTGTTTCCTTGAATATTTTCAATTAATATCCTGGAAGGTAGTGCTGCATTTCCCTGACTAGTCATCTCACGTTATGCATTGAAAGGTATTCAGCTGCTGACAGGAATCAGCAATGTGCTGTGTTGCCAGGGCAGCTCTGTGCAGCACTGCCCTGCTCTCTATTTCTAAAGATAGCCCCTTGATGATATCAAAATCCAATGCCTGTTATTTCAAAATGTCATTCTAAATACCTATGCTCTGAATATTTATATTCTGAATATTTTCTCCTGTTGATTTAATTGTCAAAAAATGACCATTTGCCCTTTGCTTCTGTCATGCTGACTTAATTAAATTCTGTTAGAAGATGCACCTGGATTTGTGTAGAAAATCAGCCCATAAACTGTAACAAGCAACTGTGCCCAGTTAGGCTTTCTGGCAACGAAACCTGGACTTTACCAAAAGAAGAAGTTCATCTACATTTAATCACTGATTTGGCATATATGCCATGAAATGCCAATCAAGAAACTGTCCTTTTATGTTCTGTAACAACTGCACTATAGTTCTGCATATAATTGGATTCATCCTGCTGAGTTGTTACTGTTGGACGCTCTTGTGGAAGATGAAGTTTATCCAGTGTTGATCTGTGGCAACAAAGCAACCCCAGTGTTGACAGAGGAAATTATATTTCACAAAGGCAAAGGTGAAGTGAGTTCCCGTCATCTAAATAAATTCATGTGATGCTGTGCAGAACTTCTGCCTTTCCTGTTGCTAGAGATGAATAAATATTCCCTTCTAGGATGACTTTATCACATGATAATACTTCAAAATGAATTACTTTTGTACCCCAAGTCACTCAGTATATAAGCCTAGGGGGGCAGGTTTTTACATAAAGCATGGATTTAGCTTGTTGGAAGTACAAATATTTGTAATAATAAATTGCACTGACCTTTCAATTACAGAGGCAACAAGAACACCCACAGCAAAATATAATAAGAACAGCAGAAAATAAACATTGAAAATGCCTGAAAAACAATAACTCAATGCTGAATAATGCTAAAATCGTTCAGACTGAGACTTTTTCCCTTGCCTTTCCCTAAAAGATAGTTTCCCTTTAGTAGCAGTTACTACGTTTATATTTTGAAAACCAGACAGATTAGAACTGTATATTTGAGTTACTTAGTCCAAGCAGCTTAGACCTATCTTATTTCTGGTGATCAGGTTAGCCAGATGTTCTCAGACTACTCTGAGATTCACACAAAAAATATCAGGGACAAGGCCTTCTTCATACAGGTACTGTGTTTTGCTAAGACTGAATGATTACAGGACTCAGGAGGTGAAAAATCTCAGTTTATAGCTTCATTTTGTCTTATATAAAATAAGGAGTTGGATGCAGGTCTCTTAGATGTGAGTAAAATTCTCATTCATGCAATCACCAGGAACTGTTGTGCTAAGAGGAGGCAATCACAATCTTTTCTGCTGGAGATGGTTAACTTTCTACCAGTTATTGAATGTGCATTGAGTGAGATTAGAAAAAAATTTGCAAGAAAGAGATCAAGTCTGTAGACCAGAAAGTCACGTTCAAGCCTCTTACTAAATGAATCTCCAACTATTTGCACAAAGTAAACAACTCCAACAAAAACAACTGAGAGAGCATTTGCTCTAAGCTGCCCCCAAAGCACAGGCGTAAAGAGGTTCTGCTGGCATGTGCTGGACCAGTGGCCAGTCCTGAGGCTAACTTAAGCAGAGTGAGGGCTGAAAGAAGGCCTTCCATCTCTGAAAAAGTGTCTTAATCAGTGTTTCCATTTTTTTTAAGCATGTCTTCATGCCTGAAGGACAAGACGGTCAAGAATCCTCACCAGATGCTTGTCTCACGTTACCTTGCTGAGGCCCATCTGAACTTCCATGGCTCCAGTTCTAATGAGCCCAAAGCTACTCCAAAGTCATGCAGGGAGCTGGGGCAGCTTATGCAAGTCTGTTCCAAGGGAAGTGGGACATGGACCTCACATGGTGCAATGATAACAGAATCACAGAGTCTGATCCCACAAGGTTCATCAAGTCCAAATCTTAGACCTGCACAGGACCATCCCCGAGACCATCTCTTTGACTTTAGACCTTCCCTCTCCAAGAAGGAATATCTTACTTAAAAGCACTTTGTATTTTTTTGACATGGTATGATAACAGATGGAAATAGTGATTACTGGGAAAATAGGCATAGGAAGGGAAAAACAGCTGTTCCAAAAAGAACCTATTTGAATACGACCATATATACATGTAAGCAGACATGGGAAGTACCTTCTGAATAATTTAGCATACGAAAAAACTCTTTCAAAAAATTTTGGATAAAACATAGAAAAACTGTGCTGCATGAAAGCAACATTATTTACCTTTCATTTTCTGCTATTTCCAAAGAATTCAAGTTATCAACACTCACTATTATTTGCAATCATGAACTGGAAGTAAGAAGTCAGTTATATAGAAGAGGAGTTTTAAAATTGCATGTGGAAGAAATTACTAGGTGTTTTTTTGAGAACAATCCTTAGCTAGTCCTTGCTTTCCTTATGAAGCTTATTTTTTAATGCAGATCTAACACTAATGCTGCCTAGCTTGAAAGACTGCAGTTATGGATATATGTTTAAAGACAGATGACTTTCTAAAAAGTTATTGTAAGAAAAAATTCTCAGTTGTCACCATAATAGAAATGCCTTGATTTACAGAGAAGCAGTTGACAACAAATCTTTTTCTTTGCCCTACATTTACGATTTTGTATTTGACAGATAAATTTAAAAATTATGTGTGTTTTATGCATTAAATAAGCCCAAACATGGCCTAACTTTATTCTGTAAAAAATTTGGGTGGAAATTTGGAAGAAGGATGGAAACTTGAAGAACATCTTCCCCATAAAAACATCACAGTTGCAGTCTGACTCTGAAGAAAGAAACAAATCCTTAGACTGAAACCACAGTTAATATATCTCCAGGAACACACAGTGGCAAAATTTAAAGCTTGGGACAAGTACTTTGCCATTGCTCATTATCTGACTCACCTAGAAATAGTTTGGTACAAAACCAATTATAATGTAAAACATATGTTTATATGCAGCTTTGTATCTAAGTTATTAGGCACTACTAGCAGTGATTCAGAAGAAAGTTCCTTTGCTGTGTGTTATTTGTGCTCTCATTTGCAAACAGCATGACTCATGAATAAGTCATGAAGCTGTATTGCAAAGCTTTGAGCATTTATTTGGTGAAATTACTTCAGTCCTATGCACATGCATAGGCCATTGCAGGACCAGTAATATAACATTATGCTTATCAAAGCCAAGAGCAAAGAATACATGCTAAGCAAATATAAAAATTGAAGACTAACTAATGGAATGACAGTTTGTGTTTGAATAAAGACTTTTTGACCCTTTGCGCTTCTGAGCCATTAGTATTCTTTCCACCTGGATTTACTGAGTGGAGTGTTCTGTCACTCTTCCTTGTACAATATCATAATTTACTGTCAGATTACTTCATTTTTTCATTGTAGGAGAAATCCCTGGAACTGTAGATGAACTCACAGCAGGAGAAATTGCTGCAATGCTACTGTGATCCTGTGACTTCATCGGATAAAGGAGGTAAAAACCTGAGCCTCATGAAGACAAGGGTTGATTTCAGAGGGATCCAGAAAGCAAATGACTTCAGTGTTTGCTCTAGAAAAGCACACACTGGCAGAACATCTATGGGGATGGTTGGAATATGATGAGTTGTACTCATGTTTAAGTACCTGTTCTGTCTTCACCTGTATTTCATTGCCTCTTCTGAATCCCTTGTTTGAACTGTACACTGCCCACTTTGAGGATGTGTCTGCAAACATATTTCTAGTTTCTCATGTGATAAGGACTCGAAACATGACAGCAAAAAAGATTGCTATGATATCGTATGCCTTATAAAGGATATGTACCAAATTGTTTTACTTGTTAGAGGGCACATTTTAACTAAAAATTGCAAATATGGAAGATCTGGGCAATACTTTTCACTGATGAGAAAATTGAGAGGGAAGGTAATTTCAGGTGACCAAAGCTTTTGAGAATTTAGAGTAAATTTAACAGTCCTGGCCACAGATAATGAGGGTTTTTTTGGAAAAAGATCTTTGGCTTTCTATTTCAAATTTATTGAAACTATTTTTTTTTTAACTTTGGATATTCCATGTGTTACTTTGAAATTAATTTGTATTAAAGATAAAATAGAAAATTATGCATTTCACAAAACAATCTGTTCAGGATTAAATCAATTTTTTGTTTGAAGTTAAACCATATATATTCAGTCAACCTGAAACACCTTTTTTCCTTGATATTTTTTCATTTTTTCAAGAGAAAAATGCCACACAATTAGTTTTGTTTTGTTGGAGAACATGATCATATCTTACACCTTGCCATGGGTTCANTGAATTGATATTGGTTATTTCTAATTGTGATGCAGCACCTCTGGACAGTTCAAAAGTAGTCATAGTAACAACAGGCATGTCAATGTCATGGAAACACAGTTTTCCTGAATCATGAAAAATACATTATTCTTCACAAGTCTAGCAATTCTTCACAATGTCTTCATAACTCTTTAATACTAAATCTCACATTTAAAAGGTTACCAGATGTTTTTCATAGGCTACATATAGGACATCTCCCACCACTGTCAAGTAGTTGCTGTGGGACAGATATCAGCAGAATTGCTGTGGCATACAGCCTGCTGGGTGAACAGTTCAAATCCTGAAAGACACAATTTAAACAAAAATACTTTTGCTAGGGTACAAGATAAATACCTCTGTTATTGTGAAAACTGTCTTTGTATCTCAGAGGTATTACTGGAGCAACATTTTTATTGTATTTTCTAATGTTGTGGGCAGTGGTTTAAGCATTAACTACCTGCTTTCTACTTCCCCTAAAAAGTACAGGGCTTGTTATTGAGTTGGTTTAATTGCATTGAGAGATGATGGAGTGTAGACATGGAAAAGCTCAGCAATTTCATGCCATCTTAAAAACATGAAAGACAAGGGTTGTGTGCACTGGCACAGGCAGGCAGCTGGGACAACGACAAACTCAAGGTTAAAACAAAAAGTGAATTTATTTCCATTACCTGGCTGACCAGGGGATCCCCGAAGCAACACCTAGGCAGAGGTACACAAGCAGAGACACAGGCACAGTTAAACTTGCTCCATGCTGGAGGATCATGGGCTTGCTGTTCACAAAGGCTTGTAGAGTTATTCCCAGCTGCAAGATCACTTGGGTAATTTACAATCCTCCTTGCAGTCTTCTGCTTTTTAACTCATTCCTCACAAAATTCTGCCCCCTCACTCAAGAAACCACTGCTTCTGGGTCTGGAAATGTGGGGTAAGGAATTTACAGAGGCACTTAAAGCATACAGAAAAAGGAACAAACATACAAATCAGTGGTCTGAGTGAAGTGATCCACCACTCTTGTCAGGGAATTAAACGACTCAGTTAGCCAGTCACCACCGATACCTTTTGTTATTCTATGTATTCAGTCCTGAATATGCTGATTATCATCCTCCATGCCAGCTGATTCAGCAGTTAGGTAGAAGTAGCGCGTGCCTTCAAACTCAAAAAAGCATTTATGATGCAGAAGACAAAGGAAGTTCTTTGATATTCAGCGTTGCAAGTCTCCTTCCACAGTCACTTTCAAATTTAAGGCAACAATTGCCTTGGATGTCCCATTTAAACCTTGCACAAGGGCACATGCCATGTGCTCTATAGTCACTACCCAGAAAGAATAAGAAGTTAGTTACAGCACAAAACAACCACACACAAGTATTGACACACTGAACTTGCAGAAATGTATCCAAAATACGTGCTTGTAGTACAAGTCTACAAATCAAGATGAGCCAACCTATGATTAGGGAGGAAAATTGGAGTATCATCTCCTTCCATATATATACGCTGTTATTTCAGCTCCTTCAGCTAATATTACTCCACACTTGGCAACTTGACATGGAATAATTGCCCACACAGATTGAAGAGCTGTGGCTTGTGCTTTTTCAGATTGAATTTAAATCTGATGTTGGGTTTGTGATACCAATAACACAGTTCCAATACTATTCCCCCGAGATAAAGCACAAGAAATCATCAAAGATACCTGAAATAAAAGAACCTGAGAATATGAAATCAACAGAGCATGTAGAATAACAGGGAAGGATTGAGTACAGGACTATGCTGCACTGTATCTAGATTAATAGGTTGCAGTCCCACCACACAATCCATCAGTGCAAACAATTCCATTTCCCCTCTGACTAATATTTTGGTAGAGACACCACATGGCAGGATTTCAGTCCTCACTGTATTTTGTACTGGAGGTGCACAGTCATGCTGTTTTAGCCTCTGACTCTTTCAGTTTCTTGCAGTGCCCAAACTACAGTTTGAATTGGTTTTTCCATCAAGGTATAGTGTATAACGGAGCATTCTCCCCCCCTGCTTAATTATATTTAATAATGTTTCCCTTTCCTGACTTTCCCCTCAGTCCTAAAGGTCCTCCTTCCAAATCAGAAGTATGTTTAATTTAACAGCTTTCATTCCCTGAATTTCCCCAGTAGTTGCCCTCTCCAATAAGGCTGTGTGCTTCTCTTCTTTCTCCATGCTGTTGCATGAAGCTCAGATGTTAGGCTTGCTGTTTTGGCATCAGCTTAAAGAGTGTGTCAGAGAAAGGGGTGAAATGACAGAGGTCAGTTTTCAGTGACACTATTACAGAGCAATTCAAACTTTTCAAGACAGAATTTATAAATACTAATTCACTGAAAGCTATCTGTAAACACAGTTTGAGCTTTGCCCTCAAAGAAAATCAATCTAATTTTTACTGTCCACCACTGCTGGAAGATTTGTAGGAGAGTCACAGTTGGACAAAAATAGGGTGCTGCAGGTCTACCTCATATCAGTGGGATATCTTTCTTTCAGATGCTCTTCACATGTGATGAACTTAATCCTAAAGCAGAAGGAGAAGCATCACCCACTGTGAGCAGGAACAAGAGTGTCTTGGGGCTGTGCACTTGTTCCCATGTTCATTTACTCAAACAACAGTACTTGATCTTCCCCTGCATTCTAAGGGGAAAGATTTTCAAAGCCTAAAATATCTTGCTGAAAGAAAACAGTACTGCACTGAAAAGCAGCTCTTCAGGTGTTCATGCACAATAATTTTTCATAGTATGCCACCTGCTTTTAGAGGACATCATGTGGGCCACTCCATCTGGAATTGGGCAGGCCAGCTCGGTTCAGCATGGTTTGAGGTGCCAGCACTGAGGAGTCACCAGTGCTATGGGCAGGTTTCAGTGCTGGCTGGTTGCTCTCTGCTGGGAACTATCTCTACTGAAACCTCTCATGAAGCACCTCTGGCAGAGTTGGTGGTGAGAGCCCAAATATCTACAGTTACTGTAAAAGTGTGGCTCAATATTCACATGCACATCAAGCTCTCTGCGTCATGACCCTTCTTGAAATGATGCTGGCAGGACAAAGCCACAGTGTGACAGGGTACATCATGCTGAAGGCAGCTGCAGGGAGGGAAAGTAACACTGTGCTGTAGGAGTTTGCTTTTAGAAGAAGGAAGTTCTGAGAAGGAGCTTTTGACAAGCCTGGTAAAGTCGTATTGACTTGGTCCCTGATCTTTTATTCTCCTCATGCTTTATGCAAGTCATAACATGAAAGCACAAGCTAATCAAGGCTCCCAAGGCTGTTCCTCTTACAGAGCTTGCTTTTCATTATTTATGTTTAGATGCTGCGGCCATCCTATGATGGTGAACAGAAATCCTGCTAAACCTTACCAGGTCTGAGAATTTTGGTGGAGTCTCAGCCTCTGGATTTAATGTTCAATAGCTACTTGTAGGGGATTGAGAGTCAGGTCAGGTGCCTCCTTGTGTAAATGCCCAGGTGTTTTCCACAGATAAAATGAAGTGCAGTCACAGCAGCAGAAACAGGACTGTAGAGCTGCCACTTATGACAAGAGTTGATTTAAAAGCAGCACTATGAGGGCAAGAACATTTCTGGCCCCACATTTTCTAGAGAAGTTACTAATAAAAGCAGGATTTAAAAAAAATAAATTCCCTTCTTGCTGTATCACTAATTTGATTGAGGCAAGATCTCTATTAAACAGTAAATGTGAAATGATATATGCATGATCCACAGACACAAACTCATGTTGAATGTGCTTCTGCTGGAAGGAAGAAGCAGGTTCAGGGTTCTTTCTGCTCTGAGGTTTGTATTCACTTCACTAGACAAGCCACAGAAGCAGGAACCTCACTGCCACTGGGATTAAAGGTGTAATTCAGTGCCAGCATTTTCTCTCTCCTTCCTTACACCATGCGAGACTGTTCATCTATCACAACAAATAATTAGACTGCTTCAACTCCTGACAACTTTGGAGAAATGGCTAACAAACTATTTGTGGGAATATCTTACTCAACAGCAGCACTTCAGGGATATCAAGGAGAGAGTACTATGGCTGACAATAGAAGAAACATGATTTCAGGAGGAAGTCACAGAGAAGGGATATTTTTCTGCTGATACTTGCATACTTCTTTAGCACCTGCATGTGGATGACAATAATTAATCTGCTGTCATTAACTAACTAATGCTTATCCACAGTTAGGCTGAACTGGTCTAAAGACATTAAGATTAGAAAGCAGTGGAGGAGAAAAATGATGCTATTGTCTGGAGTGACATTAGCTGACATGAAAACAAAGTCCTTAAATTTATACTATATGTGTCCAGAACCATATACAGTATTTGTAGTTTTTCTGGGCTCAAAACATGAGCTCAAAATTTATTGCATAGACCTAAAAAAGCAAAAAGAACCCCAAAAAACCAAACCCAAAAACTTCCCCACCTGGTGACTAAGTCAGATTTTTAGAATACACCTTAACTTTTCAGAAGTAGAAACTTAAATGTGTCCATATCCTCTAGTGACAGTTCCTGACCTGCTTTACCTGCATGCAGAAGCACTTTGCTCTATTCTGAAACACAATGTAAGATCCTCTGAGTGCCACCATAGCAAGAGATATATTAAGAAACAGCTAATTCTGTCTTAAATTTAACACTTTGCAGTTTTATAGCCTATCTTGCATGATAAGTCATAAATGATGGACCTGGGAATCAACAATAAGAACATTTCCCCTGTGAAATTAATGGTAAGCAGGGATTTAAATTCCAGTTCATATCTGCAGCCCTTGCTTTTCTTTACCACATTCCTTCCCTCAGTAATACTGGAAAGTGTTTACAGACAACTTAGTTTCACTGTCTGGAGACAAAACATGTTTTGCAACATCCAGATTTCACAATGTTTTTTTTATTATTATTCTGGTCTTGCAAAATTGTTATTATGACAAATAAAAGATCCACTCCTATCAGGGCAGGACAGAGTACTGCTTATCTAATTCATAGAAATGGAGCTGATACTTGCTAGAGTCAAAGTCTGAGTGAGGTGAGGTGTACAGCATGAAAAAGAGCCTATCAAGTACCTGTCTGAACAGCTGAATAATAGATACAGCACAAGAGAAATGGAAAATCGAGTTACTTTGGACTAAAATGTTATTTCATGAAAGCATCATTCTGCAGCTCTCCATCAGGTAGACAGGATAGACTCTTGAAAAACTCCTGAAGAAAGCTTTTCAGTGTGAAAAAATTCCAAATACACAGTTTTCCAGACATTTATCCATTAGCTCCAGGCTGCATAAAACTTTCCCTGCTATTTCCTAAGGTTTTCTGCTTGGTAAATCTTTCAAACTGAGAACTGGAAACTAGCTGTGAAGTTATAAGTCATAAAATGCAATTATCTTTTAATTAACACAAATTCTAAAAAGCATAAAGTTATTTGAACAGGTATACAAGCATCATTATTACATTGATTTTCCTCATTAGAGCCAAGGAGCTGTAGAAACTGTGCACTATGAAGCAGTGAGATGCTTTCAGCACAAGCACTCAGTACATGATGTATTCTTGGGCATTTACTTTTAAGAAAATACTCAGCTGATGTGTCAGAGCACTTTAAAAGCACAAACAAACCCATAGATCCAAAACTTCATAATTTGGAGGAAGTCTGAACCAGGATTTGGATCCCTGTTTTACAGCTGGTGCTCATTGAAATGAGGAGGAAAAAAAAAAACCAAACACAACAGAACACTTTTCCTCAGAGACAGGAGAGCGGGGTTAGAAGGTATTGGCTCCTTCGATGCAAGAAGCTGTCAGATCCCTGCAGCCACCAAAGCAGTGCAAATGTTGGCAGTCCAAAACATGGCAAAATCTCTCAGGTTTTGGCTTCCATTTTGGACTTGACGTGTAGATTGTATCTGAAAAGATTCTCAACTCTTGGCTAATTTTCCAATACAAACCAATTATTGAGGAACTGATCTGTGATTGTGCTGTGAAATCGTCATGTACTTGCTTTTTATTTCTCTGGTTCTGATATGGAAGCAGATGAAGTCTAGTGCTTTTACCTGGATTTTATTCAGAGGTTTTGTAGTTTTTGAAGCTGAAAAAATGCAAAACTGCAGTTGCATAAGCTTTTGTGAGAACTTTTGCACTGTTGGAAATATGATATAACACAATTGTTAAGTAACGTTATATTTTGTGGAGTTTTCTGGTGCTGCAAATTTGTAGTTTCCCTAAACCCAAGAATTTGTTAATATTCAAATAACTTTGAAATAATTGCTATTTTTAATAAACCAAGACATATGCCTAGTTTTCCCTTGCTTCAGCAGAAATCTGCAATCTGTCCTTTTCCGTCTGGAAAGGACCAAAGCACGCTACAATGAAATTAAAAATGCTACATGCTACTGACAGAAATATGTCCATAAAATATATTTATTCTATTTACTTAACGAAAAAGTGCTGGTTAACTTTAAATATGAAAACAGCAATGGACTGTCTTTGATGGTGCATGTCATACATTAGGAACTTATAAAATGTAGCACAAAGAGACTTCAGCCTTCACTGGTTCATTAGTTGTTCTGGGTGCTCAGGATTCAGCAAGCATTTTCCCTGTCGGGATGCAGCAAGCATTTCCCTATCTGTGTTCTAAAATAGCCACTTGGCTGTAGCCAGGATCCCCAGCGCTGAGGCAGGACGGGAACAGGAACTTCTTGTGGATGCTCCTGGGCCCAGGTCTAAGTTTTGTCACTGATCTGACTTGTTATCAGGTAAGGATCTATTGAGAGTCCCTGGAACAGAGACTGTCTCCTGCTGTATGTGCATTTCCATGGCATTGCCCAGCATGGTGGGATTCCAGTTTACTTGGCTTTCTAAGTAGTAGTAGACTGTAGCATTGCACTAAGTTGTGATGCACCAAAATACAGTATAGGCAAAACTTTTGTACAGGCTACATACCTAATGTTATTTACCTACCCGGTGAAAGAGACTTAGTAGCTAAACTGAAATGAAAGGTTTTAATCTTACTGATTTTCCCCTCATTTTTTCTGAAATAACTTAAGCAAAGTATTTGGTAGCTGTACTTTCTAAAACTTGTGTTTTTGTCTGTTTATGCATTCTTTCACAAAAGTTAGTTGCTTGTGATGAGTCATGTTCAATGATTGACATGATTAAATTAGCTTTTGCTCTATGACAGTTCTGATCAGTAGGTTTAATTAGTACCTGTGTTTATTGAAAAGATTTTCTTTGATGCTATGTACCTACTCTCCCGTGCAATTACAGTGACATTAGTAATGAAGGCAATCCTGGCAGAAACCATACTGTAAAAAGCAGCATCATGAGGCTACAAAACAACTAAGTGACCTTTCTCGATTCCAACTAAAATCAACAATTTCCTAATATGGCTAGCATCAGAAAATAACCCCACTTCACTGAAGTTAATTCCTCTTTGATGTCACACATCCCTTGTGTGATTAGCTTTAAAGTAACAGTACCAGCAACCATGACCACTGCTTTGTCTTTTTTTAAAAAATCTAAATTAGACACTTCTGAGTTTTATATTATAAATAGCTTTGTTGCATTCCTATCTGTTGCTATGCCAGAAACCAGAAAGATCACTACCTCATCAATAAAAATAGAAACAGCATAGATGTTCAAATGTCTCAATGACTATTGGTGGAACAGCCATCCTTGCAACAAAGGCACCAAAGGGTCTCAAAAGAACTGGAATAAGATGAAAAAGGTTTGCTTTATTAATCCTGATCATTTTGTTAGAAAATGGCAATGTAGCTGATGGTAAAGCTGTGTAAAAAAGGAACATGTTACTGAGAAGAAAATACATCTATCAATATCTGTAAGAAAAAGATTATTTGAAATAGCAGGGTAAAAATAAAAGAAAAACTAAACACAAAAGTAGCTCTCCAGGAAAAAAATTATTTTCTATCCCCAGGAGGATTAATAATTGACACATAGCAGCTTCTGTGGCAGCCACTAAGTAGATGCATGGATATGGTTATTCCCTCTCATAAATTTACTAATGGAAAATTCCAGTATAAACATTAATGTAGTATGAATTGTTTTATGCTCTTGAGATTTTTAGTTCCATAAATATTTTTGGCAGCTTGGATAAGGGGATATAATTCCTTGGCCTTTAGTTAATTTCATACTTTCAAAGCATAGTTTTTACATTTCCCACAGAGCAGTACACTGAAATCACAAACCAAACTGTTGCCTCTTGTCTGAGACCACTGTTTGTGCTGTCTCACTCCCTCACTGAGGAAACACATCATATGAAGATTTCCTGACTCTACTTGCCCATGCAGTGTAAGAGCAGAATTTCATATAATTTGCTTGATTTAATGGAGGCTTGGCACTTGTACTAAATACATACCTGTATTTTTATGATGTTGACAGTTTGCATTTCCTCTTGTACATTTTTCTGTTGTGGTCTACCCACAAGTAAACATTATTATCCAGTTATTTCATAACAGAGACTATTATTTCTATTATAGTTCTATTATACTGTATTTCAATTGAAAAATCTGTTTGGAGACTACAGAACAAATTGCTTGTAGCTTTCAATCTGCTTTGGTGCAAACCCATACTTTCAGGGCAAACTCTAGAGTTTTTGCAAAATTCTGATCTCTTAGGCAGCCTCTTTCCTCATACAAGTATTATTATTGACCAAGAAAAGCTGGAAATAGTCTCCATTAATTAAAATTAATTTGGACAGTATTTGTTTATTTGTAAAATTAATATGGATTATTAAATGTAATACTTTTTCATGTCCCCCGCCCAAAAAAACCCCAAAAAACCAAACAAAACCAAAAGCCAAAAAAGTATGATGTTTCAAAACCCAAGTTCAAATATCCTGATACAAAAATGAATCAGCTATCTCTCTAGCAATGGAGGTCTTACAAAACTATGGATAACAGCCTATACTTTGGCTCCAAGTCTCAGGTGCATAAATACAAATGATAAGCCTTTGGTCTGTAATCTTATTGCTTTCCTCTTTATTTCAACAGAGCTGATAAGAAATCACTCTCTGTTCTCTCAGCCTTCCTGTTACATCAATTCCTGTTTCAATGATCAAGTTGTCTGAAATACATCCTAAGCGGTGAATTATAAGTTTATGAATAAAAGAGCATAATGTATAAAGTGAAGTGAATTGTAAGTATATAAATAAAAAAGCATGGTGTAGAAAGGGAAGTTGTACTCTGTCTCCCATAAGAGTACAAGACTACCCTTTCTTCTGGTGGTATCCATCTAGTCAAATATCTTGTGGCACTACAAGATGAGCATGAAGGAGAGACACAGCTCTTCCTCTTGGGGCACACACAGCCTTGCAGTCTCTAGCAACTCATATTGCGATAACCTCGTGTGCTGGAGGCATCACCAGGACAAAAACCTGCCCTCATTTTTCCCATTTGACAAAAAACCTAACTCCTTCAATCTCTCTTTGAAGCACAATTTCTCACTCATTTCATCACCCTTCTCTCTCTTCTGTATTGTTTCTAATTGGTCCCACAGGAGGAGACACATTAACGTGTTTTCTGAGCTATAGGGAGTTAATATGCAAATATATATAGGACTTTAG
Organism: Scytalopus superciliaris; assembly: GCA_013400415.1. Taxonomy (NCBI): domain Eukaryota; kingdom Metazoa; phylum Chordata; class Aves; order Passeriformes; family Rhinocryptidae; genus Scytalopus; species Scytalopus superciliaris. Next base: position 76,476 of record VXBX01008160.1, on the reverse strand, counting down.
TAAAATCATGTGTGCATTGTTTTCTTCTGTTAAACTAAATGTATTTTCTTCTCTTATATATCTTAGGGTATTGCACAACCGAGTTTACAAAGTGTGAGTATTCTGAAGATAGGAGTTGTTAAGCTTATTGTTTGAACAAAAGAGAGGCTCAAATTAAGCTCTGAACGATTTATATGATTACAAATACCAGAATATTGATTAGGACATCCTTAGAAAGCACGTGATTCATTCAGTAAGGGGTTATTACTCTGATACTGATTCAAGTTTCTTTCCCCTTTCTTTCACTCTTCAGCCCAGTGTTCTCAAAACACACACTGGTGAGGAAAGTTCATACCCTGGAAGTTCAGCGTTTCATGTTTGGCCAAAGCAAAGTTAGGCTATTAAAGTAAAATGTCAAGATAATTTGCTTTTTAATGATCTAACATAATTGGACACGGCTTCAGACAGGAACTAACTTCAAAGCTGGTAAGAAAAGTCATCTCAGCACAAAGGTGCTGTTGACACATTTTTACTTTCAAATACTTTTCATGAATGTAATAATGATGATTTGAAAGTTTATAGGGATTTGCTGTAATTACTCATTAAAAAAGAATTGAAGTAAAGCCTAATGTGTGACCATAGGAAAGCCAAGTTGGCTTCCAGTAATGGGTAACTATATTCTAAAACTAGCAAAATACGGGCAAAAAGAATATTCAGTTTCAATTTTGTGCATTGCACTGCTTTCAATTTTTTTGTACTGTTGTTGCTGTAAACTAGTAATTTATGTACATGGTGCCTGGCTACTGTTGAGGTGAATGAGTACCTGAGAGAGAGGTTTTGTTGTTGGTAGTCAAGCAATCCTCCTTAATAGATCCAGTTTTTAAATTTTGTTCATTTGAGTTTCAATCAGACCCTGAAATCATGACAGCTTCAACCACATTTGTTTATTTATTTATTTATTTAATTTTTATTTAGGTCTGAGTTTGATTTCCTTTGGCATGGTTCTTTCTACTCAAGAAGAAAACATAATTTGGATTAAAAAAGTCAGACACTTGTGAGCCAAGGAGTTTTCAGTTTTTGCCTTTCCTCCACATTTTTTTGTTTTTTAAAAAGTTATTTTATTGGTTTTAAATAAGTATGTATCAATCTGTTACTTCAAGGATAAAGCCTGATTTCTTTAAATGGTTCAGATAAAAAGAATTTATTATTTTTCTCATTGCTGCTTAGTGTTGGCTTGGACTTTGACTCATACCTTCCACTTTACTTCTGGCAATATGTACAGTACAAGTTGCATTTTTTCACATTAGTGGCTGCACGGGAAAACTGTCAGCCCCTGTCTTCTGGGTAATTTTTTAGGTAAAAAAAGGTACTAGTAACACTCCTTTTATGCAGCTGCAATTCAGTATTTGTTCTGCTGTACGTACACTTTTAGGAGAAAAAATTTATTTCTCTGATTTTTCTCTTTACAAGGGCCTTGTTTGTGATCTAGTAACAGTTCTGACTATCCACTCTATTACCTTTCCTGTGTGTAAAATTCTTGCAGAGTGATAATCCCTTTCATTTCATGCTTTTTAATGAATGGATTTTATATAACTGTTCATTAGCGTAATTGTTGTTGATTTTTATTTTTCACTTCATTATTTCTCCAATAAAACTTCTGCCACTGTTACTTTCTTAGCAAAACAGAGAAAATTAATCTCAGCATCCAGGAAAAATTTTTGTAGGTGAGCATAAATAATGTGTAAGACACTCCTTATGTTAGAGTTCTTGCTTATGCTCACCTGAAAACTGAGCTCAGGATGCCTGAGGATACCCTTTAGGGGGATTTAACTGACATTTAGAGACATCAAGATCTTTAATCTCTACAAGATACCTCTTTGACAAGACAGTCTGTTCATGCTAGTAGTGTTCCCTGAGTCCTAATTTGATAGAAACCGGCTGAGAGCAGGAGAGCTCTGTTGTGCCACTAACAAGTTTCAGTAACTATGAGCTTAACTGAGAGCTGAAATAGCAGTCCTGAATTAGTCCAATGCTAATAACCTCGGTTATTCATTCCTTCCTAATTGATAGCCTTAGAAATTACTCGTCTTAGTTTAAGCATCAAGCGAGTACCATAAAGAGGCACTCTGTCTCCCTAAAGGCTTGTTACAATTTTCCCACTTGTTTTTCATTTACATATCACTCACAGAGACAGCGGTGCTGATCTCCTGAGCAACTTCTGTGCAACTTCAGAAGAGTCAAAAAAGGATAGTAGGGCTGGAATAAAGGCAGACACTTCAAAGCCTCAATGTGAATAGCTGGGAGACCAATAAGATGAGGATGTATAATAATCACTTTATGTTAAGAGATGCTTAAGCTTCTGTGACACATTTATTGTGCAGTTTGAAGTTCTAGCATGAGCCTCTCATGGAGATGTTAAACCAGCAGCAGAAGCTCTATTAGAAGTTGTGGCTGTTTACTCTTTGTCAATAAAGGCCGGTCACAGATGCCATGAATTTCGCATTATTGCTCTTTCCCATCTGTAGTAGGGGATTTAAGAGTTTATAAATGGAATCAATTTATGCATTTCCAGCAAGGCTATTACAATAGAAAGCAGCAATAAAGTTCTGTTTTCTGCTTTATGTCTGTATTTTTCTATTTTTCGTCTCTATTAGTTTAAATTTCCACTGACTTACACGCTTATTATTTATTCTATGTTGGTGTCATTTCCACATGCTATGCTGTATCTTTACTAGGGTATCACATGGCATCTGATCCCATGCCAAATTGTCTTTCTAACCACTAACCTCTTCCACTGCCTCAAAAAGCTGCAATTATTTGAAGTGAAGCTAACATTTACCAGAATAAGATAGGTATTAAAAAAATATCTAAAATTCCTTGGGCACTTTGTTAATCCGGACTTTCATCAAAATAGGATGGTTAGTTTCAAAGAACTTCCATTTATTACAAGGCTATGGTTAACCCTATATTTGCTCATCACTGATTATGACTTTACATCTTAACTCTGAGCCTGGTGTCAAATAGAAGACTATTCAAAGGCAGGGTACAGAAGAAACACTTACCTTATATAAACTTTACAGGATGTCATTGTTATGGGTTTCTTATCTGTAAACCACAGTGACTAGGAAGGGTAACAGTGAAATGTTAAAGATTGAAATACTGGAATAATCATTTTTACCAATACACTTCTACAGGTGCAGACCGAAGTGTATAGATCGTTTGGACCCTGGGGTATTGCTGGCACAGAATTGTTTGAATTTGGTTATGTGCTCCATGATCTCCTGTGCTGGGGAGAAAAACCTTCCCACCAGGAGCAAGGTTGGAGCAGTCAGTGGTGGTCACTTGGGCTTTCCTTGAAATGCACATGAGACTGACAATTGTAAGGCCGTCGGGTAGGAAAGACCACCAGTAGAGTGAGGAGGGACTAGGGAGGTCCTACAAGAGGACATCAGTGGCTGTGATAAGGATGAAGCAGAGAGGCTAGGGCAGAGAGGAGGAATGAGATCACTCATGAGCTCAGAGACATGTGTGTGGGACTGCAAGGGGTCAGTGGAAATTTCAGCCTCTTTGAGAAGGACGGTAAGTAAGGGTCAATGAAGTTTGAAGAGCTCTGAGTGAATGAAGGCAAGTTATCATGGAGCTGTGGCAGCTTGGCAGGGCAGGTGGATCTCATTCTCACCTTTTTCTTCCCTCCTCACCCATGTGTTCTACCTAACCTCTTTTGTGATCCCTGTCTGCTTTCCCTCTTCCCTAGACTCAGAATTCATACTCCTCACTCAGCTCCATCCCAGCACCTGGCCTCAGGCAGGCACCCTCCACTCCTGCAAGACACAAGGGTCCCGCTGCTTCCCTGCATCTGGGCCCTCTTCAATCTGCTGCACCTTCTGGACTGGAGGAAAAGGATGGAGAAGGGTTGGTCTGCCAGATGGAGACATTTTATTTCCTGTGTGAGAATGCCCAGCTCAAAGAGTCTTTCTGATGTTACTAAACTCCCCTTTTCTGCTCCATGGTAAAACCTCTCTGCTGAAGCAAGGTCAATTCTGTCTGTGCAAAAGCCTCACACCAGCATGGTTCAAAGAACTTACTGTGGCCCAGATTAGAAAGGTATTCAGATGCTTACAGATGGAAACTGGCACATAACACATCAAAGCCCCTAACTCCCACTGATTCACTGATACATTTTTAAATACCTCCAGATCAAAAAGGCTAAATCCACCAAGGAACCTAGATCCTACTTGCAAATTAAGATGTGTACTTTCAAAATCAAATTGCTATTAGAAATTTCAGAAATTCTGAGTAACTGCTTCCTTACTCCCAAGGTGCTTAAATTCTGCTGATTTGTATCCATAACAACCTGTCCATGCCTCTTGCTGTCTGGCATTCACAAAACTTTGGGTATGCCAAGGAGCTCCAGATGTATTCACAAACTCAATACCCAAGATATCTCCTAGACTAGTCATTCTCAGACTGCAAATTAGTCAGGCAAAGAGAAGGGGATGTGCACCTTCCACAACTGCACACTTCTGGGGTGACCTAGTCCCCTTGGCACATAGGACCTTCCCCTGCAGAACTTTAACAGATGCTGCAGCTGCATTCCTCTTCACTCAAGGGAATACACAAACAATATGTTCCAGCCTGTGGTGCTCTTGTGCTCCGTAGCGATGTTAGGAAATCAACTGTCCCTCACTGCAATTTCTTTCTCATTTTTGGTTGACTTGGGGACTCCTAGGATTTTCTTCTAGGTGCACAGTGTGGTTTCTACAGATTTAAAGGTTAGGCTTTGTCGTGCATGTTACCCTCTCCAGGCACTTTCCCAAATGGTCAACTTCAATCCTTTGGCTGCCTTAACTCCCAACTGGCAAGTTTCTCAGGTTAACTTCTCCCAAGCCCACTAAACCTGGGTGTGCCTGGCCCTTTCCTAATTACCTGGGCTATCTGACTGTGCTGACACAGCGACACTGGAAGCCACTTGCATCTTTCACCTGACCCTTTCCAAAGAGTGAGACATGCAGGATGAAAAACAGTGCTTTGCAGCAACCCTCAACATCCTGCGTGAGTGGGATTTAGGGCTTTCTCCTCAGTATCTGTGGGATTTGTCTGTGACATGTGGGAACCAATAAACATTTTAACCATGGCAGCTATGATAAGAGAAGGTGTTCTGCCCCTGATGCTGGTCAATAAAGTAAGCTGAAATCAATGTGCCCTGTCATGAACAGAGCACATAAGATGCCAGACACTCAATTGTCTTTGCTGTAGGAGCAATAACCTCTGGCAGAGAGAAAGGATAGACAGCTGGGGATGATAACCTTTCAAATTGCTCTAACATGCATTTGGAAGACCTATAAATCTGAATCCCCAGATACAAACTCTCTGCCATGAAGAGTAACTGCAGGTGCACAACAGAGGTTTTTTCCCGTACTGCAGACTGCCAAAGGCAGACAGATCACAAGAGAGACAATCAAACCTTTTGACCTGTGGCTCAGTGCAGTATGCTTGAAAAGAAACTGACAGTGGTCACTGTTGGAACTACTGAATGTGATAACGATTTAGGGATCCTTATGCTCTTCACAGGCAGTCATTGAGTGCCATGTGCCCTGGGCCAATAGGCACATACTTCCTTCAAGTCAACCAACCCACGGCTGTCCTTTGTCTCATCTTCACTCTTTTGGGTAAGAACAACTGAACTCTGGCTCTGTGGTCAGGTGAATGGTTTTTTGCTGCTCTGGCCCTGATTTTTGTCTAGATGGTAAATTCTGCTCTGGAAAAATTTTCAGAACATGCATGAATTGAGGGGTGAAGCAATCTAACTGCTCTTTGATCTCACAAAATCAGAGTTTACGTATTAATTACAAATTTTTTGCTCTCTGCATGTGATGCATATATAGATGCACCTATATATATATAAATGCATTGTGATGCCCTGACCTTATATCCCTTAAAGTAGTTTAACATCTCTTCCTGGGATGCAATAATCCTCTGAAAGCAGTGATCTTTAAGACACTTTAAGTTTTGGTCCCTACTGTTCTAGACTTGCAATAAAAGGATTAACATTGTGCAGAATCTCCAAGAATTTTAATTTCCTTTGGGATAAGGCCCAAAGAAACAGTTCTTTAATGTGCTCCACACAATCTACTACAATATCAAGACTTTTACTTTAAGGCCAGTTCAATAGATCAGAAGTATCAGCGTTTCAAAGTTTGCTTCACAGCTATGAAATGTTAAAAAAAAATGTGGATTTGAATTGTGAGTTGAAAAACCACACCTCTTAATAAAGAATAATAGAGTGAAGGTATTCAAGCAATAGTTCTGTTACTTTACAGCTACATTATACTTTTCATATCCAAGTGCACACAGAATAAACACACAGTATGATTTTGTATTTAACAAACTCTTTCAGTTACATGTTTATGAAATTTGAGTTCATTTATGTTTGTTTGCATTTCATTTTATTTATAATTAATTCTACTGTCAGACAAATGTAGTTCTTGATTTCCCTTGAAATTATTCATCTTTTGGGCTTTTATCACAACTCTGTACAATCTTGTTTTTGAAAGGCCACCACTTTTTTCTGACTTGTCTTTCCTGCTATATAAAGCATTTTTATGATGAAAGACTAGAGAAATGAATTGTATGACAAAATTAAACCCTGGACATACTAGGGAGGTAATTACAATGTTACTCCTATGAGTTACCATTTATTTGATTTTGGTTTCTCTTGTGCAAAAATCAACTAAGCTATTTTCATGCTTCTGAGAGTAATTTTGATCTTGAATCATTCTTCTCCAACACCATAAGGTGCAATAAACACTTCTGATATGTTGCTCAGTCTGGGGGAATTGTTTCTGTCTCCATTTTTATAGATGTTGATCACCTCCATATAACATAATAGCCATGTTTATGAAAGGGGTTGAGTCCATAAGGGTAAACTTAACCTCCAATAAACATAATGTTTCCCAAAGTCTGGAAGGACAAGCACAAATATGGAAGTAAAAGACCATATTCCGCATACCTCAAAGCTGGTAGCTACAAGCATGAGTTTGAGCCTATATCAAATGCCCATAGATATTTCCTGAGGAGGGATGAGATGTCTGGGGCAGGTCTGTTACTGTAAATGAAGGGAACCTCTGCTACCAGTATTTATCTCAATATATGTCTCCTTTAGAAACCATTATCATTGCTGAAACATACTACAGTTACTACTGTCTTCAATGGGAAAGACTGCAACTGGGAGGTTGACCCTTGTAAGGGAAGAGTTGTAGAGGGGTAGGGTGTCATCTCTAAGGTGAACCTTACAAGAGTTCAGCATCCAAGAATAAAATAGACTTCACCTCCACTGATAGCCTGAGGAGCAGTCAGGAGTCCTTCTTCAAAGGAGGACAAGTGCATTGCATGGCTGTCTGTAGAAGACTTATTTCACAGCTGATTCTAAAGGCAACCTGAGAGAAGAATCTGGGAAGTAGCCCAGCTGAATGGTTAATGCGTCTCAAACTGCAGACAGGAGAACTCCTGCCCAGAAGCAGCTGAGTGTAGCAGCAGTTGATTGGCAGCTTTCCTGGCACATTGGACAGGAGCCATTCATGCTTATTTTTGCAAGGTAAATAACTTCATTTGGAGTCTTGTTCAGGTTGTAAGCATAGAAAGGTCTTGAATAAGGACAGTACCTGAATATCAAAGATTAAAGTAATTCTTAGTCAGGACAGTGTTTTCCTGTGTTCTAAGTAGTACATCTAACAGGTCTATTTCTGTAACTGGATTAAGGCTATGATGCACAGTATTGCCAATCCCATCTTCAAAATTCATGCAATTGGAAAAACATCAGAGTTGTTTAAAAGTCACAAGATTTTAAGCCTTGCATTTTCCATTTACTTGCTATTTTATTCTTTAGGCTACATTTCTGAAACAGCTTCAAACCTTTCCATGAGATCAGAAGGGCTCAAAATGTACTCAGAAATAAATATTCCTTTGCAATTTCTTGCTGCTAGCATTTGGAACTTGAAGAGAAAGCATTAACAGTTGTGATACTTGCAAAAACATTACAAGAATTGGCAAAGCTGCCTTCTCCTCTGTCTAAATTTCAACTTCCATATTTCAAAATTTGCAGCATAAAAGCAAAAATAGCTGGGAAAAAAGACAACCATTTCACGTATGTGGATGTGTGCAACCTATGTCATATGGTTTTCTTCTGAACATTCTCAGCAACCACAGCTGGCTTGGCTATTGCTCCTTTTTAAACAAGCTATTTATTCCCCTACACAAAAGCTATTCTAGATGTATTTTTTCTTTCTTTTTCCAAGATACATAGAGTATCCTACTTTATGAAGGAAGTAGATCAGCTGAAAAGAGGTAAATCGTTTTATAACTCATGTTAAAAAAAAACTATGCTGTTTGAAAAAGCCTGTATATTTCTTTGGTCATATGAAGTTAAAGCAAAAATGAAAAAAGACAGTTGCAGTAGAGGAGGAGACAAAAAGAAATCAAAGGAGAGAATGCGAGGTTAACTGTTCAATGTATATATATTGACAGACTGAGAAAATTTGGGCTCTGGACTCACACAGAGAGAAAACAAGGTATAATCAAACCGATTGTAAGGATAATACAGTTTTATCAGTCTTCCCTTTGGATTCAAGCTGGGATTGCTGCTCTGGACTGCATCAAGGTCAGATAGGGAACAGAGAGACTCGCTGATGTCCTGTTTGACCAGCTGGGTCTGTGAATAGGTGCATCCCAAGAGCCAGCCATTTCCCTAGCACAGTGCATAGTGTTGTCAAGGATTCAAAAGTATATGCTCTTGACAGCTTCCTAAGGCAATCTGCCAGTACTGCTGGGGATATAAAAGCTGGAGGAAGCTCAGAAAGTATGCGAAGGGGAGATGTTCACCCACTGACTTTAGTAAGCTAACTCAGGTCTCTCCAATGATGGTTTAAGGGATGCAGCCAATGCCACGGATACTGCCAGTCATACCTGAGAATCTGAAGGTTAGTGAGCCTTCAAAGGTGATTCAAGTACTGGATGCTATTGAATTTCTCCTGGGGAATACCATAATGGGTATTTGTCAGTGTTCATCCCAAGGGGACTTTTTAGTAAAGAATGTGAGGGGTAAACACTTTGGCTTCTACAGCACTAGAGGTGCTGCTATTCTGCCTCTCGATTTGCTCCCGGACAGCTTAACTGTATTCTCTCTCATGTTTCATAGCAATGCCATCATTTATTTGGAATGATGGCAGAGGAAGATTTATGATTATATTTCCAGAACATCCAGTGCAGAAAACCCACCAAAAACTGATCAGAGGAGTTGAGTTGTGCATCTCAGCAGCCTTTAGTCAGTCCCTCTCGAAAGTGAAAACAGACACAGAGAACAGATGCAGTTGCTTCAGCTCAATTCACTGTGAGATGTGTGGAGTGCTGTGGGAGGGGAGGGAGGTGTTTACCCTGGTTTTAGAGAACACTGACTTTCAAATTTTGATTCCTTAATTCATGATGGGCGGTGGTCCCTCTGTGCTAGCAGTGGGAAATGTCAAGCAACTGACATCAATCAAGCATGATCAGAGTTATGATTTGATTTTCTCGGGACAATGTCAGCAATGTGTTATAAGAACAATCAAACACGAAAACAAAAAAAGTTTATGCCTTAAGGGACTGTTCGTCAACATTTTTCCAGCTCATCTGATCCCAGATTTCAACACTAACACATCCTAATATACCCTCTAGACACCCACTAAAGTTCACAGTATTTGAAATAGGCAGTGGATTTTTGAGCACATTTAAACAGAAACAAATTCCCATCCTTAATTACAGAAAAAAATGTGGTTTTTTCTCCTGTATGATTATGATAGCAAGTTAAGCCTAATGCAAGCAACAGAAAATTAAACTTAAAAGCAGTAAGACAATAACTGATTTTGGTTTTTACTATTGCTCTTATATGCAGGGATATAATGAATGTAAATTATATGCAGAACAAATTGTCATCCATTAATTCAAACACCAGATAAACTAATCAGTGAGATTTCTGTCCTGCCCCCCACCTCTGATTAGCTACTTGCTCTTCTACTCTCCAGGGGGAAAAAATATATTAAAAAAAATAAAAATAGACCTCCCCCCATTACAACATTTTATTCAAATACAGCACATTTGCAGGGGATGTGATTTGCCTTTCTTCTCTCAGCATTGTGACACAGCAAATGGATATCAAAACTGCAACTGATAATTGTCTCAAGAGGTTGTGATACCTGATGAAAATAGACAAGTATTTATAAGCATGCCTTGGGACAGTTAACGATATATAAAATAAGTATTTTTTTCACTATTTTCTGCCACACAAAACCACCCTCTGGTGAGGGGGGTGGAGAGCTCTTCCACATTTTCACCGTTTTCTCTGATCTGGAAGAAGGAATGACAAGAAATAGGGAAAAGTGAAGAAGCACTCTACTGTGCGGGGTATCTGGAACAAGGCGGACAGGGAAAGTCGGAAAGGTGCAGTAGAAAAGGTTCAGTAAAGAGAAGACACGGTGTTTGATACTTACAGAATCTTAAAAGTGAGAGGGAATCTTGGGGTTTTACAGTCTCCAGGACTTTTGGTCTTTCTTTAATTATGTAGGCCCAGCTTAATACCTTTATTAGAGCAAAGCCTCATTCCCAAGAAAAATTATTTGCTCACCGTGCAAAGTGCCACAGTCACACCAAAACCTGGTAACAGTATTCAACTGTATAAACTGGACTCTGATCCAGAAATTTCAATGACTTTAGCAGAATAAAGCCCTAAAAATATGTTCATTAAAAATAATTCTTTTTATGCCTGCCTAATTCATTCTCCTCAATCAACATACTTCTCATTTGACTGAATTTAAATAATTTTTAAGTTCCATAGATTTATACAAAAGATCCATAGCTATTTAACACTGTTCACCTCCTTTTACTTTTGCAAAACCCCGCAATTTCCCTAACTCTATTGAAAAAACTGACACAATGAAAACTACAAAAAAATATCCCTGCCATTGATAATTACCACACAGTTCTTCCAGTTGACAAATTCTGCACCATTGGCTGCCTACTGAGATGCAATCAAAATTAAATGGGTGGAAATAACTCTGAAGTGGCAGCTTTAAGCTCTAGCAAGGGAGCACAGGGCCCTATTTTCATGACAACATAGAAAATTGCCTTCTGGGTCAAACTAATAATCCAATTCTTCTCCAACAGTGGCAATAGGAAATGTTGTTTGGGGACAACTCATGATCCTGCCTCTCTGCAGTCCATTCCCCTCATATTCCTCCACTACCTGCCACCCCACCAAGGATGTCAGTGAGTATGTTCCTACCTCTTCATTTTAGTGTCTATTTATGGGTCTGTTACTGTGGAATTTGTCCTTTTTCTCCCTTTTTTTAAACTTGCTGTTATTGTGGACCCCCACAGCCTCCTGTGACAGCAGATTTCAGAAGGCAGAGCAGGTAGGCTTTGTTTTGCAGGTTTTAAACTGCTCTCAAACACTTTCACTGAGTGCTCATAGGACACCACAGGACTCAGGAAACAAGTTCCGTATTTGCTTTACATACTGCCTGCATGATTTTATAAACCTTATCCATACCCCACTCAGCCTGGGGGAGGAACAAGATCATAAAAAGTTCCAGCTCTTTCTGATTCCCTGTAAAGGCAACTGCTCCATCCTTTAATCATCTTAGTTGCTTTTCTCTTCATTATCTCTAATTTCTCTATGTCCTTCTTAAAACATGTAAATAGGATTGTACACAGTGTTCAAGATGTGGGTGCATCAAGGTTTTACATTTTCTGGTTTGCTCTCACCATTCTTTCTGAGAACACCCAAAATTTTGTTGGCATTTTTGGCTGCTGTTGCATGTCAAGCAGATGAGTTCAGAGACCTGCAGGTTTCTTTCCTGAACTTCATGTGCCAGTTTTCAGATCAGCACTGCATAAGCACAGCTTAGATTATCCTCCCCAGATGCCATATTTATCTGCACAGGACCTCATCCACCACTTTTTACTGCACTCACTCACCTGTGTATCATCTCTCTAGAGCTCATTACTCTATGTGTGTCATTTGACTCCCTTCAGTTCAGTATCATCTGTGAACTGAGACATACTCCTGGATCCCTTTCTTCTGCAGGTCATTGATGAAGCTCTTCAATAAAACTAATTCCCTAAAATACTGCTTACTCTTCTTTATCCTGAAAATTGACAAAGAATCGCTTTGCTTCCTACTCTGTTGGCAGCTTTCAAATCATAAAAGCATCAGTCCTATGGCAACTTCACTTCTTTAGTAGTGTTCTGCTAGGCATCTTATCATGGGCTTATTGAAAACCACCCCAAAATATATCTTTGATATATAGATAACTTGTAGAACTTCAGAAAGCTAGTGAAGCAGGATTTTCCTTTGCAGGATTTCCCTTTACAGGATTTACACAGCGCAGTGAAGGCCACCACTTGTATACAGAAATGGTATTTAAATCCCCCACTAATCCAAGTGTTGGCTGCCAGAAGCTGTTTCTGAGCAGCGAGAAGATGGGAGGGATGGCTTCTTTCTATATTGACTTGATCCTTTGAATATCTACCTAGGGTGGAAAAGCTTAGACTAAAACAGCCCAAGGGAAGAGAGGCTACAAAACTTGCAGTAAATCAAAACAGATGTGCTTTGAGTAGACCAAAACAAAGTCCAGTGCCTGCAGAAGCCTTCTCAGTGTGGAAACCTTCTCCCTACAGTCTCCAGGCCAGCTAGTTAGTAAGGAGCTCCTACTTTAAACAACAGTGACAAGATCAACATCATAGTTTCCAAAACAGCAGTTAAGTTTGAGGTGGATAACTTTGTCCTCTGACTCTGAATATCTGAAAACCGGATGATGTAAAGGCTTTCTCTGGATCTGAGATTGCAGAAATAGCTACAGAGAGGCCAGCCCAGAAACTCTACGGGGAAAGCCTTTATGTCTTCTGATTTGTGGAAATCTTTATTTGGAGGTGTACAATTTAGTTTGACTCTTAAGGAAACCTACAATAGTTTTACTGGTCTCTTTTTGACTGGTTTTCTGCAGAAGAAGAGGCCATTCATGTAAAGAGGACAGCAAGGCAGCTGCAGGTTATCAGCCCCAAAGGTGAGTCTGGATCTTGACACTTTTCCCCCAGGCTGAGTACCTTTTTAAGCTGTGGGGCTTGGAGTTAAGTACTGCTCAACACCAAAGTCAAGTTCTCTTTGCTTAAAGCAAAGGTGGGTAGCAGAATCCAAGCCCTGACTTTAGACTGGCCTTTCTTACATCAACATCCCAATACCTTCTAAACTATAACATATTTACGGTATAAACTTTTGGGTAAAAAATGTGGATTAGATCTGGAATCGATTAATAGTTCATCAGTGTAGCACTGGCAGATTCATTGGTACAGAATCAGAAGTTTGTGGGCTAAGCTCACTTAGGATTAATAAAACAGTAATAATCTAAATTTTGCTGTATAATCACACAAGCCTAATTTTTAAGTTTGCAATTCTTTTTCTCCCCTTCATTAAGCCTGGTATTATTTATTAGTTTTATGATATATTAAAGTTTTACTAATATGAACCCTCTTCAGTATAAATATATATCTTCCACAGAAAGGCTTATTATTGTTCTATTTATATCTTATCTATAGATTGATAATTATATTTGACATGGGAATTATTTTAAAATAATGTTTCACATTATAGTACACTATATACCTTCAATCACATTTACACATGTGTGATGTAGCATTACTGCAGTGTTCTACTGAGTTTACCAGAAAAGAGTCAGAGAACTGAGTGTGTCATTTCTATTGTTTTTCTTAATTAGGAATGTTCTTTCTATTATGCTGTAAAAGTTCACAAGGAAGCATAACCAAAAAGAGAATATTTCTCACTAGCAACTATTTTTACTCGATTAGAATACTGCAATAGTAGAACTATTGTAGATTTCCTTAAGAGTCAAACTAAATTGTACACCTCCAAAAAAAGATGTGGTATATTTGGTAAAGTGAGATGTAATGGCTTGTTGATTAAGGAAGAAATTAAAGCCTTACCTTACCTTGCCTAACAAGAAGTTTGAGTGTGGTAAAGCCCTTCTGTCTTCAAACTCATGAATTTACTTCCTCATACTGCAAAGCATCTCCGCAAAAGAGTGTTTGATACTCAGGTTTCTTTACAAAACCGACATATTTTCAATGCAATAAAGATAAAGACGAGATCTATAAGGATATGTTTAAGCTCGGTGATTTCAAGGTTCCTACAAGGAACAGGTTCCAGGTTGGCAGCTCCTGAAGGCAGCCTAGACCAACTGGCTTCACTAGCTACAAGTCCTGTTCTGCTCTCTTCATACCTGATATCAATTTTACCTCTCATTTCAGTGGGAACAGAGTAAAACCTTTCACTCATATATTCTTCTAAGGAGCTGAAGTCTGCTTAGCAACCTTTGACATTTCAAGAAGTGAACTGTAGGCCTTATGCCTCCAGGCAAAAGATACTCATATGACTCCAAAAGAGCAAATAAATGGTTTGCAAGGGATACTCAAGTTGTTTAACACCAATGATTTTTATATAATTTTAGAGTATATGACCTAAGTCTGGCCTGAAAATATGGCACAGAAGTTCCCAACAGCAGCTCCCACTTATTTTTGCAGAGTTAAGGCAGATTCATGCTTATTTTTAACCTGGAAATACCTTTTTTATTTTTTTTTTGGAGGGGGGCTAGGGTCTGCCTACTTTATAGTTTGAATTGTATTTGTAAGATCTGAGGGAATGAGAATTGAAGTAAATCTGTTCTGAGGAACAACAACCCCTTGACACACAGAACTGGCTGGCGTTTTTTTCTGACACAGGGATGTGTGCTCTGTTCAGCTGCTGAATGGTCAGAAATAATACCTGACAAACTATCAAGCACAAACCTCTGCCAGAGTGAAATGGATTTTCAGTGGTGGCTGAGAAGACAGATACACAATTCCTGTTAGGAGACCTGTTAGCAGATTAGGGTGTAACACTCATGCTAACACTTAGCTGCATAGTGTAAGATAAAATGTTATGGATTGTCTGGAGAAAAAATTGTGTTATTTAGTTCACTGCTTCATCCTTTTGTCCCTGACAAGGTAAATAATTTAAAGCATTGACTTTTTCTTAGGTATGATTTTTTAAAATGTCATAAGGTGGTAGAAAATCTAACAAAAACTACACAAGAATGTATCATAATTCCTGTTAATGATATTCCCTACTTTCCTACTGTATAGGCCAGATATATTTGCACTATAAAGAACAGAATCGTAGCATTAAAGCCATGCAAAACTACATGGCAATTAATCTTTGCTGAGGAGAAAAATGAGGTGGTGAAGGAGAAATGTGATAAATTTTGCTCTCAAGTTTTGTAGTGAGGCAAAAGCAAAGACTCAGATAACGAAGATCTCTCTTCTTCCACAAACAGGCATTAACAGCATTTTCTTCTCTTTTTTTTGGTGGTGAACAAAATTTTCTATTATAAGAGAGAAGAGTGCATCTGATATTCCCAGGAGAAGAGTTTAATAGCAGAAACAGAAGCTTGCTGGTGACATGATTTTGGGAGGAAGGTGGCAGGGATGAAAGAAGACAGACATGGATTGGATTGTTCTGTGTCCTAACTTGCAGGAATCAATGCTGGAGAAAAGAATCACAGGGAAGACTTCAGACTGAAGTGGGAAGGTGAACTGGTGAGAGCCACAAACTAGATCTTTTGTCCATAACAGAAAACCCAGGTTAAGACAGGATGTGTAGAGATACACAGAATAGTGTGGTCTCTAGTCATTTGGCAAAACTGCTGAAGAATCTATATAGGAATCTGCTTTTTCTGAATTGCCTCAGTGGAATCCATGGATAGGAAGGTGTGGTATTAATTTCATGTAATGGCAGGTCCATCTAAACTTGCCATCATCTACACTGTTAAGTAAAGAATTAGGATGCTGTGTGAATGTGCAAGATTGCAAATACAACAAAAACTGTTATGGATGTGTTTACAGATGAAAACAACCTTACTCTCTCCTCCCCCCCTATTTTTGGCAATTTTAGTCTTGTCATATAGATATTTTGGCCTAGAACTCAGCAAATGGTGTTTAGGGAAAAAAGGAGTCTGTATCAGGAACTTCACCAGAAGAGCTGTTTTGGACAGTTCCTGCATACAGACCATCTCCCCAAGTCTGTGTGAATAACAAGGAGAATATCACAGACATTCTATAAGGACAAATTTGATACAATCTGGGCAGCATTAAGGCCCCAACATATGTATAATTTGTGTACCTGGAATCAATGGACACTAGGTGTTTAAAAGTCACTGAGGGTTCGGGGAACAACTACTCATATACTGGATTCCAGTCCAGATACTGACGTTGAGAACATTTACTCACACTTCCTCATGATACCATTAGTGACCCATGGAATTACTTTCACTCAAGTTTAGGTACCCACAGCGTACAGAGAACTAACTGCTGAGGTTCCCACCGTTGTTCAAGAAGGTCTTGTAAACAGTTGATGGTGTTTAGGGTGCAAATCCTCCAACCAAACATAACTACCTGTTTTAGGAGGAGTTGAATCAAGTTTTAAAACCCACTGGTTAGACTTAGTAGCTCTCTCCTGACATGGAAGGATGTCTAGAATAACTAGTTTAGATGCAAACATGTCCACCATAGACAGCCACACACAGCCTCGTGAGATGTTTTTACATTTCTGCAGGGGATCATATATCTCTTACCATTCCCCAGGACCCTGGGATGATCATTCTGCAGCTTGCAGAGCAGAGACGTGACACTGAAGAGCAGATAAATCTTCCCAGGTCCAACTTGTGAAACAGTGCTGCAGAAAGAGCTTCTTGCTGAAAGAAGGCTGTAGCAGTCAGATGTGCTGGGTGAAGGGAATAGATCTTCAGGGAATGGTTGCAAAATTTCACTGGAGCATGAAGGAGGCTTTCAGATGATCTGGAAAAGTGGGAGCTGACACATTGCTTTGTGCCGAAGCTGGGCGGTATGGATAAGCTGAGTGCACAGATGGTGCTCTGGCTGCTGGTCTCCTAGCTGTGTGCAATCACAGAACAGTTAGCCTTACAAACATGCCAAACCCCTTCCCACTTTTTCTCCCAAGCCTCTTCCCAACCCCTCTCCCTCATCCTAAAATACCCCTAGCAACTAAAATGCCATAACTCTCTGCAAAATGTGGGTGTGAATCACAGGCAACTTACAAAGGAAAACCAAGAGTGCATTTAGAAAACTGCCGGTTTGGTTCTGAGTGGGAGGCAAACTCTTTGCAATCAGAGCATTCTTCCAACCTTGTAAAGATAGGCTGACAAGCTTAACTTGTTCACAACAGTGCCATCAGTCCAAAATGAGACACTAAAATTTCACTATACTAGTAGATGTGACACCTGTAATGGAAAGTATCCTGTCAGTGTACCAGCAAGGAAGAAGATGAAGCAGTTGAAACTTCACAGCATTTCTCTGTGTTAGTGTTTTAGCCATATGATTACAGTTTGAAAAGGGGGTCATACAGGTTTGCTTCATTTAGCCTACAGTTTAGTCCTTCAGAAGTTCCAAAACTGTTACAGACTGCACAAATGAGACAGTAACTACTTCACTTTTTCAAATGAATTATAACAGGTAAGGAAAGTGCTCGTTTTTGAACAAGTGATAACAGGTGTGGAAAGTGCTCTTTTCCCACTTCTTCAACGAGTGAAGTAATTTCTTAACAACAACAAAATTCTTACAAAGGAAATCCATTAATTTCATGCCATGTATTATTACCAAATAATATTATTCCATAAAACGGCACACAGAGGTACAGAATCACTCTGGATGAAGCCAGTGAGCAGTTCAGCACAGCTTGCAGAAGTGTAAATGTGGAAAAATGAACTGAAAGAGCCTGCTGAAAACTTATGAGAATTAATTCACTTTTAGCAACAGGAGATGCTTGGGTCTTAGCAATTTTGTCACTGACCCATGAACTGCAAGTGAGAAAATATTTCTTTATGTTAGATGACACAGTTTCATAAATCCCTGGAAACTGTTTTTGATTGCATCTTGTACTTATGCTCACAACAAAGATACTGTGTTTTACAGGGCATTACATGTCAGACAGCTTTATCAGAAGGGCTGTCTTCATTCATGGATGTCATTATTTATCAAAATAATTAAATTTCTGATAGATTACTCTATCCATATTGATTCTGCCAAGCATTGCTTCAGGACTTATGAGCCAATCATGCCAACAAACTTATGCATCTTAATGTAGGCTGGCTGAGCAAGGGTCAGAAGATGACCCACTTTCTTGAGCTTAAGAGCAACATGAGAAGGTTTCCTGATGAAAAAAGGATCATATTGTAACAAAAAACCCCAAACCGAAACAAAATAGAACGATATTATTGAAAAATAAGTTCATTAAAATATATTTCTGAGTAATTTATAGTCAAATGCATGCTCTATGCACTCTCTACAAGGAGAAAAGTACATATATAAACTTTGAGATCAGTTTTCTGTATCCTAAGAAATGTAATTCAGAGAGAAGGGAATACATATTTGAGTTTTTCATCTTTCCAGCTTAGTTCTGTTTCTCCCAAAGACAATTCACCCAACACTGCCCAGATTTCATCAGCAAGTCAAAAACTGAGCTTGAAGAGCATCCGACTCAGCTTTAAGAACATACTTAAAAATTGTTACAAGAATAATTTTCAGGCAAAGCAAAGGGCGAGTGGCATTGCTGCTTGTAGCAGCCAAGGATTTCTAGAATTAGAACTAACTGACATACAAGCAAGCATACAGCAAGAAGATATAGTTGACTCACTTTTGGAAAGCATTCAGAGTTACATTGCTTTCTCAGCTACCAGAAACTGAGGACTGAAGTTTGTGCAATATTCAAGCTTTAAGCTATATGTGAGAATCTATTCTCTGTGATGAATGCTCGAGAATAACCATAGTATGTTTGCCTTGAGAACATCTAAAAACTCTTTAGAAATGGCAACAACTACATGTATGCCAAACTTTCAATACCTTGATGAAGTGCTACCTTCCACAGTAAATTTTGGAGTTTACAGAAATCTCTGTACTTCAAAAGAAGTTGAATTAAGGAAAAATAGGATTTTACGAGTCTGAAGGGAAAACTGTCAAAAATACAAGCGACAAAACAATACAGTAAAATGGTTTATTCCTTGTATTTTTAAATCCAATTAAATGTTTTGTCAGCCTCTTTGAATTCAGATGACAGAAAGTAGATCTTAATAAAGGTTAAGTATTTCTGGTTGAAGTTTAGTAATGAAAACAGCATAGAAAACTCTGTGAAGAAAGGACAATTTCTATATTCTCTGCAGAGAAAAAATAGTATGTTGGTAAAAAGAAGGAATAAGTTGGCAAAATATATACTGAGAATATAAAGAAATATCACGAATGTGCCAATTGCATAAGCATTGCCAGTTTGGAACACTGAATGAAGCAGTGGACCAGAGAAAAATAATGTGTCTAGTTACTTACACACTGTATCATAGATATGTAAATACAAATAACTGTGTTGGTGCTAAACGGACAACTCTAAACCTGTCCAACTCTCGGACGAACTACTTAGTCTTACAGTGTTAACTTTCTTTGAATGAAACAAGTGTATGCAATACAGTAGATGCTTTGGGAAGACTGTGTTTGAAACAGCATTTCAGCTCTGCCTTGTGTGGAAACAGTGCCGAAGAGCAAGGAGGCAATTGAAGTAGAGTCTTTGGTGTAATAGTTTTTGAACTAGCTGCACTAAACTGATTGTTTAACCAGCAGTGGCTGTGAAGTGCTGCTGTTAACAATTCAAAGCTGGTACTTGTACACATCTACCAATTTCTCTCATTCCCCTTCATACTTTATCCCCTTCATCATCTAAGGCAGATTGATTACACTTTTTAATGCATACAGCTATTTCTTATTACTGCATTTGAAAAAGAGAGATAAGCAGAATCGAACCTGTTAGACTGAAACTAAACCAAAAGTGAACGAGGATAAACAACAGTTTATAAGTGTATTTCAAAATGCTCATAGGTCTATATAAGTGGAAACTTCATTCTTTAGCTACTTAAACACATTTGCTCTGGCCTTTTAAGCAAGTCTTTGTCCTATAGAAGTTTAGAGCATATGATTTCCATGTGGGTACCATATAACAGATTCATGACAGATATTCTTTCTCAAGGTTGTATTTTCAGGCATGATTCTTTTTTCTTTCCATTTTATTTTTAAGAGATTGTCCATGCTATGTAGAAAACTTAATTCCCTGGAATCTAACTCACTCCAGGAAAATTTGCATGATTAAGGACTGTCAGAGTTTGGGTCAAGTGAGTGGCATGCAGCACAGCATTGCTTTTAAAGGTCAGTGCTCAGGGGGCAGTGGTTTCTTTTAAATTCAACCCTTACAGTAAATGAAATAAGGAAATTTAGCTGGGGACGGGGGATAGGAAGAACTGATGCCTTTTCTTGCTGATATTCATCAAGCCTGACTTGCCACTTCAGCAAATCTGATGCTGAACAATTTAACAGACAAGAACTGGCAACTCTTTCCTAGTTCTATGATTGAAACAAAAGTCATTCTGCTTCAACTCTGGGTATTACATGCAGACCTTTATTTTGCTCCTGAGAACTGGTAAACCTACGAGGAGCTGACAGAAATGCTTATTGTGTCCTCTAAAAAAAAATCCTCTTTTGAACAGAATTTGACAAGAAAATCATCTAACAGTAAAAAGTTGAACAGATACTGCTGGAGGCAAACTATGTATATCGGGTATCTTACACCCTGTCATATATCTGTACTTGTGACTTACAGCAGAAACAACGTAAATCCAACTGGCGTTTTTTTCAAGCTGTTAAAGTAGATTATCAGATTTCACCTTAGTACATACACATATTCACAGCCAAAGCTCATTTATAGGCTTGCCTTAAATAGGAAGCCAAGATTTAAAGTTCACGAAGCTCATTTATTTAGTGCAAGTCAACTTACAAGGTCTAATTTACAGTCTTTATCAAGACACATCAAGAGTGTAGCCAACAGGTTGAGAAATAACTATGTCCCTTTATTCCGTATCTGTGGCCACAACTGGGTTCAACTTGGGACTCCCAGTGCTAAAAAGACATTTGCAGACTGAAATAAGTCCAACAAAGGGCCACAAAGAGGCTGGGACACATAACATTCAAGGTGGGGCTGAGGGAACTGAGTTTGTCCAGCCTTAAAGAAGTCAAAGCTAAAGAAAAATCTAACTACTGTTCACAACTACTGTGGGAGCACAGGTCTAGGACAAGAGGCATTTGATACAAGCTGTAACATGGGAAAGTCTGACTTGACACAAAAAAATTTGTCTTACTGTGAGAGTTGTCAAATCCTGGGATGGCCTGCCCAGTGAGGGTAGTATCTCTCACTTTAGAGATACTCAAAACTCTCCTAGAGACACTCATATGGTTCTGTGACTTGATGACTCATGGCTTGTCATGGTTTATGGGATAGAAATTCAAGTGTGCACAAAGCAAAGTATCCGCAGTTGCTTTGCAGGTGGTCACTCAACAACGCATTTCATACTGAACAGCCCATTTGCTATTTGACTCCTTCTGCCCTTGATTTGTTTTCATGGGCTTTTGGTTCAAGGCAGTGTTCATGGGGCCATTAAATCCCACTCTTTTGTAAAAATTGATGTTGTTTATTAGAAGTGAAATTCCATTAAGCATTTCAGTTGTGCCTGAACACAGAATTGCCTTGTAACAGACCATAACACCTTCTTTCCCTTGCATGGGAAGCCAGCCCTTACTGGCTTAATAGCTTCTAGGAACTTGCACTTCCCTGACTTCCTCTGGGAATCTGGAAGTGTAAGTAAGGAACAGCCTTCCCTTAGCTATGGGATCCTGAGCTGGACAGATTGTAAAGATTTGTAGCTACTTTAATACACTTTCCAAGACATTAGGAGCAGTTAAAACATGTTGTTAGAAAGAGTGCGCAGAGTAGGGCATAATAGCAACACCTCTGAGATTAGTGGAACACCGCTGTTGACTATTTGTAAGAGAAGAAAAGGGAAGAACTGCAAGCTGTTACAGCCATGTATTATACAAGTGCTCTAATTACTAAAACCCATGGCATGCATTGATACATCAAAAAATAATTCCTACAATTAGATTGACATGGGAAATGGAATAAGCAGGGATAGGAGAATTGAAATGCCTAGCTTTTTATTTAGTCATCAAAGAAATGTATTTTGCAATAAGCTAGGGATGTTCCATTAACAGTTTTAGAAATGTTGAAAAACTAAAAGCAAGGCCCTTCCTGAAGAGATAGCCTGAATTAGTAAAGATCCAAGGGGGTTCTCAAGATGTGTTTTGAATTTCAAAACCAACTGTAAATCACTGAAGTTATTCCTTTATGCTCCATTAACATTCTCTGCTGTTGATCAGGGCATACTATTGAGCTAGAATGAAAGCAAGGAGCATTACTTTTGACCAAGGAGGAGCTTTTGTACAGAGTCTCCTTTGGAAGAAAAGGAGGACAGAAAAGGGAAGATTATGTTGCTGAGCCTTGAAACTACCTTAAATATGAATGCAAATTTACCTAAGAAAATAAAAGAGCATTCCTATCCTGGAAAGCAGCTTCTGTAACATTTGAAAAGAGAATTGTTTAAGCATAAGTAAGCCACAGACAAAGCAGTCTCCCAGTTCCTATTCTTGGAACCTACAACAAGGGCTGAAGCACTGTTTGGGGAACCAGGTCCTCCAGATATGCACTAAGAAGACAATCCCTTGAATATCAGAACTTATACCTAGAGAGAGGCATCAGACATGCAGCGAAATACTAAGCAACCTATTGATGGATTGATTTAATGAAGCTGGACCCTACAAGAAGGGCAGCAATGCTGGCTGGAGCTAGTCCTCAGTCAAGCTGGCTGGCAAGAGACCTTTTCTGAAAGGGTATTGATATAGAATTAAATAAAAGCACCGGTTGTTGTCTTTACCTTTCCAGCCTCGTAAATAAATATGAAATATTTTATTTTGCTCTTGACAGAATATGAAAATGCTTTATTAAGCCTTACACCTGCTCTGGCAACAGCCACATCTTCTGAGGAACAGCAAATCTGCGCCAGCCTGGGGTGCTCGCAACCAAGGATTTGTTTGAAGCAAAGGCATCCCCTTTATGCTGCCCCAGAAGACATCTTGGGGACGGGCACGATCCCGCACTCCCTCCAGATTCCTGCTTTCAGGCCGGCAGCGCTGCAGCTGTAGAGAGGCTGCCCGCACAACGCTGCCCGCATCCCCGCATCCCCGCGCCCGGACCCGGCGGGCGGAGCCGGCGCCGCGCCCCGCCCGAGCCCTGCCCCGCCCGAGCCCTGCCCTCCCGGCGTGCGGGGGCCGCCACCACCGCCGCCTCCAAACTTTCGACGGGTTTGGCGTCGTCGCTGTCCCGTCCAGCGCCCGGGAGGAGAGAGCCGGCCCGGTGAGTGTGCGAGGGGAGGGCGCGGCGGGACCGTGCCGTGCGGGGCGGGAGCAGCCGCCGCTGCGGACTCAGGGGGCTCCATGCCTTGCCCTGCCCTGCCTTGCCCTGCCCTGCCAGCCCGGCTCCCGGGGCAGCAGCCGGCGGGGGCCGCGCTCGGCTCCCCGGGGCGGGAGGAAGGTGAGAACGGGAATGGGGGGACGGGGGAGCGCGGCCGGCGCGGCGCCTCGGCAGCATCCCCGCGGCTCCGGGCACGGGTGTCTCCCGCCGGGCAGTGATGTTCCCGCTGGGCAGTGATATTTCCCGCCTGGCACGGGTGTCTCCCGCCGGGCACGGGTGTTTTTCCCCGGGGCCGGGAAGGCAGCGGCGCCGCACCCCCGGAGGCGCATCTGCTGGCACCTTCGCCTCCAGCAGCCCCAGACCCTTCCCCAGCGCAGGCACTGCGGTCCTGGTGGGAATGCTGCTTGCTAATGTAATCACGTATTTCGCCCTCTCTGCTTACTTGTGTTCAGAGGCGATGTAAATCGTCTCTGGGCCTTCCTCTGCCGAAAGTTAGGCACAATTTGATGCCTGCCCGTGAGGATCTGACTGTTGAGGGGAAAAGAAATCGGAAAAAAACCTCAGTGTGGTGCAGTGTGCAAGGTGTGCCAGTAAATGCACACCTGGTGAGTTCATGCCAAAAAAGAACAGAAAGGGTCCTGTCAAACACTGCATGGAGTATCGAATGCCACCTCTGTTTTATCCGCACTCTTTGAAAGCAGCTGATATTTTGCCCACAGAACTGTCCCACCGAGAATGTCAAACTTGTCCTGTTTATTTCAGCGCTTGCTGACATGACAGCTCGTCTCTGCTTGAAACCATGGTCATCCCTTCCCCTCAGCTTTATCTTATTGACAAGACCAAAGTGTCTTTCATCAGCCTGAACAGAACAGTAACAAATAAAATAAAAAGTGTCATAACAAAAGAAGGCTTTGCTAAAAGGAAAGGGTTGGAAGGAGGAATCAACAGAAAATCAGGGGCTAGAGAAATGTGTGAAAATATTTTTGGGAAGGAAGGGATGCTGTGTTATTTGGCTCAGCTACATCCTTCTGTCTGGATTTATGGCAAAGAAGGGGGAAAAAATGACACATTTGCTATCCCTCTCACCCATCTTCTTCCATGTGTAAATATGACCTGCTCTTATTTTGCACCGAAGAAATTACAAGATTTTGGAGCACCTCTCAGGCCTGGAACCTCACCAAATCTCTACTCTAGTAGTATCTGCGAGCCTAATTCCTGGATGTAGGTACGTGGGTTGAAGGAAAACACTCAGCGGAGTTTTGAACTTCTGCATAGCCTGTGCAAATTGTGGTGGATGTCTTATATTTTTAACCTGGTGGACTGAAGGTGTATTAATGAGGAATCCCTTATTGCCACCCGTGCTTAGTCTTGTAGCTGAAAACTGATGATGTTGCTAAAACCAGCAGAGTACACTGGTATGAACAGCTGGCACATCTCAGCTATGTATCTTGCGGTGTTTCACATCTCGGGCTTACACTGTTGATTGTCAAGTAAATGTAGACTAAACAGTGTAGCATAATTCTGACCTGCTTAGTTGGGGGGAAAATACCTTTCAGTTCATGCAGTCGATCTGTTGCTTTTGCAAAAAAAGAGCTTGCACTGAGAAGTTCTTTGGTATATTGTGTGAGATGGAAGCAAGCACAAAGGGCTCAGTCACCTGCTGGTAATGAACTCTACTTTCTCTGTTTGGAAACCACACTGCAGGACGTCACTTGCAGTTAGTTACTGGAAACAGAGGTAGGTACCTCTGTTCCTCTGAAACATTCATCTGAAAATGGAAGGAAATGAGTTGATCTGATTAAAAAAAAAAAAAAAAAGACAAGAATTTAAAAAAACACATGTAAATCCAAACACATTAATAGCTAGACTGTTTCCTTAGGCACACTTGAATTTAAGATGGGTTAAGCTGTGTGTAACACCTAATGGCAAGAAAGTGATATTTCATCTCTACTCCTTAGGGTGGGTATCAATGGGGAAGTAGAGTGTAACTCAGGTTTGGCTTTCTCCTCAGTGGCAAACTGGTGTTTTCTTGGTGAGCCTGCTTGGCCCTGGAATCTTCTGAGTATTTTCCCAGGTCAAGGCAAGGAGCCCCCAGGTGCACGGTTCATGCTTAGCATGCTGCTGGTGCTCTGGGCAGTTTCCATGGGGACATGCACATTTTGCATAGGACTGAAGTCCAAGTCAGCAATTAGTTGTAAACCATCCATATATTCTGCCTACTGAAATCTTAGGGCAACATAGAATTTGTCTCCGCCTGTGTAAGGAAGGAAACAAATTGTGATTTTGATGGCAATGTTGAAATTCTCACTGACATCAGCAGGGGAGTTCTTTGCTCTTCTTTATGACTGCAGTCAGAAATGAATGCCTGATTGGCAGCCTCCAAGGAGCTGTGTTTTCTCAAACATTACACAGAAAGGGAATATTATGTATAACTGTGTTTTAATTGTTTCTGGAGTTAATTTCAGCATGAATAAGTTACACAGTAATTTCAGTTATTCTATTATTTCAGTTCCATTATAGTGGTATTTTTACTTGCCTTGTGGCACAAACTGTTCTGAAAGAAAGTTTCTTAAAGAAAAATCCTGGTAATTAGTTCACTGGTATTGAGGAGGGGCATAAACCTGTATTCAGTAACTGTTTAAAGGAAACACATTTCTTTAAGGAAAAACTGGAAAATTATTGTGATAATAACAGTCTGGATGGTGCTGTTCCATGTAGAATTCCCACAGATATTAATGGAAGTTTTGTGCTAAATCAGCAGTAGTTTTAGGTAGTGAATTGTAAAAAAAATCTATGGTACCCAGCAGGATCTTAATCCTTCTGCATTTACTTATGCAAACTTTGTCTTTAAAATGCTTTTGAAATCCGTCCCAATTTTCAGCAGGAGTCATGCCTGAATAATATTCTGGGACTGGCCTTCAAATGTAAGGGCAACAGAATTTAAATATATTGAGACAGATCTTCTCTTAATCCTGCGATGTAGCACGTGGGTTAGGAAAGAGCTGTAGCTTTAGCTTGTTACTTCTTTTCTTAGCCAACGTGCACTGATTTTTCCACTTATTCTTGTGCTGTTTTGTTTTCAGGGACAACTCCTTGGCTCAGACCAGACTGCTGCAAGGATGGGGCCCCTGGAAGCAGTAGGTGAAGAAAACCAGACAGATGAAATGAAAATGGAGCTGTTCACCAAGTTGTACTTGCCAAGATACACCACTCCACTCAATGAATTGTCTCTGGACCCTAAACCAGAACTGAAGGACAGCACAACACTAGTTGAAGTGCAGATAATTCTCATCTTTGCTTACTGCTCCATCATCCTGCTGGGTGTGATCGGAAACTCCCTCGTGATCCATGTGATCATCAAGTTCAAAAGCATGCGCACAGTGACTAACTTCTTCATCGCCAATCTGGCTGTGGCTGACCTGCTGGTGAATACGCTGTGCCTGCCTTTCACTTTGGTTTACACGCTGCTGGGCGAATGGAAACTGGGCCCAGTCTTGTGCCACCTGGTGCCTTATGCCCAGGCACTTGCTGTTCATGTGTCTACTGTTACTTTGACCGTGATTGCTCTAGATCGTCACCGCTGCATCGTCTACCACTTGGAAAGCAAAATCTCTAAGCGGATCAGCTTCCTGATTATTGGAATTGCCTGGGCAGTCAGTGCCCTCTTGGCAAGTCCTCTGGCCATCTTCCGTGAGTACTCGTTGATTGAGATCATTCCTGACTTCAAGATTGTGGTCTGCTCTGAGAAGTGGCCAGGAGAGGGGCAGCTCAACTATGGCACCATCTACAGCATCTCCATGCTCCTGATCCAGTACGTGCTGCCTCTGGCAGTCATCTCCTATGCCTACACACGTATTTGGACCAAGCTGAAGAACCATGTTAGTCCTGGGGCAGGGAGTGACCACTATCACCACCGGCGTCAGAAAACCACCAAGATGCTGGTGTGTGTGGTTGTGGTGTTTGCTGTCAGCTGGCTGCCATTTCATACCTTCCAGCTAGTCAGTGACATTGACAGTCAGGTGCTAGACCTGAAAGAGTACAAACTGATCTACACGGTGTTTCATGTCATTGCCATGTGCTCAACATTTGCTAACCCCCTTCTCTATGGCTGGATGAATAACAACTACAGGACGGCATTCCTTACAGCCTTCCAGTGTGAACAGCGGCTGGACTCCATCCACCCTGAAGTATCAGCAGCTTTCAAAGCCAGGAAGAAACTAGAAGCAAAGAGGATTCAATTCCCTGGGGACTCTTTCACACAACCTACCAATGTCTAAGGTGTCTGACTTTAAAGAAGAAATGAATATGTTGTGGACAAAGGGATAAATCCATTTTGATGCATGCATTTTTAATGCATAGTTTTATTCATAAATGGTGAAAGAAAAGTAGCAGGAAAATCAGGGCAGGTGTTAGGATTTGAGGGGAGTTGATTGGTATCAAGAGTATGTAATTATACAACTGCAAGGAAATGGAGAGGCTTTGTTTATGGCTGTCTGTAGCAGAGTAAGAGACCACACCATCCCTCCCATATCTTTTTGACAAGTCTAAATGACAAGGGCAGAGTGGGCTGGTTTTGCTAGAGGAAGGCAAGTGGCTGATTTGTAGCACAGAACTATTGATGGTGGGAGCAGGTAGTTTTTATATTGAATGTGGAGATAAGGAAGAGCAGAAGTCTGCCAGGAGAAAGAAGCCTATCTTGGGGGGAATGGGCTCTGCTGGTTAAAGCTCAAACTTTTCAGGTCCCTTCTCTCCCACAGGCATCTTTTACAAAGACAAGGGAATTAAGAAGAGGAATTTTTTTTTTTTTGCTTATACTAAAGAACTTCAAACCAGATAATTTGAAATACATTAGGGGTAAAAAAAGAAAAGATAAAAAAAAAAACACCAAACCCACCCAAACAACAGATTCAATGTGAGAAAAAGTCAAGTTTCTGTGTAAAATGAATTGTGGTTTTGGTCAGTCAAAGGGAGTGAAAAGTTATTCCTTAAGAATTGGCTGCTGTTACGCTGGTGAAAAAATCACGAGCCTGTGACTTGATCAGTCATTCCCTGCAGATTCCTTCCTTTCCTTCTGCACTGGGAGCAGCTCACAAATGCAGTGCTTCAAAGTGGCATTTGAGGGCAGGGAATGCAGGCTCAGGTCTTCTGTGAGCGCTTCATAAACTGCCAAATATTTTCATTTTCAGGACCTGCTTAAATGTCTAATGTGTTATTAACTCCACAGGCTTTGAATTGTTGCTGCTTTCTGCCTGGAGAATAAAACAGCAGATAATTTTGATCCTCTGGAAAGGCTGCTAGATGGTAAAGTGCTTTCCCTTATTGTGGTTTTATGTCACATACTCATCTCGTCTTGAAGCTTTTTCCATCTTTAGTCTTTGTAAAAATTAAGAACATTTGAATGACTGTAACCTAATAACAGTATGCTATGTTTATGTGATAACAGTTATTCTGCATGCTGTAGTTAATAGTTAAATTCCTTTTTTTGCTCAGGTATAAAAATTTAATCTGTTTACTGTGTTGTACACAGCACTGTTCAACTCTTCTGTGTCTTTGTTCAGCCTCTTTGAACTCATTAAAGAGATGAAGAAAATTTCAATCCATGTTTCTTTCAAGCTGCCCTGTTGCTTATCTAGAAGAAAAACAAGTGTGATACTTTCACTTGGAGTCTATTTTGACAGCTACATTTCAGTTGCCTCATTTTTTTCTCTCAATTTTTTGTTGTTCTTAAATTCATTGTGCTCTCTCTTACAAATTTAAAACTGAGAATACTGAAATGTTTGCAATGTAATAAATAGTATCAGATCTTTATCAAGTGGAGAAATTAATCTTTGTGCATTCAGTATTTGGCACCATCCTTTAAATATCCATGAAATCTCTTGGACTTGAATTTTCATGAGCAGAAGAGGGAGGCCTAGAGAATTAGCCAGCGTTTACTCAAGCAGGAAAAAGTATCCATCATTCTTAAACAGTTTTACAAAAATAGATTAATACTCCACCATGTTCAGAACATATTATTGTCCACAAGTTATTTTTGTCTGAATAATATCCAAAATGTAAGCTCAAAACTCTTATGGGTGAGGAAGGATTATAGAAGTGAGCATTATTATGGGCATCAATCATATGTATCCGTTATGGTTGACTCTGAACCCTTCATCAAAAGTATTATTACTACAAATAGCCTCCATTATTTAAAAGGCAGAGTTCTGTTTCAACTCCTTTAAGCCTGTTAGAGTGTGGTATATAGACAGTTTTGGAATAACCATGACAGTGTGTGCTAAAGCTACAATTGTAAGGCTAATTCTCTGTAATTTTAAGTCTGCTTTACATCATCTTGTATAAAAATGATTAATTACAAATTATCTTTCAATTTATTTCATGGTATCTTTATTTCACAGCTTCCTGAGCCTTCTCTGCTGCCATCATGTTGAGGCAGAGTTGGTGCACTTATTTATTGTATTGCTTTCTTGTCTGACTTGTGGAGTGGTGCCTTGGTCAGTGCCTGCTTTAGGGTAACAACCCTCTGCACCTCTGCACAGTGTCCCAGTGCAGGCTGTGAATTGTCCCATGGACACTTGGAGATGGAATGTGGAAGAGCCAGCATGGATGCTGGTTGCATGGCTCAGTTGCTCCTCAGGCTTGGCTCCTGTACAAACACGGCTACACACTTTGGTAGCATGTTATGTTGTAGGAAAATTAGGTGTTTTACCACCGAAAGCAGTGATGTAGCAACATCCCTTGGGGTTGCCCCAAATCCCAGCTGTCAGAAGGGTGTGGAAACTCAGGGCTCATCTCCTTTTCCCCCTGAGGGAAAGTAAACCAATAAGCAGTATCTAACCACCAGAATGGGGAGTCTGCAGGGGACCCTCAGTTTTGCCTGAAATAGGAACTGGGATCCAGGTCTCCTCATTCACCTGTTAGTACTTTAATTTTTTATTTTTTTTTTAAAGGATTATGTTCTTTTCCTGTTGTTTATGTACAAGTTTTATACAAAGCCAAAGAAAACCAGGAGCAACTCCCACTGAAGAATTTGCTAGTAGGTGGCGGGGTACACAAAAGGAAACTTCATCGCTGATTCAGGGCAAGAGTTCGAAGCAATGCACCTCAGTTCTCAGCAGTGTGATCTACCCAGCACGCTTCAGCCTCTCCTGAGACAGCAACTTATGTCTTCTTAGAGATGTTTTACTGTAAATAAAATAATTAAATATTGAATATCTTGATTTTATGGGCAGGTGGTTATGACTTTTGCATGGCACTCAGGTTCAGGGACAAGGATATCAAAACAGAGACAGAATTGAAGATAGGTGTTCTCCTCTATTCTTCATGAGTGCATCTACTGTAAACATAGTGCTGTACAGGCAGGATGAGTGCACTGAGTAGTGCCATGCTAATCTCTGGGTGGATCTTGCTTTGGACTCTCATTTGGGGTTGGCTTATTCAAATGAGACCTCTCTACCACATAGGTGCCTTCAGATGTGATCTAGGATCTTAGCTGGTCAGCACTTAGCTCTGCGCCTCCCTAGAACAACATGTTTTGATGCCTTGCAAATTTTAATGTCAGAAACATCTTCAGGCTTAGGCATCAGTGCAGTAGTGAGCTAATTAGACAGGTACAGCTGCAGCTGTATGCTCTCCCAGCACTGGCTGGGCACAAGGCAGCTCGAGCCTGGAGGCAGAAGAGCTGCACTCATGGACTCTCCTGAGGCTGTCGTGCTTTTTGCCTCAAGGAGGACATAGCGCCGTGCTGCTTCCAGATGAGTGTTAAAGTCATGTTGCCTGATAGAGGCTGCAGCCATTGGACTACAAAAGGAGAAGCAGTCCTGAGTAAGTTTGCTGAAGTTTTACGGGAGGCCAGTGAAGCTGGGATTTTTTGTACGTGGGGACAGTGCTGAACCCTCTCACCTAGCCCTGTGAGTAAGCAGCCTTCACTGAGAATTGCAATCTCCATGTAGAGCTGCAGACGATAACTGAACAGAAAGCACACTGTTGTTAATCTGAGAAAAAAGAGTTGAGGGAGTAAGCCATTAAAATAGCCTGGACAACAAATAGGTTTAGCACACATACCTGTTTATGTATAAATTTTACGTCAGAGCTGTGCAAAAGTTGTTTTGTAGAGTCAAGTGTGTTGAAAATAATTGTCTGTTGGTATAACCCTGTCTTGTATAAAATGGGTAATGGACAAACATACATTGCCAACATATTAATAACTTAAGTAAGATAACACTAGGAGTAATAACTGAATGGAAAATATTATCTGCACTTGATCTGTCAGACCACAAAAGTTTCACTGAATTTACGGATTAGTATAATCTATTTCCTTGCTTCATAGTTTCTAAACTCTCTCAGGGATTTTCTTATATTAATCCAGATAATGACCTTAAGGGATGAATTTTGCCTTTGGATCCCTGAGTTATTTACCTAGTACTGTCATTATAAATGCCATTCTACAATAGAAGAGCTACTTTGTGCCAAATTACAGGTTCTTTGCCCTAAAAAGCTATAAGATGTATGTAAATTAATGCAAGATTAGTTTTGCTGAAGAGATGTGTTTTTAATACTGCAGTACAAATGCTTATTTATGCATTCAATAGTAATTTTAATTTCTCATCTTCATTTAAAAAAATTGAATTGGTTGTCATGTTAAAGGGAAATTAATACAAGTGTAGTGAGGAACTCTGAATCTGGTAAAACTGGATAGATAAGAATGAGTGGCTACTTCAGGGAGCAAGAAAGAGAAAGCAACAATAAGGCTAGTGAAGATGTCATTGATTTATAGACTTTCTTTCCTTTAGTCTGAGCGGTGAGAGAAACGTGTTGAAGTGAAACCAGGCCAAATGAAGACACATGTACGAAGGACAGTGTTGCCCAGGGAAACTGAGGAACTTTGAGGAGAAATTCCCATGATCATTTTAGCCTTAAAATTCACATCATGTTCTCAAGCAAGTAAACCTGTATCTGTACATTATTTCACCTAAATGCAATATAGCTAAAGAGCTCTATACTGATAAGACATCAGAAGCAATGGATGTGCTATTAATTCTGGCCAGTACATGGGATGAATAATGTATACAAGCTCTTAGTAAGCTCATTTCAGATGGGATATATGAAAAAAATGGTGCTTGCATTAAAACCTTTTCCCTCTCAGATTTCACTGACTTCCTGTAGAAGGAAGAGCTTCAAGCTATAAAAATTAAAGACTGTGGAATTACATATCTGATGATGGAGGCACAATTGAGCTTGAAAAAATTATTATAATTTTTGTTTTGCTGATACTGTGTAAGAGAAACATCCTATAGTTTTCTTCTTGGACCTGGAGCTGAATTTTCCACAACTGGAGTTTATATGAAACAGACTTTTATTTGTACACTTTACAAGTCTCATAATCTCCTAACTCTGCTATACAGGATATCTTCATCATTAGATTCCGTGCTTACACATCTATGGGGCCAAACTGTTTCTAACCCTTTGAGTTTGTGTAAAAAAATAGAAGTTTAGGACAATTCTCTTATTTACTGGCTCCTCCAAAATTAGAGCTATTGGTGTTGGATTTTAAAGTTTTTTTGGCAGCACTGTGCCTTAATAATTTATTCAAGGTAACCAAGCTGATGAAACAGCTAGCCTTGCTCTGGTTGCTTTCTGGCTTGGGGCATGCCCATCTCAGCAGAGCACGGCCACGGTTACCCAGCCATTCCTCACCAAACCAAACCTGAAGGCAGGAGCTGACACTTCCTGAGTGCATTCTGAGGACTGCTCCCAGCTGGGCTGGGGAAAACTGTTTTTCAGTGCTTTGAATCTCAGTTTATGCCACTGTGAGGACAACACATGTTGCATTTGGTGGTGCCTCATCCCCGTTAGGGTGACTCCCCAGAGCATCAGTGTGCAAGGGCTACATGTCTGCTGGCTCTCAAGTTCAGTATGGCCCAGCTTCTGGAGCTCAAGGACAGCTGTCAGTAAGTGCTCACAGACGCACTTGTACTGAGCACATGGAAGCTACGTACTGTCACAGGGAGAGCTATAGGTCAGTGAGTCTGGGCTGATGACACTGTGGCTGTGGCAGTTCCCCTCAGGGTGGCTCATCCTTAGCCCTAATTAAGGCTCGGTCTGGTACCTCCTGTTGTTTCTAGCACTGATGTGGCCTGAGGCACCAAAAGCTGATGAGCACCTCAGATTAATACCTGAAGTGAGTGGTGGTAGACTCCCACTTGGGCAGTGCATTTCTTCACCATGCTTCCCTCAGCTGTACTACTCATACCAGAACTGAACTGGCAGGAAGATCCATGGGGAAAAATATTTTACAGATAAGAAGAGAAATATTCTTATACTGACAAAAACGCTGGCTGACAGGTGGTTATGTAAAATATAAATATTTTAAGACAGAGCTGGATGCAGCCATGGTGGGACGGAAGCATGCAGCTGCAGAGATCTCCTCTGTCACTGCAGCATGAGGTGTGTGCTGCTTTAGGCATTGCTGATCAGAGGGGTCAGAACAAACTTTCTTTCCTGGAAGAGCTGCTTTGATTTAAAGTGGAATATTCCATGGTCCAATTTCTCACATGGGGTAGAAACTCCTTGCCAAAACCAGGTGGTTTAATCAGCTCTCCCAATCACTGGGACATCTTGATCAATTCCTCACATTTTCAAAAAAATCCTGTGATACTAAAACTATACATAAAATAAATTTTACACTTTGCCACGTAATCATCCTTATCTCAAATGGAGGAGATATTGGCTTCCATACACTTGGAGGGGGTTGCTTGAAATGGTGAAGGACTAGGGAAAAACAGAGAAGCATTTCCTTATCATGGGCATCTATCTCTGCTTGCACAGAACCACACAGACTTTGTGCTAGTCAGTATGATATGCAGGGATTAAGAAACCTCTGCTGGATAACATTAATTCCTGCTTCTCTAGGTGACTGGTGAAATTTTATCAATAGGGATGCACAGTTTACAGCCGCTAATGTTGAGATCCCTCATGACTTATATTAAGCCAGAGGGATGATTTCAAGGACAAACAGAACTAGAAATGAGGAAAGAGTTAAGCTGTAATAAAGGCAGTCTCACTGTGCACAGCAAGTTTGCTTTCTTCAAAGTTGAACATCTATGGTTAGCTCAGTTAACTGGAATTGAAGGTAGAAAGAGGAAAGAAAGAGAAACTCATTACATTCAAGATCTTTATTTTATTTGCTTGCTTTCTTCTAATGGGACAGCAAAAGGGCTTCTATCCAACTCTGTAAAGTTGATTATGAGGACATAAATTGAAATGAAAAATCATGCTCTCCATAATTGCTAAATAATTGCCTAAGCTTGAAATATACCCCGAAAGGATGCTTTCAGGTTTATCAATCCCATTCATCATCCTTTCCCTTTTAGTACTTGTGCTAATGCTATGAATGCTGATTTTAAACATCAGAAGAAGCTGAGTTTTGAACTTTTAGGTTAGCTGCAAACCCCAATGGTGTGTTGGCTTGCTCTTGATAAACTACTATCTAGTGTCTCTCATGATCTCTTCCGTCTTGTGCTATGAGATCAGATAGTAACTTCCTTAAACCTTACTTTGTGTTTATTATTTAGCTATTCAAGACAAACTCTTAGAACACTTCATATTCTCATATGCATCTGTTGCATATGTATGGTACAGATAATCTCTGGCTTCTCTGATTTTTCTATGGTAGAATACAGCTGTTCCAATACATTTAAAAAAAAAAATCCAATCCATCGTTTTTATTGCTTAGTTTACTACTTATCTGAGATATAATATGGGTGATGCCAGAAAATGTTTCTCTCTCTGTGAGATTATATACATAGGAAGCTTGGTACTGCTATAAAGGAGATTAGAGCATTTGGGTCCATCATGCTTAAATCTTGATTTCTGTGAAACTCCCCAGGTTTACAGCTTCAACAACTAATTCCAACCACTGTGCAAAACACAGTAATTTAGCATAAATAAAGCAGCAGAAAGAGCTGTGTGGGTGCTTGTGAGGACAAGATGGCAGGAGGAGGCAGTGGTGTGACTTGAAAAATACTGAACTTAAGCTCAAGAAGGCATTTTGCTGAACTACTTTGTCCTGTTACACAGAAATGGCTTGTCCCTTCTGCTCCAAACAGGTGCTCATAGTGTGGGCTCTGCTGCTGAAAGGGTAGGTTCCTGGGGAACAAATTACACAGGCCTTTGTGTGTGATGCTGGCAGCACTGTACTGTCCTTGAATATCCCCCCCTTTCATCTTTTGATGCCCATCTTCCCACCCAGTTTGCTACAGAAGAGATTTTCCTCTTGGTATCTACAAATGACAATCCTTCACGGTCTGTTTACAGCCTTACGTCTCTGCAAATCCTAAAGAACTGACATTTAAACAGTGGGGAAGAGCCAACAGTGCAAACAGAATTGTAACTCTATCACAGCAAGCATTCCTGGTTAAAGCAAATGAAATGCTGACTCGTCAAAGGAAAACAAGTAAAATGAGGAAGGTGAGAGAAATTATGCCTTTTTTTGTTCCTGTGTTGATAATTTCAGATCAGAAACTGCATCAATGTTTTTCTAATAAAGCTACACCTAACCCGCATCACAGTTGCTGAGACAAAAAACAGATCAAAGAGGTAAACTATTAGGACTGCTTTTCCCAGCACAGACGGAACTGCAGTTCTCATCTTTGTACCAGTGCACATGTGATTCTCAGTGTTGGTGTCTGTAGCTGAGCTCCTGCAAGCTGATGTGCTTACTGCTGAACTTGATGGATGGCTACCAGCTTCTCTTACCAAAGGAACTAAGAGACAGAGAAAGACAAATTTTGGTGCAAGGTGATTTTGAATTTATGCTTCCAAATCCATTTTGTTCTTTTGAAAGTCTCCCCCTAAGCAGTTTCATACCTTTACATATTCATGCACTTAGCTTGTATAACCTGCTCTCCTTCAGTTGCAGGGCAGGGTCAGCAGCATCTGACCGAAATGTCATCAGACCTATCATACCACTCTGACTGAAGGTGGCTGAGCAGTGGGCCTTCATTTTACCTGGATAATTGGCAGCCCTAATTAAGTATACATACTTTCAGACACGAGAAGGAACACTCTCAGGATGGAAAGCTTGTAGGCACTCTATGGTCCTTGGTAAAGTTCTGGTTCACCCATGAGGATGCAACAAGTGTGAATGATGAGGCCCTCGAGAGCCCAGCCCACCAGCAGGTCTCCCCAAGGCTAACACCAGGCAAAGTAAATGGAAAGCACACACTTTGCATAGTTTAACACAATTCTTATCTTACAGTGGAGCCTGCACCTTGGGATGTCAATGAAGACAGGCTTTTAGCAGTATTATTTGGAAAAAAAAAAAAAAGGGATATTATTTTCTGTATCTCCACTGGTATTTTAGGGACCATGTATTTGTCTGTAGCACCTGTTCAGAATCTCACCAGAATAACCCTCCTGAAAAGCATGACACATGGAAAGGTCCTTCATGTGCCCAGGTTTTTAGCTCTCTCCCATTTCCTGGGACATTTCAGTGATCACTCCTGGATACTTCCCTCCTGGCTGTCAAGAGGTCAGGCTTTAAAATTCAGAAGTAATTTGGGTGGCTCGAGTCTGTAATCAGGACTGCTCTCATCCTTTCTCCCCACCTCCTCCCCTAGAAGGATGAGAAGGATCTCATTTCCAAACAGTCCTGCTTGATATCATGGATAGGAAACAGGGAACCAATTTCTTCAAAACACCATGAAATTGCTTTTGTAATTAAAAAAAAAAAACAACAACAAAAAACCCAACAAAAAAGCCCAGCACAGGTAGCATTTGAAATAGGGCTCTATGAATTATTTTTTAATGCCTGAAAGTCATATACAGCCACATTTAGAGTGTGCTCCTCTCAGAGAATGCTGAGAATCTTTGATACAGATTTCAGTTTCTCACTAGACACCTTTCAGGAGGAAAGAGCTGAAAGCCAACCTGAACAGAAAAGACCAGCCTAGTTTCTTCATTCAACCTTAGAGAAGGACAAAATCTACACAGAGTGAATTGCCTATTAAAGTTGAACAATTCATTGGATTTTCATTTTTTATTAACACACAGAGCTTAATTGATTTTTAAAACAGCTTATTTTAAAAATATGATCCTAGCAGCAGTGTTTCTAGTATATTTTCATTATGTGAATGCAGGACTGGTAAAAGGGAGATGTAAGCTATTAAGGCACAGGTGTGTTCGCATTGTTTATAATCTTGAGAACACTTAATGCAGAGCCTGCTAGATCTGAACACTGTGGCACCTAGCAACTCAGAAGTGCTTCAATCCTAATGTACATTGGCAGGTATTTTAGTCAGATGAACAGCATGGCACTTGAGGTCATGATTGGTTTGTAAATCTGTACTGAAGGGCTCTACTGAACTCTACAAAATTACACCAGTTCAAAATACTCTTTTGCATGGAAAAAACTAAAGACAAGCCTGATGTATTATTATTTTATTCTACCATCAGTTATTGCATTATGTTTAATACAAAATTATTAGTTGCCTAAGCCAGTGAATTTGCTATCCTTTTTTTTTTTTTTATCTTTTTTTCTGAGAGATGCTTGATTTGGGTGGAAAGTTATAAGAAGAAGGAGAGAAAGGACTCAGATGTTGACAAGTTCATCTGGAAATGACTGAGTGAGCCACTGAGAAAGAAGAAAAAGTGTGTTTCATGAAGAAATTTATATAACAAACTCTGTTGTTATCAGAAAATGTAGATAAATACTCCCATTTGCATTTTCCAAAGAAAGCAAAACCAGAAAAGTAGGCATGTAAGCTGATGACCAGATTCTCAGCTTCCAGAAATTAGGTCAGTGTAGCTCCACTGCACATAGTAATACTAAGTCCTTTTATATCCCATTGGGGCATCAGTCTGAAGAACTTACCCTTTCACATGCTCAGTTTCAGGTAGAGGCACTGCAAAGAAATACACCACAACACTTTCCATATGCCCTATATTTCTCTCTCTGGAACTTTGTTTGGATGGGTTATTGGTAAACACAATTTCTGTCACAGGATATTCTGAGTTGGAAGGGACTGACAAGGATCATCAAATCCAACTTGTAAGTAAATGGCCCCTGCAGGGATCAAACTCACAACCATGGCATTATTGGCACTGTGCTGTAGCCAGCTGAGCTTATCTCAGCCTCTTTAGACCTCAGCCAAATTTGAAATCTAAGAACTCTTAGATGATGGAGACTATGTTCCACTTTCAATCATATGTAGAATCTCTAGACAAATCTCTTCTGAAGTGCTATCAGGCTATTTTACTAAAACCTCAAAGAAAAACTGATTTTGAGAACACTGAATTTTCCAAATGAACTGAAGTTGGACGTGCAGAAAAACAAAGTGACTAATTTCCATTTAGAGCAAAGTTTCAGCCCAGAATTTGAGGGAGACTCTCTCATTATAGCTACATGTCCATCTAAGCCTCCTGTCTGAAATCTCTCCTGAGGTAGGAGGGAGAAGTGAGGGGAAGGGAGCTCTGCAAGGCAGAGCAGTCAGGGCTACAGTCACAGCAGTTGTCAGCACCAATGGGCACACAGAAGAAAGGCTGGTGAGTAACTGGTGCTTGGGGGCTCTTGGGTAGGAGGTTGAATGGAGATACCTGAGAACGGGATAACAAGAAGAAGAGGAATTATTTTGCAAGGGAGCTCGAAGGTACATGTTATAGGGACAGAATGGAGAAGTAGAGGTCTTAAATCCAGAAGGTTAAACTGTATAAAAGAACAGCTGTGTGATATGGTAATAGAGTCAGGAATTTGAGCTATGGTCAGGGGAGATGGGGGTAATAAAAAGAGCCTTTTCCCAGGCTTGTTAACCCCATATCTATTAGGTGCCCTTTCCACTCAGCTGAGTGTTTTAGTATGTGATGATGGTGATGTCCACTGGTCTTCATAGTTTGTATTATGAACACTGAAAAAAAGGTCCTATAGGGCATTCAGTTGCCTGAGCAGGGAGGTTTCACCTGTCTTTGTGTTCTTTATCTTAGTAAAAAATATATTTTATTCTGAATTTGTCATGGTAGTCACAAGATTTTAAAGGATCCCAGGGAAAAATATTTTCATAGTTTTTAAACCTGATGTGGTTCCCTGTTTCTCCTCACTGCAAGATGAAAACATTTCAAATTTAGCAACCCAATGAACAATCCAAATGGAGTCTGAAGCTCCTCAGCATCAGCCAGTTGCCTTGCCTGGAGTTTCAGGAATCCACCTGATGGCTGGCAGTTGCTCTTTCATCTGTTTTTGTTCCCATAGAAACAGACAAAATAGTCAAATTTAGGTAAAGCTTTTTTTCTTGCTTTTTTTCTCTTCCTTTTCTGAAAGAAACAACAACATCAAAGACGTTCATGAAGTGCTCCTTGTTTTCTGTGACCTCGGGCTCTTTGTCACTGGAATGGGCAGAAAGTAAGCAACTGGCTACAGAACTGTAAGATCCTGTAGAAACTACAAGAGCTAAAGGCTCAAGTGGGATAGAGAGATTGAGATACTT
Organism: Scytalopus superciliaris; assembly: GCA_013400415.1. Classification (NCBI taxonomy): domain Eukaryota; kingdom Metazoa; phylum Chordata; class Aves; order Passeriformes; family Rhinocryptidae; genus Scytalopus; species Scytalopus superciliaris. The sequence goes on along the minus strand of VXBX01008160.1, from coordinate 36,531 downwards.
TCTCAGTAAAGCATACAGACAATGTGTCAACAGCAGTAAAAGATCAGTAGGAGTTTACCAGGTGAAAAAGTAAACAAAAAAAATCATGAGAAAAACCACCTGTAGGTGTGAGTTTCTGTCTTTGTAATTTAATAGTATTCACTGGCCCTCGTGAGTAAGAAGCAGAATATATTGTTTGTGTTTCTTTCATTATTCTATGTACAGACATGATCAAAACATTTGTTGAAATGGAATTTTTCCTTTTGTTATAACCATTTTCTGCAAAGCTACAGCGTTGTTAATTTGTGAGTGCTAGTGCTCACACATCTTTTGGGCAATATGTTGCTTTCACTTATTTCTATGAAATTATTCTGGTTCTCTAATGGTGCAGCGGAGCACCATTAAGGTGTAAAGGAAGACAGTTTTACTTAGCATTTAAATGTGCCAAAAAGGAAAAGAAAGTATCTTTCCCATGATGGGCTCCCTCCTGCCTCAAAGTTGGTGGTTTTTTTCACTACAGTGAGTGCTGTGCAGCCCTTCAGAAGGACCTTTACAGGTTAGAGAGCTGGGAAGGGAAGAACCACCTGAAGTTTGACAAAGGCAAATGCAGGGTCCTGCACCTGGGGGTGAATAACCCCGGGTACCACCACAGGCTGGGGGCTGACCTGCTGGAAAGCAGCTCTGCAGAGAAGGACGCGGGGGTCCTGGCAGACAACAAGCTGTCCATGAGCCAGTGGTGTGCCCTGGGGGCCAAGAAGGGCAGTGGTGTCCTGGGGTGCGTTAGGAAAAGTATTATCAGCAGGTTGAGGGAGGTGATCCTGCCCCTCTACTCAGCTCTACTGAGGCCCCATATGGAGTGTTGTGTCCAGTTCTGGGCTCCTTCATACAAGAGAGACATGGAGTATCTGGAGCAGGTACAGCAGAGGGCAACAACAATGATTAAGGGACTGGAGCATCTCTTAGAAGGAAAGGCTGAGGCAGCTGGGCCTGTTTAGCCTCAAGAAGATGTGACTGAGAGGGGACCTCGTCAGTGTTTTTAAGTATCTGAAGCGAGAGTGTCAAGAGGATGGAGCCAGGCTCCTCTTGGTGTTGCTGAGCCATAGGATGAGAGGTGATGAGCAGAAACTGATGCACAGGAAATTCTGCCTCAATATAAGGAAGAACTTCTTTACTGTGCAAGTGACCATACACTGGAACAGACTGGCCAGAGAGGTTGTGCAGTTATTTAAGAACAGTCTAGACACAATTCTGTGCCATGTGCTCTAGGATGACCCTCCTGAGCAGGGAGGTTGAACCAGATGATCTATTGTGGTCCCTTCCAACCTGACCCATTCTGTAATTCTGTGGTTTTCCACACAGACAGATCACATATGAATGACAGTGCTTCATCTGGAGTCAGACTAATTACAAAATTGTCACCCCTCCGTCCATCATCCTCAAAGGATAACTCTTGTTGCTTCTCTCAGTGAGATGTTGCAGAAGCAGGTGCACATTCATTTGAAGTCATCTCCAGATAGATTTGTTAATAAGCTGGAATGGCATCCATCCCAAAAGTCACTGTAATGAAAAGCACCATTCTGGGAGTTAGTTTCCATATTGTGGAATTTAGCATTTTTTGATGAGTTTTCATTGTAATTTAGAATCTTATATAAGAGACACTAATTCTTGGGTCTTTATGCCTCGGCAGCCTTGAGGTACTTCTATTGCAGCAGATGAGGGAGCCAACTGAGTTGGTGATGGTCAAGAGTAATAAAGCAGCTAAGGAATACCAAAACCTCTTGTCTGTTCTTATGAGAAACATCTATTTCCAATAACACTGTCACATTTTAATGCAACTAGGAGTGATTTTTTCATGGTTTTCAGCAGTAAGGAACATTTTAGAATTTTACTTTAAGTACATTTGCTAACAAAAGCACTTACTTTCCTTCCATCATTTTCTTACTTGCAATAAAAGGAAGTAATTTTACATGTTATGAGAAATCAAACAATGGTAAATCCTGCCTCTCCTTAAAATCTGGAAGACAGAAATCTGCAATTTCAGTTTGGAACAGCTATGAGAGTTAAAAAAATGAGATGGACTTAATTTATTTTTAGGAGATAGATAAACCTAGATTATCTGCTTTATTATTCCTTATTTCTTGGTGAACCATACATCAATTAATTAAGTTTCCTTGTAGCTGACTCAGAAATTTGAACTCTCTATTGAACATGGACTTGATGGAATTTATTCTTTTCATAAGTTAAGACTCAAGCAAGATAATACAAACTCTTACTTCATCAATTGTCTCACCTATATTGATTGAAGATTGCACCTTTTATATATAGAGGGTCACACTGAAAATTACCTAAGAATTGTAAGAGTTCAAGCATCAAAATGGATAGACAAAGGTCTATAAAAGGTTGACTCGAAAGGTCTGTCTAACCCTAAAAGGCCAGAAGAGATGAATAATTGATGGCAGGAGAATAGTGACAGAGCAGGCACATAATGACAACTCCCCCCAATACTTTCTGTTTTCTGGAGAGCTACGCATGCTGTATATATGTAATCTATATTCAGTAAATCCTTGAATGCTACAAAATTGTTGGATTTCAATTTCACACACTTGTCCAAGCAAACGTGCCTTGCTTTTTAAGCTTATTCAAGCACTTAATATTCCCTGATCAAACATTTCAAAGCTTAAATACGTGTTGCATGGACAACTAATGCTTCCTTAGTTTCTTTGCATCTTAATTGTTGTCATTTTTTGTTGATGTCTCCCTCAACAAATGAAGTTTGAGGGCTTCATCATATGCCATATGATATACCATATGCCATTGCCTTATGCAGATTGAAAAAAGATCTATTAACCATTTGCTTACCTAAAACTGCACTTTAAGAGAAATAGTGACTTAAACTTCAGCAAATCCTATTTAAACAAGAGACTGTACTGTCTCCACCAATAAATGATGATTTGGGTGAAGATAAAACACCTACTAGAAAATCAATATTTAGTTATTATCCAGGGATACAGGCTGTTTTTATCTCTTTTCACATGAACTTGCATAGAAATACATTCAGCATTTTGCTGCTTGGCTTTTTATAAACAAATAATTTCTTACAAATGCAAGCTGTAGGCCAGCTATCAGCAAAAGGCAGGCATCAAGCGTCTCATTATTTGAGACGTGAGAATCTAACAACAAAATACTGCTGCTTTCAAATATTTTCTCTGCTATCTGTATTTAATAGTGTTGCTGTGAATATGCTTTGTGGTGCTTTTGAAGGGTGCTGTGAAGGCATCAACAGATGGCTGAAAACAGAACTTGTCTTCTACAGCCCCAGGACGAGGAAGAGCAGTGGCAGTATGACACACACAGATCAGACTGATGCTATGTACTACTGATTATGTGCCATTTCTCATAATCCAGGTTTCTCTGTATCTTTCATTAGGGCTTTTGTTTGCAGAATTGCAGCTTAGGATGTGTACACATCTGCTCAAACCTGAGAGGTCTACATGTAGGAGCTGGATGGCAGGTTCGAAGTAGGTGGGTGATGCGGGACAAGGTTTATTCTCTTGGATGTCTGCTCTTCTGAATTATGGATGGTTGATCATTCTGAGTTAAGACCTTTCTTGGTGTGTTTTGTGAAAGCTTAGCACTCTCCTTATAAGGATGGAAGAGGCCCCAACATACATAGGGTTAAGGCACTGCCATCTACTTCATGGCATCTAACCATGTTTAACCTGAGGAAGTCACATAAAATTGTGTCAGGGAGGTTTAGGTTGGATATTAGAAAAAGGTTCTTCATCCAGAGGGCGGCTGGGCACTGGAACAGGCTCCCAGGGAAGAGGTTACAGCCCCAAGCCTGACAGAGTTCAAGAAGTGTTTGGAAAATGCTCTCAGGCACGAGGTGTGATCGTTGGGGCTGTCCTGTTCAGGGTCAGGAGTTGTACTTTGATGATTCTTGTGGGTCCCTTGCAACTCAGAATATTCTGTGACAAGGCTAGAGGCTTGTCTTTAAAGTTGCCGCCTGTCCAAATTCACCAGTGGTTGTTCAAAAATATTTTGGACTATTGCACTGCATAAAAATGACTATTCCAGCATTTGAGGAATACAGACAAATCCATAGAACTCATCTTACTATAGCTTAGAGAAGAATGTGGCTGTTAAGTGTGCAGCCAGAGCTGACTAAGGATTTCTCCACAGTACAGGTAAAATTCCCTTTTGTCTTGTTCTTGCAGATGTTACCCTCCTTCCCACAAAGCACTGGGAAGTCCTGTAGAAAAGGAATGTGAAACAGTGAAACAGTGCTGTGCTCCATCTCCCTGCACTCTCCTGCCTGGCACTGAGCCCTTGCTCTGGGAAGGAACATAAGCAGGCACTCCTGGTCAGACAGTGGGCACAGAGAGCAGGAGTGGAGGTGCCAAAAGGGCTTCTAAGTGAGCACAGAAGCCCTGCATCTGTCTGTCACTTCTGAAGTCTCCCCATGGAGTGCACCAGGGAGTTTGTTGTTTAGTGCTGGTGGGAAGGCCATACAGATTAAGGCTCCCTCTTCCTCAGTGCTGGGGCTTTGTACCATGGCATGGACCCTTAGTAATTCAAATCTCTTTTGGGAGTGTATTCAATTTCCATGTGCACCAAAACAGGTTAGCAAGTGAGCTCATTAATGTACTGCTATGCTATGGCTGGATCCTGAAGCTCTCATTCAGGCAATGAGTCTACAGCATTGCATGAGATCAGCATCAAAAGCAACAGCTGCCTAGCTCAGACCACATTATGAAACTTGTAGGCATAAAATGATTAACATAATTTCTAAAATCTTGAGAAAATTTAGCTATGGCTAATTATCCCAGGCACACTACAAATACCTTTTTCTTCTTTAAGACGTATATAGGTCAGTCAAGTGTTATCAGTAACTAGCATTTAATGAGAAAGCTAATACTTTCACTGCTTCAGTCATCAGTTTTTCTAAAGCTAAATCTATTTTCAGAAATCTGGACTGGTTTTTTTACACATATATATATAAACAGACAAACAAGCAGCACAATGCGCAGTAGAGATGAGTGACCTCTCTCATATTTCATCAGGAGCCTCACTCCTGTAGATAACGATTTTTCTGCCATATACTAATTCTTTAAGGATTGACCTGACATTTTAGAGTTTATCATGATTCAAAAGCAGACCACAGCCAAGCTGTTTCAAAAGCACACTGAAAGCATTTTTACTTTGTACCCCAGGCCCTCTGATCCTACTTTTACCGTGTGTATTGAACCAGATTAGGAAAACGGTCTGAAATATTCTTGTTCTGCGTATATACTGAGCAAGAGAGGAGCAGAACATGACAACTGTGTGGAGGGAGAAAGCTGCTCTTTCCTAAGCACTCACTAAAGTGCACTGACACTTTAATCAAGTATGGGGGTGGTCTGGCTTCATGTTATGGACATAGTTCATACTGAACATACAACTTCACTGCCTGGTGTCTGGAAGGTCTGTTACTTGTGATAAAGATCCCAGCACTGTTAGCTTGGAACTTGCACTGGGCTCCCTACCTACCTGCAGTAAAGAGGAAGAAACCCCATGGAGTGCATTAGAGATCTTTTTTCTTCTGTTAAAATGCCTAGCAAAAATCCTCTGTATTAAAATGAAAACAGTTACCAACTTCTGCAGCGGCAGCATCCAATGCCACAAGAAGAAAAATCAATTCAAGTTACACAGTAAGCAGTATGGCTGCCCAAAGACTTTCTGTCCTCAGCATTTCCCAACCCTTGAAGTGACCAGTCAGCGATAGCAACTAGACAATGAAGCAAACACCTCTTGAAAGGACTTATTAAACAGTACTACAGTACTATCACATCATATGATCATGGTCTGTTCTAATCTACTTTATTATCCTATTGTTCACTATGTGCATGTTTGATTCAATGTGATGGGAGACTTGCTTTTTTTTTAAGGTTTTGTGCCGTAAATAATTAAATATCTGACTACAGATAAGGGAAAAAATCAAGACACTGAACACATTCAGTGATGAAAAAAAACCCAGAGCTGGAATGAATCCCAAGTGATTTTCATTTATTCACTGAGTCGAAACAATTTCCTTGTAAGACACTACAGATTCAGTACACAATGCTGCTCAAGAATGACACTGGCATGCTATATTTAGAGCTAGGAAGTACTATGAAACAGAAATTAGACACATTCTCTTCAAAGCTTGACAAATCTAAGTATAACAGTGTGTCCTGACAAATAAATTAAAAAAAAAAAAAAAAAATGTATGCAACTTAGGGAAAAAAGACTTTGCTATTAAGGTAAATGTTGCTGTTTATTACGTGCCACACACTGGTCCCATTTCTCCAAAGTAGTAAGCAATATGCTTCTGTTCGGAAAAACACTCATGTAAGACGTGCAGATTTAGAAACAAAATAGTATTACTTTACATTTATTTTTAATTGGAATTTTCTGCAAAATTTAATTTTAAATTTTATGTAATTCAATATATGAGACCACACAATTTCAAAATGCTATCTTAGGAGCTACTAAAGTTGTCCAAAGTGGTGTTGAAGAAATTCACTGTTAACAGAGATAACAGCATTTTTCAATCTCAGCTCATAAAATCAAAATACAATGGCAAGAAAACATTGAGTGAAATATCGAATTTACCAATAGCTGTAATTGAAACTGCATCAAAGGCAGAACTCTAGGAAGAACTGATTAAAATCGCAAATTGTAAATTGATTGAGAGGTGAATTCTGTGCACAGAGGTGTGACTGTAGTTGCAGAAAGACTAAAGGACACAGACACATCCTGTGATGGGCATACATGTATATAGGAATGTGCTGCAATCTCCTGTTCCATAGACATCTGCAAGCAGACAGAGTGGCAGTGCCAGGGCTGTGACTGAGCAGAAGGTGGCATTGACCAAAGAAAATGTCTGAGGAAACTGAAAAAAACTTTCTTTACAAAGACTTCTGAAAATTTTCCAAGTTCTCAAAAGCCAATAACAAAACTTTCTAACACATATAAAATGACTTCTTTAAATTAAAAATTAGTAACTAGCTCTCTGTGGCATTTTGGTTTTTCATTGTTCCAGTAATGTGTAATGGTAGTCTCCTAATCCTATTTCAGAATAGGAAAAATATACATCTACCAGAATGTGGAATAACTGGAAAAGTCGCCCAGTTTTGCTTTGAAAAGCCATGGGAAGACTTTCCATTTTTCTCCAAAAATCAGATGAGAGCAAAGTGAATGGATGAGGAGAGTTGGCTACAGTAAAAATGCACTTATTAGACAGAAGCAGAACTAGGTCAAATTGTGTGAAGAGTACAGGCTTTATAAGGGAAAGCCCAAAAGTAAAGGAAGTGTGGAAAGGGATTCGTTGCTTATCAAGCCTGGAGGAAGATAAAATGTGAAAACAATTAAATGCCTGAAAGATTATAGTACTATCAATATTAAGAATGTGTATTAAAAAGATTAGAATAATTGACAATTATTTCATATTGTGTAAATTTAAAGTGTAAGGAACTGCAAGAGGCTAGAAATTATCAACCAGTGTTGTCAAAAGAAAAAGCATTCTCTGCCTATGGTTACTTTTCAAATATGTTACATCATGACTTTTTCAGTGAAATATTAAGAATCTTATTAAAGCAATTTCTGTTGCACTGTGCCTGTTTTCCATTTTAAAAAAAAATCAAACTCACTGAAAACAATCTTAGGCTTTCATATTTACAATGAAAATTGTAGAGGTTTGTCATAAAAAGAGCCATTTTCTGATGCAGATACCTTTGGATATCCCAGAAAGAGGCCTAGAAGTGCATTCATGTTGAAACAGCAAAGAGAGGAATTGAGAGAAATGAAAGCAGCTTTGAAAAGGACATCTGTGGAAACAAAGACAAATGAATGTTTTAAAAAATATTTATGCTAGGCTGATTCAAACAACATTGTGAGGCTTGTGAGTCATGGAATGCAAGAAAACAATAGGACCGAAGAGAGATCTGCCTTGGGAGATGGATAGAACTCATACTCTCCACCACCCTCCTCAAAGTGATGACCCTCAGGATACTGGGCAACCAGTTGAGGACAAGTCATCCCTCAGCAAAAGACAAGTTGAGTAGTCCTACAAAACTGTTGTAAAACAGAACAGGTGATTAATGTAGGGTATCTCATGCATATGAGCTTCTGATTTGCTTGCCTCTGTTTGCCTTAATAAGCAACCAGTTAGGTCTCACTGCTCCATGTACCCAACCACATGAGCTGTAAAGTCAGTACTGGGCAAAAGAGATTTGCAGTTAAATTGGTTGAGCAGACTAAACACAGAAGGAACATTTCAAATTAGCTGGATTCAAATGTCAGCTCACTTCAAAAATTAGAATTAATCTGATCTATCACTGTCTTGCACGGCTGTCAGCATCAGAAAATCACTAACTGGCAAGAAAACAAAACTGGCTGTCTGTTCTAGACCAGGACAGCAGAGCTATCAAATTTGAGGAAAGTTTTTACTTCTCTTACAAAGGGAAACTTAGGGTAAAAAAATGGAAATTAGCTTTCAAACAGAAAACTCCTCTATGATAATGGTAAGTAAGAAACCTCAAATAGCATATGTTATTAATAGGGAAAGAGAATAGAAACAATACTGTTAATAAGAATAGTAATTATTTGCATCAAATAATCTCATTCTTTTGACTGCTGTCTGTGAATTAATTTTTGTGAATACAAACATGGAATTAGTCATTATTACTCCATGTAGTCATTGCTACATTCATACTTCCTTGTTTTGGTCCCAATCTTTCTTTACCTCATAAACATCTCCCACTGTAGATATGGGCCAGGGTAAGAAGAGCCAAGGTGCTCAGCTCTAGTGTGGAATGCAGGGTGCGTGGTTTGTTCCCACACTGTGTCAGACTGAGGGTACACAGATCAAGAGTAGTCAGAAGTATGGCATCATGGGAATCCTGCTGGTTCTTCCTTCTGTTGCTGTCTGGAATGTGAGCTCTCCTGTGAAGTGAGGCCACGTCAGCCCCAGGTAACTTCTTGTCTGGTTCCCAAATCCAGCTGTGAGACCAACAAGGAGCCTTCAGATGCTCTTTTCCTTTTTCTGACAAAGAGGAATCATGCAGAAAATGAGGTTAGAGTGTGCTGGGATGTCATCAGGCTGCCTGGGGAGTGACACACTGTCAGCAGTTGGTGAGCTGAACAGTCAACCTGAACACATGCAAGAGATTGGTTTTTTCCATCATTGATCTGAAGCTAACTTGTTGTTCAGCCCTGAATTGCTCAGTGATGAAAAGGTATGTAAGCCTCTGTTACTCTTTCAACTTAAGTAGATCTTTTGGTGTCTAGGCAGATCATAAGGAAACAAAAGTGTCTGCTGGCCTGCATCACCTTGATTGTTTTGGCCAGAGTACAGAGAGCGATGCTGAAAGGGAGTAAACTTATGCCAAGTCCATCTTAAATGGCACAGAGGTCTAACCTCAGGCATATTACTGTTGGACTCAATGACCTTAAAGGTCTTTTCCAACCTAAATGACCTATATAACAGCCTTGGAGTAGCAGCATTCCCCTGCCCTTAACTTTATGTAATATTTTTCTAACACCCCATTCACTCCTCCTCAAGAAGGTGCTGCTGAGGTCCCTCTGACCAGAGATGTCAGACTGAGAGAAGCAGGGTCCATCTGATCTGTCAAGTGTGCAACCAACATAGACTGACCCAGTCCTAGCTTTTGTACAAAAACAACACATTGAATTTATTCTCCTCTCCTTCCCCTCTGCAGTATGCACTTAGGGGTCAAAGAGAGTAATCAATTAAAGAACAGTGGCTCCAATTACAGCCTGTTTCCTGACTTGCTCCAGGAAAATACTCAGACTGAAACAAATGGCAAAGCTGTAGCTTACCCACAGTCTTTAAAGAATCCATATTTTCTGATATTTAGAGTAAATCTAAACTGCGATTCAGGGCAATTTGGTGCTGGCAGGTGATTGTCTGTCTTTAAAGTCTATGATGTGACTTTTAGCCACTGTGTTGCATTATTACTATTTTGCATCTTATGGCATGAAGTAAATTTAACATTATCCTTAGTATTCAGAGAGAGAAAAATAAGACATATATATCAGAAAGCAAAGCAAAAAGACACCCCTACATTAGGCATGTACTCAAAGACGAGAAAAGAATGGTCAGCAGCTCTGCAATGTCCATTTCGGCTCCAGCAGGGGCTGATGTGAGTTGGCACACCAATAAAACCTTCTTGCAGGATGATGCCAAAGTCACAGTTTCTGGAAGGACACAGGCAATTCACCACAGACCCTTACCAGCTGACTGTGTTTTCCTTTCTCCTTTTCATAGCCAATTACAGGATGCTCATCACTTACCCTGCTAGGAAAACATATGCTTTCCCTTTCTCTTTCCCTGGTGCCTCAAGCCATGATTCAATATGATGAGCGGCACCAGCAGCAACTCCAGCCTGCTGTGCTTGTCCCCAATCCCACACTCTGGGGCTGACAGACAAGAGGAACCCATCTGGTGTGAGGTATGCCCCCCAACAGAACTGGAATTCTATTCAATGTTGGTCATTTTCCCAATCTCATTCCCGGCAGCGTGGGGCAGAAAGCAGCTACATAGAATACTTTTGTGGTCCAGGAAGATCACACTGTGCTCAGCATATGCCCTGGATCTTTACTGGTGACTTCTAGAAACAGGAAATCTGGTAAAATATTCAACAGCCTATATTGTCATGGGATGAGCCTGAGTTATAACAGTATAAACACGTAATGTGGACTAAATTTATTTTTTAGGGGGGATGAACAACAAAGTCCTGTGACTATGCGTTTACATTAAAATTCAAACTAGCTACTTTTTTCTCTTTCTGCTAACTTTCAACTAACATACAAATAATTAAATTTTAATTGTGCCTTGTTCATGAAAAATGAGATTGCATAGTTTATGTACTAGTACTTTCAAAGCTCATTCTGACTTTCTCCAGAGGTGAACAGTTGTAGCTGAAGAGTCTGCATTTACAGATCTGATCTGTGCAGCAATAACTAACCCAAGTACTTTAAATGATGAGAAATTGCAGGGAAGAATTTGCCATCAGTGAACCTGGATAATTAAATGAGTAAGAATCTTGACTGATGTTCCATAATGAGAAAATGACTTGTTTATGGAACAAGTTCTTCATTATAGATTATTTCTTCAGCTCTGGTGTTTTCTGCCTGCACTGCAGTCAGCAGTGGTCAGAATACTGTGGTGCCACAGCCCCAAGTAGCTTTGTACGAAGAGAAATACTAACTGCTAGTTCTAATGTGACATTATTTTTTAACAGTGAAGAAAATCTCAGACTGGTTAACAATGGCTAATTCAGACACTAATGTTTCCTATGCCATGGTCTCCAATTGCTGCTTTGCTTTCATTAGCAAGCTACAGTACAACTATATGAATCACCACATACTAAATCACCAGAAAGTTATACAAATTAGATGTACATTAGTTGAGAGGGGGATTTATTAACCATAAACATTCAAAATGATAATACTTCACTTCTAATTGTTTGTTTCAATCCCCTTTATTATTATGCTTTAATAGGTTGGTTTTGGCACCTCTGTGTATTTGTTTTCTCTCCAATGCTGATTGATAATTTATGCAAATAGCGATACATAAGCCTTGAAAGTTTCACAGCTTTATATAAGCATGTGAGATTTAGAGGTGCATTTAATGCTAATACAAATTATCATCACATTATTCCCTCACAGGTTGCTACTCCATATCTTTTTTCAGCTATTTATATTTCCAGCAGAATCTCTTCTAGCTCAATCCCTTGGTCATACAATCATTCAATGTTACTAGGATTGCATCTCTGACTGCGAATGAGAAAACAAGGTCATTTTTTTTAACTCTAGTGAAATTATTTAATTTTTCTTGATCATAACAAATGTTATTTGTCTAAAAAAAAAAAAAGGTAGTTAAAGATGAACATTTTGTGAAGGACAAACTTCAAATACAGGCAACTGCTCATCCCCAGAGATGATTTACTGTAAATTGAATGTGAACTAAGAACCTGACTGTTGTGAAAGTTAATGTATTCATGCAGCCTGGTAAGGGCCATGAACCCAAGGAAAGGCTTTTCATAGATTAAGTAAACATGAAGAAATTGCCCATCCTTAATTACTGAAGTCCTCAGAAGTGATTACAGCTTTGGTGTGGCGCCTCAGGGAGAAGCTTTACTGATAGCATGGTCAATCCTGCAGAAAGGCAGGTGCTAACCACACTGCAGGAGCAACAGTGCCTCAGAGAATATGGATCATCCAGAAAACTGAAAAAAAAATCCTCCAAAACACACACAAAAAATCCCCCACCTAAAACTCCCAACCCGCAAGAAGTCCCCAAACCTGTTGTACTTCTTTGGATCAGGTTAGTGCAGCAGCAAACCTCTGGAATAAGACATATATGTAGTTTGAACAGAAAACGCCATGAAGGCAGCGTGAGAAACCTATGGCTGAACATGAAGAGACTGGTTTGGGAACTGACACTGGAGCACAGTGAAAAGAGGACATTATTAAAAAATATAACTGGTGACAAATGCTTTGTCCTGCCTATGCAGAAACACTCAGGGGATTCACAGAAAAAAATATAAAGACAGAAGAATAGAATAATAGTATTATTTATTTATTTATTTATTGCTTAAAACCCCAAACACTGTTCATAAGAAGATTTCTTAGCTGGAATAAACAATGAATTAAAAATGGTATTGAGTCATGGAAGTTAAAGATGCAACTGTGTCCAGAAAATAGGTTTACCAAGCTCATCTCAATGCAAAGAAGCTCTTTCATTTACGTAAGTGCATGTGGATCCTCAGCCATTGTCTCTGGACAGATTTGTCAGCTATTAAAGAACCAACTATAAAAAGTTACACTTGGTCTGTTTTGTTCCCTTGAGTATGTGGATTTGCTGACCACTCAGTTCTGCCTGTGGGTTTTGTTAAGTCTTAGAAAAAAAAGAAAAGAAATATATAAGAAATTCAGAGCACTGAGGGAAATGAAAAACTTCAGTTTCTACTGGTGATAAAGAGTATAAATGAGCAGATGGTATGCTATACACTGTCGTTCTTGCACAGCATATAAATATATAAAGAAGTTTATATCTCCATAACAAAATGAAACTTGTCATACATAACTCAAATATTGGCTCCCCTCTTGTTTATTGATCCAGCAGAAGCAGTGGTAGGTAGAACTGAGCAGCTCTGTGTGAGAACCAAACTGGATTTTGTTTTCAAATGTACATTACATTTTAAAATCATTAGGTGGATCACAATTTTTTCTCTAATTTAGTCTATAATGATTTTATGCTAACTATGAAATGCAACAATAAAACAGGTTAGCTTCATCTTTTATCTAAAAGAATTCATCATCACATTAATTCATATATTTAAATTTATAGAATTTGGTAGTTCTAACTAATTTTCAAGTGGTTATGAAGTCTGCTAAAAAGTTATGTTATAAGTTCAACTTGACTTTTTTTATCAATGATAGGAACAGAACAGTGAAACTATCTGTGTTAAAACGGAGCAAAAATTCACCAACGTAGCTACAGTTTCAATAGGACAAATACTGAATTTGTACATAAGCAATTAGACAGTTAAAATAAACTTTAAAATTATTTGGGTTAGCAATCTGAATGGAGATGTATGTGAGAAGGGGGATGTATCCATCTCCAAGTCCATTCTAAGGTATTAACGTTTATCCTCCCATGACCTACCATCAGCCAAAGGACTCCAGCACATGGATGGACTCCATCATTCTGCTGGTTACAGCAATAGGATGGATGGAATGTGAGCCTGTCAGGGTAACTTCAGATAAGGACAGTGTTTGTGAGGAAAATAATTTCCCATACATACTTTTAAAGTGTCAACTCACTCACTGAAGTAATAATGGGTTAAGAAAATCTGACAAACTGCAAAGAGAAAATGAATGGGATTTCAGTTTATCATAAGAGCTGATCCCAAATCAGAAGTGCAAATCTGAAAACCCATGCCAATTTGGGCATGCTGAAGACTTGAAGCCTGGTCCTGAATTATGGAGCACTGGTGTCCTGGGAAACTGCACACCCCTTCTTTCTCTTCTTCTAAATCTACCACTACTGGTACCCCGAATTTTCAATTTTTTAACCTATATCCAGAGGGTTGTTTGGATTTTCCTGGCTACAGGACTAAACTGAGAAGTATAAATAGCATTGAGCTAAGTTAAAAGGCCCACAGTTTTCTCATTAGCAGCAGTTGTGCAAGAGAAAGTGACAGCACCTAGGCTTGGATTTCTAAGGCCAGAGTGAGGCTGAAGCCTTAGGACCTGAGAGCAGTTTTCCAGTAGTCTCAAAAGAAGTAGTTCCAACAAAGTCACTCTGCTTTGTGGAGTCTGATCTCTGAGAGCTCGGAATCAGAGTCACTCCTCCCCAGGTTTGACCATAAATGTTAGTTGTGAGGGTTTTTTCCCTAAACAGTTCAGACCATATTATACAATATGCTGTAAACTGCTTTTCTTTCAAAATAAATGGTCATTTAAACTTTTTCCTGTACGTAGAGCTTAAAGACATGATGCTGATAGAAAAAAAAAAAAGAAAGAATGATTTTTAGAAGTTGCTTGGCCTTTGAGCCAGGTGCTTGACTTCCTGTGTCTGTGACATGTGGTGCCAGTGCTGTGAAAACCCAAAAGTCCCAAGCTGAGCTGGTGGGGAAGAGCATTCACAGAAAGTGGCACTGGAAATGAGAATTTAGTCTGCTCGTAGTTTCAATCCTCAAAATGGAGGAGTTACAGGCCAAAGACCTTTTAGAGAACAGTGCCAATGAAATGCCCGATGAAGCAGAGGTTCCCAACAGAATTGCAGCTTTACTATAAGGATAAAGGAACACACAATACAGTCGGATATGTAAAGGCTATAAAATTCAGTCTTTCACTTCCTATTTGCATCTGGTGGCTTGGTATCTGCTACTAACTCTATGACTCAAAACTAGTAGGAATATTCATACCAAAAATTATTATTAGACAAGCACAACACTGTAGCCTCATACTAAAAGTAGATTTTCAAAATCCCCTTGTGATATTTATGATGACCAGAATATACTTAAACATATGTTCTCGCCTCTTCTTTCCAGTGATTAGGTTTCCATGAAAATGTCCTTTTCAAAGCTGAGTTGACAAAGTTGGGCTAAACTAAATTTTAATAGTACCCCCTGCTTATGTCTTTTTTTTGCTAAGGAGGTTTGTTTGGATCTAAAGTTAAAACTTGAAGCAGTTGTGAAATATTTCATTACTGACATGCTTTTCTACTGCTGGTTTTTGAAGTACAGTCTTTGTGGCAAGATGCATCTTCTAGCTGTTTTAGGAGCTAAATTATTCCAACATTCAACAGAATAATAACCATTTTGTTTACAGAAAAGGAATATCCACTATATTTTCCATTATAAAATTGGCAGAGTAAGACCTATTTCTTCAGATTCAGTACAAGTCTTCAAAAGTAAAATGTATTCAATTTTCTATTATCTGAATTCTTCTGTGGTCACAGATGTTCTCTCTACTTTCATTCACTTACTGATGAGAGACAATCATGTATTTAGCCCAGTCACTTCATTGTCTTGTTTTTATCATGAAAAATATCCTCATCTGAAGTGATTCTTTGTGAGTCTTGCCAGAAATTGTTCCATGACATTAGAGACAGTATAGAAACCATACTTGACCTGTGCATTTTGAGTTATGTCCGATACAAAAGATGAAGCATATCTAGCTTTATGCTAACTATGAGCATGCCTTATTAAATCATACACATAGAGGGCAATATTCCATGCCAACTCCATGTGCTATCTCAGCATGTTTCACATCAGGAACAGCTGAAAACTATACAAAACTTACGGTGGAAATATTGCAACTGTATTTTAGGGAAACTTGACGCTACTCAACACGCTAAACATTTTAGTCTAAAGATAAAGACTAATTTTTAATTGCATATCAGTAATAACAGCATTACATCTTCTCTTCACAGACTCATGGAATGGGTAATGTTGGAAGGGACCACAGTGAATCATCTGGTTCGACCTCTGCTCAAGCAGGGTCATCCCAGAGCACATGGCACAGGATTGTGTCGAGATAGTTCTTGAATACCTTCAGTGAGGGAGACTCCACAACCTCTCTGGCCAATCTGTTCCAGTGCTGGGTCACCCACACACAAAAGCTCTTCCTCATGTTCAGGTGGCACTTCCTGTGCATCAGTTTCTGCCTGTTGCCTCTTGTCCTGTTCCTTGGCACCACTGAAAAGAGCCTGGCTCCATCCTCTTGACACCCTCCCTTCAGATACTTAGAGACATTGATGGGGTCCCCCTCAGTCATCTCTTCTTGAGGCTAAACAGGCCCAGCTCCCTGAGCCTTTCCTTCTAAGAGACATGCTTGGTTCCTTAATCATCTTCCTTGCCCTCTGCTGGACCCACTCCAGGAGTTCCATGTCTCTCTTGTCCTGAGAATCCCCAAATTGGACACAGCACTCCAGATGTGGCCTCATGGGCTGAGTAGAGGGGCAGGATAACCTGCACTTCCTCTGCTTTTCAGAAGAGTTGCAAGACAACAGGGTGAGGGCTATCCTCAAGATAGGCAAGCTCTAAGTAAGGGTTCAAAAGCATGTAGACTTTGCTGTATTTATGATGTGGGCTACTGATTCCAGCAGTGTCTTTTTTCTGTAGCCTCCTGTAATACCCTTTAATGCCCCTTTCAACTTCATAGTATCGAAATGCAGCCAATTTAAAACCTTATCATTAATTTCCTCACTGAAGGGAATATGGTCTAGATGAAAAGATTAGCACACATTAAAAATTGGTGCTGTAGGAGCAAAACAAATAACTTTTTGCAGTGATTTTAGCAATACCAAGTAGCAAATTCTTATTTAGAGACCTTAATAAAGAGTCTAAGAACAGCTGGATCCTGAAGAGAAGACACACTGATTTTCCAAAAATACTAATAGAGATGTAATAATGTATGAAGGAATGGTGAAAAGCACAGGTTCTCTGTTCCAGATGGCTTCCAAATGCCTTTTTTTTTGTCACGTTATGTGATTTTGAAAAGCACCTGAATGTAGTTTAGAAAACATCTGTAAATAAAAGCCCCCAAACACATCATCATATACATATCTGTATTCACACATGCAAGACAAAGGCAGAAATAAAATATGAAATGAAATCTCAAACTTAGCCAAAACCTCCAGGAGTTGACAAAAGGAAGCTGCTACAGTGCTGTTTGATAGACAGTCTGTTGATTATTTCAGCAGTGCTAAGGCATCCTTTGAATTTTAAAGGGCTGAGAAATGCTGGGTTTGAGAGCTACGTTTTATCAGGCAAAACTGTGAACTCTGAATCTATTGAAAAATGTGTCTTCCTGGGCCAAGCCCTACTATGTCTGAGAAAGAAATGGTCTGCCTGCTCTTGGAGCTCCCAGCTCTGGTTCCCTGTGGAAATCAGCAGCCGGATTATTTGTGAGCCAGGTGCTAATGTGAGAGGAACTATCACCATGGGACCCTTAAACTGACACAGTAAGTTAAAAAAACCCCAAGGCACTAGAGGTAGACTTGTCCTGTGTGCACCACCCACTCAAGAATTAAACCTATTTTTCATCGGTTGCCCATACAATACTTTACGAACATTACTAGTTTAAAGCAGATTTGAAGAATAAATAGAACTCATCACAAATTGTATGATATAGCAAATGAAATTATCATACTTCCTTCACTCCCTAAGCTGAATCCCAATGGTTATTGAACAGTTGTTATTCTTAAAAAAAAGAAAAAAAATCAATATAAAGAATAATTCTAAAAACCCAAGTGGTGACTGTAAATTGCTGAGATTAATTACTTTTAAAGATAAACCTTGAAAATCAGGGGTCTAAGAACACAAGGAAGGCTTGATTTTTCCTGTACAAAACACGAGATTTCATCCAAGCCCATTTATCTATTCTATGGAATTAAATGAATAAATACTCTGAAATAACAGAATAGCTTTTTACAGCTTGTTAATGAAAAAAACAAAATGTGTTAGTTGTCTGGATTAAAGGCAGGTCAATGTCCAAGTGCTTTTATGAAAATGTCCACTTCACTAAGAGAATATGAAGGCACAATTTAGTTTGAAGTCCTTCAGAATCTGGACAGTGTATGTATGCTAAGGTATACACAGTGTACATATGCTAAGGTCTTGGGAAAGGATTACTGGTAAGAAGAAAGTTTTACAGACTCTACTAGTGCTTGAAAATATTTATAATTGCACAAAAACGAAGGCATAGTATTCTGTTGCTAATGCTCTCTGAATAAAAAATTCAGTAAAGGGAAGAAAATTATGTCAATTACTTTGGTCTCTAAGCATAGAGAAGAAAAATCAAAAAAAAAAAAAAAAAAAAAAAAAAAAAAAAAAAAAAAAAGTGGCCCCTGCAGCTTTTCAAGTACAATTACTCAGAAGATCAAATATAGAGTCAACCCTCTTTATACTTGAAAGGAACAGCTGCAAGTGAAAATTTGTTTTCAACAAAAAGTAATTCATTTTAAAACAAACTCATACTCCACAGTTAAAATGAAGTAGCTCAAAAGAGTCAGTCAAACAATATCAATTTCCAATAGTCTTCCCACTACAGTTCAGTTGTTGCATGGCAGAGGTCAGAGGAAGAAAGTGAGAAGATGCTTTTAGCTATGACTGAAATTTCCTGAACAGAAGGAAACCAAAAATGGTCTCAGAAGAATCAACAAATGTGACCATAACAGCCAGGAGCTTGATTTTCCACACCAGCTGCTGTTCATAAGATTATCTCAACAGCATCAGAGCATTCTAAAGAGGACCTCTAATCTCTTCAGCAAATTGATGAAAACAGTTTTGTAGTCTTTCCCTTCCACAGGGAAGCAAGAGCAATACCAAGTTTAGACTTGATTCAGCAAAGACACCTTCCCACCAACCCCCTCCCCAAGCAGCAAATACCTTTGAATAATAATAAAATCTTTTCCTGATGCATATGTTTAATTTTCTTCTCAGGTAGTGTACTGGAAGCCCAGCCATCATTCTGCTTCCAGCCTCTGATCAAACCAGTCCATCTTTTCAATGAGTTTTGTTTCACACTGTTTCTCAAAAGCGTTGAAGCATTAGTTTCACTTTATATTATTCTCCTTGGTACTTTCAGAGGGCATCCTTAAACTTTAATTTTCTTGCCTTACCTTCATACTGCTTGATCCTGCAGAAACGGCATATGCTAAAAGCCAACAACTGTCCTCCAGATCCTACCACTAGAGACTCCTAGGCATGCTCTGGTATGTAGCTGCACAATTCAATTAAGAGAAAACTGGCTCAGTACATAATTGTAAGTTTTGCTGGTAGGTTCTGCCCAAAGAGAGAATAGGTTTATCCTGGAACCAATCAAGTATCAAAGCAGGATGATATAGCTGTTTATCTAATCTCTACATGCAACTAACAGTCTAGCAAATCTCCTTCAAGGCAGGAAAATTCTTCCATTGCTGGGTGAAACAAAATATTTCCTTACTTAAATGACAAGTGGGATTTCAATCAGCTGCATTAACAGCTCTGAACACTTGTCAAACCAGCCTGCAAATTCTGGGAGGCAGGAAAGCCAAACAGAATGCAAACTTACATGCAAATAAATAATGTACCTGCAGGACACTTGTGGTAGTCCCAGTTACATTTACACTTTGCGAATGTGCACAAAGCTTTGGTTTGGCCAGCTATTTACTTATTCATGCATGTTTCCTCCTTTCTCAATGCCTATTTCAATAACATGGTAGTTTACAAGTCAAAGACTACAGAGCAGGCGTTTAAGTAGCCACTAAGTGATTGTCATCCAGAATAGTTCCTTCTCACATTTGAGAGCGTCATACCAGCAGGTACAGAAGCAAGTGTTCATTTAAGCACATCTGTGAAACCACTAGGCAAGACTCCTTTGCAAAGTTTCCCTTCCCCTTCGTTACTAGCCCTTTTCACAAAGAGATCTTAAATGATTTAGTAATTTTAAATTTCCTCAGTGAAAAATCAACGATCTCCCACAAGTAAGGAGAGATTTGATTGTTATGCAAAACAAATAATGAAGACACTGCTCCTCAGAAAAGGCATTCTTTCGAATATCATGGCTCCACAACATATTTCAGTGCTTACTGTAATAAATCACGTGCCTTAATTCAAACACATCAAAAAGCACTCAAAGAAATTGGAATACATTTATCAGCCTCAAAACTCTTGAAGAATAAAAAGCAACTCTCTCAGAAGGCCCTTGTTGTCATCTGTTACACTGTACTATTATAGTAATTAGTGGCATCAACTTGTTTAGAAACCCTTTTTGGACTTTTCTAGCTTCCAGGGAAAAGGGAGGCACTTTGGACTAATTTCTTCAATGCAGGCAGGCTGAACAGACAGTATTTTCAAAGCAGCTTTGATAGGAACTCAGTGTCTGATGGAAGTGGGCACTCAGAGTGCTCAGCACTTTGGAAAACTCATCTGCCTAGAATTAGGCTCTAGGAATGCATTTATTCCTCCCCTCCAGCCCCTCCTCAGAAAAACAAAATAGTCTAATCCAAAACAACACTGCAGTGCATATTAAATCAGATGTCTTGCAATAAAAGATGCTCTGATGTACAGAAGGTGTACTATATGTTTGCAAAACTTCCTTTAGTGTCTTTCTGGCCAGAAACAGAAGGGAGTTACTAAATTATTTTCTCTGAAAGTTATGAAGGTTTTTCCATTCCACTATTTAACTAGCTTTGGAAATATTCACAATGCAGTGAAGTATGCATCAGTCGGAGCAAAAGGTAAGAATAACATCCTGCCTATAATGGAAAAATAAGGTTCATAAATATATTCTCTCAATACCTAATTCTACCACTGAAAGATACTTGTATTTAGTGTTTTCATGCCAAACAGATCTTGAGACTGCCCCTGGATCTACATACAGCACTGCTCAGGGAATGATGTTAGAGGAGACTGGAGAGCACAGGAAAAAAACCCTTTAGTCCATGAGAAGTAAGGAAGGTGAGTGAAGGAAGACAAATTTATCATAATGACTGAAAACAACAAATTTGTCAAAGGACAAAATGAAGAGCGTGAGCAAAGCAAGGCAGCAAGTGTGTGCATGGGGCAAACAGAAGACTGTTTACCAGGCAGTCTTTCCTCATGATCCTGTAGAGGTGATTCTGACCTTGAGATTTGCTTTTCTAGGCACAAAACTAATTACATTCCTCATGCATTTGTCTTGTTTTGGCAGAGGTTAGTTGAGGCACCAATGGAAACCACCTGGGTATCTCTAAACTACAAAGCCACTTCAGAAGGAAGCGCAAATGTCATTGAAAGAAAGGGATCCCACTGGAAATGTTAGGGTGGTGATAAGCAGTAACAATTATCAGCAGCATGCTCATCAGGTGTGCAGGGTCCAGACGGAGAAGAAGTCTTTCATCCCAGAATAGGTCATCATGCAGCAGCTTCCGCAGATCTGTCAGCAGCAACAGTGCTGTATGGGATACAGTGGCCAAGGGCGGCAGGCCAGGACTGCCTAAGGAGAACAGAGCTGGCCCTTGGGGTGCATGGGAGGCAGTGCTAAATGGCATGTCTGTTGAAGTTCATCTGGCTGGATGCTATAGTCACCTGAAAAACGAATGCTTGGGATAAGTGTTTCAATGCAATTCTGTGGTTACAGAAGATGTAGTGAAAAAATACCAATTTCTTCTTTTTGGCCATGAATATTTCCTCTCCTCCATCTCTTTCCTAGGGCATAGGGCATTTTTCTGGTGAACTGCTGGTCCGCTGCTAGTACAAGATGGCATAAGTGATAGTGCTGCTCAGTCAGTTGCTTGCAAGGAGCAGCATGCTAACAGATGACTTCAGCAACCCCACCAGTGACAACCTGAACAACATGGGGGTGTCAGGTAGTATGCTCACCTACTTTCCATTCTTAGATTTATGACAGAAGGCAGCAAAGACAAACAGGACAAGTAGAGTGCAAGTGTACCCTCTGCACACCCTCTTTATGACAGTTTATAGAGACCTCATGAAAATGTACCTGTAAGAGATAATGTTAAGGTGACTGCAGCAGAAAATGGGAAAATTCTGGGGGGTTTTTTATGTTTGTGTTGTGCATTGGACAACATAAGCTCAAGAGAGCAATCTATAAATAGCTGACAAGGACTTGTGTTCATGACATTATATATCAGTGTCAATCAATGTCAGTCAGTTACTGATCAAAGCAGACTTAGCTTGTCCATATGTTTTGTCTCTGCTTAAACTGTATCACTTGCTTTGCCTGAAAATTAACAGATGAGCAACTTTTACCTTATAGGAGTTTTGCATTATATATGCATACAATTAAAGCCTTATCTTAAATTAGCAGATCTCCAGCTCCCAAGGGAAATACATCACTTGAACTCTGCCTTTGTACTGCTAAATACATATCCCTCTGTGATGAACAGAAATAACTCTGAAATCTGCTGGCATTGTAATTCATATGTAATTTGAATGTCTTCCGAAGTTACTCTCTCAAGGGTTTTTTTTCCTATTCTACCGATTATCTTCACACTGAAAAACCCACTGTACCTGAATTACAGGACCCATAACACACATCTGACAGTTCTTGAAGAATCTAAGGCTAAATTTGTTTCATATGGATGTATTTATAGTCCTCATTCTATGGAACTCTGAAAAATTAATAGCATTGCGCTCCAGTGCTCTAAATCACTGACACTTGTCTGTGCTGCTAAACTGTCAGTTGCCTTCCCAGACTCCACCGAAACAGGAAATTGAACAAGAGATTAGTCAGTAAGTTAATTCAGGCAACCCACTATAAGTGTCCCCTCAAAGGCTAAAGACTTGCTCTCATGCTTTCATTTCTGTCTCAAAATTCAAATAGAAGCAGGTTCCCTACTAGTTAATTTACAGGGATTAATAACTGGGTGACTTTATAATTCACATCAATAAGACTGGAAAACCAGATCAATAAATAATGTCTTTTAGCTGCCTGCTCAGGCTTCTGCAGTCTGTTCTGCACCTATGAATGATTAGCAGCAGGTGTAAAATAGTTCCCTGAAAGTTGCTACTGGCAAGTCCCATTCATTCCTGGATCCTCCTAAGAACAGCTCATTAATTCCCCAAGATTACAGACCTAAAGTCCTGACATCCAAGTTGAGGGTACATGACATCTGTTTTCACTAGGAGACCTTAAAGGACCTTAGCCAGTAATTCAAATCCTCAGCAGTTTTACCAACTATCTGGTACATGTTTTGTAAAATACCACTAAAGACAATCAGGTGCCAGTGGCCTTTTTTTCCTTTGAAAAAGTAACTTGCATATAATTTTAAATGTAAGTCTTCCTGGAAAAGTACAACTGCAGAAGTAGCAATTTCTCCTATACATGTAGATGCTAGCATGAGGACAACTTTATGAGCCAATTTTTTTGTTAGAGAAGTGTAGACCATTTCTTCACCCAACCTTCCAGTATTGGTTGGGTAGTGGTAACTATTTTATGCTCTTAATTTCTTTTTAAATTTTGAATGAGGACAAAAATGGTTGCACAGACTAAGTGTTACCAACTAGTGATAATGAGGTAAAACCTGTCCAAAACTTGCCAAGATATGAAGTAGCTTGCAAATATGATGAAGCATTACAGCTATTACAGCTCTATTGATCAAGAACAAAAACTCTTTTATGGATCTCACAATAGTGGTCAACAAATGCCTTTTGTTAAAATCTGCCAAGGGAAACAAGCCTCTGTTGTATTATACCTAGAGCAAAGTTGTTTCTCTCCTTAAGATCTCCATGGGAGACTGCTGAAGTTTCAATATCCACTCATTACTCCAGGCATGTTTACTTACACTATGCAGAGCAGATAAAGAGAAGACAAGCAACAGCATGCTGAAGAGCAAGCAAACACTTTAATAGAAAGAATATAATTTTCAACTGCTATCTGGTTTCATGCTCAAAGCCCCTGATTGCTTCATGCAGTTGTTCTGCTGTTGTTCTGATTAACTGTCATAATTAGCTGAAAAATTACTCATCTGTAAAATTCACAAAAGAACATTACTATTTCAGTCCTTACTAGGATTGATCCCATTTTGAACTCCGACTCAAGCATTAAGTCCATAAAAAACAATTCAGTTATCCACTTTAACAGAATACAGACCACACAAAACTCATCGCAGAACTTCTTTGATAAATACACAACTGAGTATGAAGACAGAAAGACACAGAAAACTTCTAGCATCAGTAATGCACTAAGTTGCTGATAAAGAGTGGAGTTGACCTTTTGTCATCTTTCAAGAGAGATATTTGCTCAAGGTGTGCAGTATCTTATTTGAGTCCACTTGTAGTGACAAGTAAATAGGTTTTCACATCCGTAACAGTCTGCATACAATATTCTCTTTGCTATTTTCAGTGTGGGTAAACCAAAAGTACTGAAAGGGAATCTGATACATGAGATGTGTCCTGATATTTTTGGCTTCTGAGAGCACAGTATGATACATTCTGTAAATAAACAAACCATTTTGGGCTTGTGTCCCATAGCAATAGTAAGAAGTTTGAATCATTTGGCATTCTAAACCAAGCGCCAATTGAAAACTGGAAAGAAAGAAAGAACAAATGATTCAAATGATTTCTTAAGATGGCAAGTATATTCTTCCTCTTACTTCAGCTATTAAAAAAGTACTAAGAGAGAAACATAGTTTCCAAATAACTTGACTAATATTGAGAACATAGACTTTGTCTCGAAGCATAGTGACTGAGCATTTATTCTTGATGAAAAAGACACCAGTTTTAATCAGTAATGAGCAACACTGGGTACTTACTCAGAATTAATGACTAGCACAGGACATCTTTGTGTTTATTTCAGTTGGTATGTTGAGAGCTTTTACAGAGGACTAGCGGATCACAACAAGACTTGCTCACTTGCTAGGACAATCACTCAAAGTTGCTATCCACTTCAGATGCTCTGTGCTACCATCTCACAGCTGAGATGGGTCATCTGTGTGTTTATATTTCTGTCCTTACCCACTGCACAAACAATTGCACTTCTACATATGCTTAATTCTGATCAGACTCAGAGGTTACATGACTTTGTCTAAACAAGTTTCAGCCCGACTGAGTTTTCCCTTCTACATAGCTGTCCATACCTGCATATTTTTGTTTTATTCCTATGCATTAGTATTTGCCATAACAGCTGTTTTTAATAAGAAAATAGTTAATTTTCTAAGTACAGAATTTTATTTAAAAAAGAGCATTTTTCATGCTTTGAGCTCATGCATCAAACTGGATCAGAAACTTTCAAGAACATACTTTCACTTGCATGAAGAAATTGCACAAGGAATTTTAAAGCTCTTACACGTAGTATGTACTGAGAGATATTAATACAATGTAAATACTTACATGACAATTGTTCGTTGTTCTGGTGTTCTCATTTTGCTCTTAAACAGCAGTAAGAGCAGTTTGAAAGAAAAAGAATCCAGTGAACCTGGAGTTGAATTAAACTTGCAGTTGAGAAAAATGAAGGATTACTACATGAAATGAAGAATATTCCTTGGAGGAACAGTTTTAGCATGAATACAAAACTGTTGGTTTAAGTTTTGCATTATGAATTCTATCAGCAAAGCTTGCTTGAAACAGTTCAGAAAGATTCTTTCATTTCCGCCGGCACAGTCAGAAGGTAAGAAGGTCTACTTCCAAAACTCTATGACTGCACACAATGGGGATTTATAATGTTACTTAGCATTTTGCTGCACCAAAAGAAAAGTCAATTGACATTCACTCCCTAGTTGGAAAATAGGTCAGAATAGAAGGACCAAGTAAGAGAACATGAAACAGAAAAACAGCCTTTAATTACATAGGAAGACATTTACAACTCCACACACTGTTCTCATCCTTAACTTGGAAGGATGTGGCAAAGAACAGGTGCTCAAAAATAAGTGTATATGGTTAGGATTTTATACTGAGTTAAAAATCTTGAAAAAGGAGACTGAAGCATGCTCATGTCCATTGAAATGCTACAAACAGGACTTCCAGACATGAGCAACTAATTGATTTTTATAAGTTACACGTTTTTTTATATTTCTATCTCCTTTATTCAAATGAAATTAGATGAAGGTAAGTATTAGGAACACCTGAGAAAAAATGCTAATTTAGGAGAGGATCTTTATTGTCAGGTATATTTTTTAGCATTAGGTTAACTGACATGCTGAGAGCATTGGAGTATTTCCATGCTCTGAAAAAACACAGGTTTCACAGACTAAGTGCTATTCAGTATAAGTTAGACACTTCTGAAGTGTCTGTAGAGAAATGAAGATTTCCAGTTTCATGTTCTATTTCAAAAATCAGCATAGGTTTTCTAAGCCATGCCTAGAGATGCAGGGAAACTCTTCAAGAAAATAAGAACTAATTCATAAAACCAGATATCAGCTGGAGGCAACAAACTGGATCAATCTCTTCTCACTGGATACTATGTCAAGCCACAGAAGACACCAGAATGTCTTTGTATCACAAAAAAAAAAAAAAAAAAAGGTGTCCTTGTGTAAATATGCACTCCAATTAAGCCCCATTTAAAGATACTTAGCAGTCTGGCTGACTCTAAACATTGAGTTGATTATATATTCAGTACTTATTGTGCGGAAGCATTTTGTGCAGAAGTTTATTTTTCAGTCACAAAGGAACACATCTTCGTATATGAAAATCAGATCACTGATGTGCAGAGTGCCCAGGTGCTCAGGAAATAAATGCACACAACGGCGCATTCCCATCACTCTGCTCCCTATTGTCACTAGAGTCTTGCAATGACCATTCCACATGTGACCACGATGCACAGGATGCATCCCTGAGGGTGTCAAGAGTCTCACTCTTTCCACATCAGTGCATGAGGAAGAGATTACTTTATACCCACAGGAATTTCGGATTCCTACCTGTGTCCCTTTCAAATCCATAGGCACAAATGGGCCATTGCATACCACGTGTGTATTTTAAAGAGTTGAAATGGAAAAATGTGGGTTTTTTTCACTGCAGTTTATTGCCAAGACCCTGAAATGTTAGTTTCCTTTACACTTTAAGACTGGAAATCTATGTGAGAGAAAGCAGTGTAAAAACTGTGGTTCTGACTGAAACTTGGATGCAATGATTTAGATTGTAGGTGTTTGTTATGTAGCAGGACCTTTATCTTTATGTGTTCTTGAAAGGTATTTGTAGCACATTTCCACCACACTACACATGAGATCTGTAAGCACTCCAGTGAGTCTGGTAGTACTCTGAATTATCTATGAGTAACTGAAACACTGGATTTCATTTTTACTTTCCAGAATCACTTCTTGATTTCAACAATTTTGGAACTACTTTTTTAACTTGCCTTGCTAAAGGCCAAAGTGAAATTCATTACGATCTACACCCAGTCAGTAGTCTTTGGCAGAACAAGTTATCAGAGACAGCAGTTAATACTTAGTAGAAGTTCATAACCCTCAAAAGATGTGCATGGGTGTACATGAATTACTAAAACTTAGCAAGCATATTCTCAAACAGTCACTACTAGGTTAGCTCACAATAAATATCTTGTCATTCTAGTTACAGATTTGTGCCTGAGGCCATGGGGCCACTGACTTTACCTGGAAGTACACAGCAGATTGTACCTATAGAGCTCCAGCCGTAGCATCAGACCTATTTTTTTGCCTCTCTAGACAGAAGTAGAGCACATAGCAGTTCAGCTACGCACATGTACTGATCTGGAAACACTGTCTCAGCATTGCTAAAATGTCTGATTTTAGTCTCAACATAAGACATTTTTGGGAAAGATTAAAAGCAAACACCATCTGACTGAAGATCAAGAACCACCCTCTGTTATCCTCTGTCATTCCTACACAGTTTTCTGCTTTCTTGCCTATTAGAACAAAAATTTAAAAAACTAAGTAAAGATTAGGTGCTTCTGAAATATCATTGCTATACGTTTGACCTGATGATAGAAATTAAATACATATCAGTTCAAGTATTATAAATAGTGTCAAACAAGTTTGACTCAGCCTGTGCCGTTATTAATAGACTTGACACAGGTTTTGCATCATTTAAAACACAATATAAGACTGTAAGATACAAAGCTGTAAGAACTTTATCTGCTATTGTTACAAATTAAATCCAAGATGACTGAAAGGGAAAGTGATTAGAGAAAGTGTTTCTTTTTTCAGCTTATTTATTCAGGACACTTGACAATAGTTTCTGTACAGTCAGATTCTTCATGCTGAAAAAGATGAGCTTGTACAGATACACAATTGTTACGATAAAGCTTCAGCCAACACAGCTTAGGCTCTGTGTATAACTCCTGCTCTCTTTCTGTCTCCAACCCCGTTTAAGGACATGATACCAAGTAGCCTGTATTCCCACTGTGTTGGTCATGGTCTAGTCCTGAATGCTGAACTGGGGGGATTTGACCATAGGCAAGGTTAAAACATGACAGCTCTTACTCACTAGGTCTTCCTTAAGTAATCTCATTCCACATTAAAGTCACCGCTGAATGGGGCTTGCCTGTAACAAGCCTTGGACAAGCATGTGCAGCCAAAAAACACTGAAGAAAAAAGCAAACTTCACCTCAATACACAAATGTCTCCAGAAAAACTTACTACATGAGTCATTGCATGTGGCTCTGGGCAGAAGTCGCTCTCACCTTGGGAATCCTCCTGATGTGACCAGTCAAGCCAGTGGCTTTTTACAGGCTGTCCCACTCCCCCCTGGGTGGCCAGAAACCCCTCTGTGCCCTGCCACTTTCTTCATTTCTAGCTCCACTCCTCTGCATGCAGGTGCCACAAAGCAACTTGCTCTGACTTCAGACCTGGAGCTCACTTGCTCCACTAATGCCTGCTGCCCTGCTAGTCCACTTTGATTTGTTCTACAGTTTTAAAAAGTAGCTTCCTGGGAATCAATGACTGTTAGTCTACCTACCCAGTCTAAATTCACTTCACAAATAATTTAGGTGAAAACTTGCTCCCATTTCATATTAATTTCCCTTGAAATCTCTATTATGCCACTTTGTTTCTTGGCAATATACCCAGAAAGATGCCCAGTGCCTGTGGGAGTTATGGCAGCCAAGTAGCAGTTGTTTCCAACCACAAGCTTTTTCTCTGTAACACTACAACCCACACTCACTCATTTAATAGAAATCTCCTTAACTGCCAGCTCCTTCAGTTAAATTATCGAGAGGTCTGAGTAGATTTATCTGCAATAAAGTGTTTGAACCTTTTTTGATCTAAATCAAAATATTAAAATGTAGAACCATAGAAAGGAAAAAATACAGAGTTCAAATCAATAACTTTAAAATGAAGGGGCAGGCAAAACCAGTTCTTCTCAAACATAAATCTTGACTGTAGAAGAAACAATGAAAATCACAAGAGTCACTACTTTGAAGCCAGAAACTTCTCTGGGTAAAGTACTTAACTCACATGAATTTAGAAGTGAAGCATGGAAAAATAATATGATTATGATAGAACACTGACTCAGTTGTCGAAGATATTTCTCAAAGAAGATTTAAGAAAAATATTGTTGTCAAAAAACCCTCCAAAACCCAAGTAGAAATATTCATTACCCCACTCAAAAAAAAAATGTTTCCTTTTGGGACTTCTGTTTGCTCTTGATAAACTTGGTACAAGAGGGCAGCAGAAAGCTGTGGCATGTCCCCTTCCAAAAGTTCTAGAGGGTGTAGCGGTGTTTGTGATTATGTAATTTACTAATATTAGCAATACTGAGAGGAGGCATAGGGCAACTCATCAGTATGATTTGATATCTTGGAGTTTTTATAGATACACCTCTACT
The DNA here is from genome assembly GCA_013400415.1 of Scytalopus superciliaris. Lineage (NCBI taxonomy): Eukaryota > Metazoa > Chordata > Aves > Passeriformes > Rhinocryptidae > Scytalopus > Scytalopus superciliaris. Next base: position 6,775 of record VXBX01008160.1, on the reverse strand, counting down.
GGGAAAAAAAAAAATCTTCTGTTTTATTTCTGAAGCACAATCAATAAGCTTGCCAACTCTAATGAAATCCACAAAGATATTTAAATTCAGAGCAGCTACTTACACACTCTTAGTGCTTCTGGAGGATAGCATGGTCATCCCACAATGATCTAAATAGACCTGCCACACTGCCAATGGTTCAACTGCCCATGCATTTTGATTCTGTAATTCAATAATGTTTTCTAAAAAGAGTCCATGGCAAAGTTTTCCAGCTTTAGCACCATTAAAAATATTTGAATCACCACTAGATACTGAAATTACCTACATATGAGCAAGAGCTTAAAATTTGGCACTTGGATTTTCTAGGAAGATACTTAGATTTTAAACCCATGCTTTTCAGCCGAAATCCAGCACAGCATTACACTTAGTTACATCAACTAGGAATCTAACCAGCTCTAGTCGATACCTACAATTTTACTTAGAATTGTCATGCCATAGTGATTGGGCCTTCATTATAGCTCAAGATTTTGTGTTTGCTAGTCCTATAAAAGAAAGGAATCTGATGAGCCAGTGCTGTTTTTGCAATGAGAGTTCTGCTGTCACTCACTGCTGAGGATTTCATCAAGAAAGCAGTTCCACAGGAATAGTTTTTCCATTCTACCTTTCTGGTACATTGTTGGAAATATTTTTCATCGGCATTCTCTGAGAAATGTCTCATTTCTCTCAGAACTCGCTCATGACAAACCAAAGGTTTGCTTTCTGTTCCTTTACACAGGGAATTCAGTTCAAACACTTTGGAAGGCATGACAAATGGTACCTAATAGCTAAAACCCATACTCATGGAGCAGGATCAGACAGACCACTGACTTAGCACCCACATAAATACAGTAAGAATACAAAGAGAGTCAGTAACAAATCAAAAGGTTAAAATAGCTGCACATACTTTACTGTGCCGGCGGCTGTGGCCGTGTGGGTAAAGCCGCCGCCCCTGGATCCGTGCTCCTTCTCGGAAGGACGCCGGTTCGAGTCCTGCGGGTCTCGCTCTGCCAACTTCGTCCGGGCTTGCCCCGGCCAAGGCTTAGAGTGTCCCAGGGCTAAAGGGGGTGGGGCCAGTTCCGCGCACGCTGAGCTCCACGTAATAAATCCATTCGCGCAGGCATAAAAAGCATCGTCGTTCGCGACGGCTAGCCACACACACACTTTACTGTGTATGCCCTTTGAACTGGTGGTTGCTCTTAGATTACCTGAGAACAAGTACACAGGAGATTGCTGGAAAAGAGATTGCTCCCAGTTTTGTTCTATTCACTCATATATGGAAATCTCAGGCTAGGGTGATTGCTTTGCATCCTCACGTAGCACTTTGCCTTAGCCTTTATGGCTACTGCTTTTTTTAATGCAAATTCACCTAAAACAATTGTCAGTGTGGTTAGGTAAAAACCAGTACATTTAAACATATACATATAAAAATCTAAGCAGCAACATTTCTTTCTGTTCCCTACACTACACGAAGGGATAGGGCAATTTTAGCAGCTTGTGATATTTATCAATATAGTTTAGAGATAATATTCCTAATTTCTACTGAATGACTTGCATTCAACTGGCATATATTCACTTAATAACTGACTTGTGTCAAAGCCTGTTAATAAAGTCGTTCAGTAGAATATTAGGAATATTATCTAGAAATATAATTAGTGGTATCACTCTTCACTCAGTAGAAATCTTCCTACAGTTATGGGCTGTCTGATTAAGGCCTTCCTTGCTCTTCTTAGAATTTGTTTCAGTTCCCCTAAAATGAAAGGTTTAATATTAAACACAAAGATAACTGCAATGAAAATGTTAGTAAGTCACCAACTACCTGGCCCTCTCTCTCCAAAAGAACACATCTCTATGTTTTTGAAAAACTATTTACTGCTCAAAAAGTGAGCTATTATTTCACTACATTACACATTGGACACAAGGTAGGATGCAGGACTGTGTTACATCTGGGTGAGAAGGTATTTAGTAACCTAAAGGGATTTCTTCAGTTTTGCAGAATGACCCAGTTTTTCTACAAAAGTAGAGCATACAGTATTAGTGAGGACTGAGCAACACAGATCACCTTAAGCAAAGTATTTGATCTTGATACAATATGCACACATTTCAAAAGAAAAAAAGTTTCCTTAAATATTCAGAGTGATTCATGTATAATTTTTGGAATTTAAGCTTTCAAACAGGCATTGCCAGAAATAAGGTGCCACACTGATATCCATTTCCAGCACTAAGTCCCTTTTTGTACTTGGTTCTTAAAACATTTTACCTATGTTTAGGTCCATTGTTTTCAGTCTCCTTCAGGTTTATTTCCATTTTGCCAGGGAACAAATTAGTGGACCTTGTACACAAGTTGTCCATATAATTAGATAACATTCCTACATATTTTACATGGAAAAACCTCATAGAAGTGGAAATTGCAAGAGCAGAAATGGACGTGACAATATTAGTTAACCTATCTTCTGGCCCAGAGGGATAACTGTCATCCCTAATATTATAGAATCACAAAATAATCTGCATTGGAAGGGACCCAATAGGATCCTCAAGGGCCAACTTCTGGCACTGCATACGACAGTCCCAAGAATCACACCATGTGCTTATTCCTTGAGTCTGTTTTTAAACCAATCTCCCAGACTGAAATACTGTAATCTCATTAGTGCTAAATTACCTTTTCTTACTTTTTCTGATGACTTGCCTAAGTCTGCTTGCTATCATTTAAGTCCATTACTACTTGCCCTACCTGCAGCCCACGGAGGTGAATTTAATTCTGTTTATTACACTCTTTGAAGTAACTCAAATCTTAGATCTCCTCAGTATTCTCATCATTAAATTTGAAGTTACTGTTCCCCCACCACTTTGGATCCTGGCACTTGATGTACATCCTTCCTGTTCTGCAGAATTCAGTGCTGAAAAGAGTTTGAGACTCCTATTTCAAGACTCTGTTTCTGATGATGCATCCACTCTGGTGTGTGTCACTCCAACAGCATGATACATTGAGTCATATTTAACTTGCAATCCTCTATAATGCTTAAATCCTTTCCTGAAATTCTTCTGTCCAGGCAGTCTTGCCCCTCTGAAATTGGCATTCATTTCAAATGAACTATTAGATAATTCCTCAAAAGTCTGAGAACCTGATCATGTCTTCCAGTGTGTTTACAGCCTTTTGAATAAATACCATCTGCATAGGTAAAACATTATTCCTCCATCAAAATCACTAATGAAAGTCTTGAATAGTACTAGACTCAAGAATGGCTGTTGAAGAATCATTTGAGGCACTTGAAGAATCATGTTTGATTATAGCCTTTTGATTTGATATTAAAGCACCAATTTTCTGTTCTAGAGTAGATTTTTCTTACCAATTCAGCAGTTCCTAATTGTTTCACCCACTGTATATTTTTCTATTTCTTAGGCATAATGAGGGAGCATAAAAAAAAAATCTATAAAAGTCAAATTATTTGATTCCTATTGCTTTCCCTTATTCACCTTGTCAGAGAAGAAAATTAGATCAGTTTGACATGATTTGTTCCTAGTACATCCATGCTGGTTGTTACTCATCTCCTTATCATTTTCCAAGCACCTACAAACTGATTTTTTTTAGTATGTATTTTTTGAGGATCTAAGTTGCAGTGACAGTTGTATGTTATTTTTTGCTGTCCTAGCACAAGTCCCACTGCACCAGTACTGGCCACTGTACTCCCTCAGTGTCAGCCAGGTCCCTCTGAACTGGTCAGCCCAGCCACCACAGACACACACTGGAAGTGATGACTGACACAGGGCAGAGCTGTGTGCAAGAGAGCAGTGGCTCCAAAATGGGCTGAGGCTCTTGGCAGAGGTAAGGGAAAGCAACAAGGGACTACACACCATGAGGCACAGCTCAGCTGAAAAATAGTTGATCCAATGGATGGTAGCCCTGGTCTTGAGGGCACAATCTGTTATATTTCATTCCCCTTTGTGAGAGCTAAGAGACTCTCAGACTTACAGAACCTAGTATTGCAACAATTAAGGTGTGATGAAGCAGATCAAAGAGCGGATCTGAAGAAAATCAATTCTGTATTTCACCTTTCTCTGAGACAGATAAATTTCTGTGGTAAGAAAGTAATTAGTATGCAGGTGATCATGCTCCAAACATCCTCTTAGACAGACTTTACTACTGCCTTCCTAGTAACCACATTCACCATATTCATATTTATTAATGTTGTCAACAACTGAATCCCTGCATTTTGCTTGCAGAAAACAAACTTAAGAATTTAGCTTAGAGAGGTTCTGCAGTAGAAAATTCTATCACAGGCGTACTAGAGAAACTTTACAGATAACAAACATGAGCTTTACTGACTCTTTTACTCTTCCAACTTCGTTATTTCTATAGCAAGTATTTTTAAATATCAAATCCAAATTACATAACCCTCTGTAGTCTTTCCAAGTCTGCAAAAAAAGAAATCAACTTATCTTTTATACATACTACAAATGTGGTTGTTATCCCCTGCCTTGAAGCAACTGGTCTCAAAAACAACAAACAATCTTACTTCACACAGTTCAGACTTATGGATTGCACAGATCTAGTCATGCTATTTGCATTTTTATTACTACTTTGTGTAATACAGGAATGAGGCAGAAATGTATATCCACTATGACTTATTTTCTAACTCTGGCTCAGTGCTGAATGACAAATCTGGACTGTTCCAAACATCTGATAGTTATGCTGAACGTCCATTTGACGGAGAAACAGTCACTGTATATCTCAAGCAATGAATGTAAAATTGGAATTTTAAAGGTTTTTTCATGCATCAGAAGACAACATTATGTCATCTGCTCCATCAAAGCTTTAAAAAACTGTTGGAGAAATTAAGGAATACATTTTATTTAATTTAATACCTCCTATGATCAGACAGCTGTGTGATATGATACCACCAAAATAACTTCTTAAGTAATGGAAATACTCCACATGTTAGAACTCAGAAAGCAGGAATAAGTCTTAACAATTCAATTTGCTACATATGTTGGATATTACAGCAACTCAGAACATAGCCCTGCACAGTGTAAGAAAAAGAGGACACATGACAAAAATGCAATTTTCTAGTTTTCTAAACAGTTCTGATTAGCTTTCTTAAAAATGTGAAAAAGCTACATCTGACAACTTTAGACTTGTGTTTTATTTAATTCTAAATTTTCTCCCCAGTAAGATCGCCATAGATCTTTTTTCAGATTATGCTTCAGGCTTCAATAAGCCTTATTGTTATTACAAATCAAACAAATCATTTGGAGGGTATGTTATGCTTCAAAATAGCTAGCATCACCTGTCCCCTTTCACCTCTCTCTGGCCCATCAGGTACTAGCCACTAGTGCAAGTGGAATACAGGTCCTTGGACTCAATCTACCATGAATGTTCCTAGACTTTGTTTAGTATTATCCCTCAAAACTGATCTGAGCAACCAGAAAATACAACTGCACTCTTACCATATGACATATGCTTACCAACAGCTAGCGATGCCTCCTCTGCATTATCTTTCTGCATTTAGGAAGTGTGGTGCTAAGTTGGTGTTTAAATGATCTGGGTGTCAGAGAAGTATAAAGAAAGTGTAAACAAACAATGGATTGATGGTGCCAACTCAACCATCTGAAGGAGAATATTTTCCTTACACTAAGGTAATTACTTGTTTATAAGCTATTAAGTATCAAGGCACAAGGAAGCCTGGCTTTCTATCTTAAAAGAATGTGGTTCTGTATACTTCTGTCTAATAGCATTACATTACCTTAAGCCATTTTATTCAGAGATGGATTTAAAATCAAAGATTGTTAAATTACGAAAATTCAGGCCAGGTGGTGAACAAAAAAAGACAAGGAAAAAGAACTACATGGTTTTAAAATATGTTAATAGCAAAAGACAGACCAGAAAAAAACACTGGCCTTTAACTTGATGAGCATGGTCACTTCACAAACAAAGCAGAGATATTCAATGCTTCCTTCTCCTCAGTTATCAATATTTGAAATTAAGCTCTATGGGTCCTAGACCAGTAGGACTGTGAGAATGACAAACTCCCAGTCAATCCTGAACTCATGGGATTTGCTGCTCCAGCTAGATCTCTGTAAGTCTGTGGGACCTGATCCCAGGGTAATCAAAGAGCTGGCTGATGTCATCGTGAGACCCCCCTCAATAATTTCTGAGCAGTTTAGGGAAGGTGGCAAACATTTTCCTAGTTTTCAACAAAGGCAAGAAGGGTGATCCTTGTATCTATCAGCCTTGTAAAATTATGGAGAAGACTATTCTGGGAATTATATCTGATGGACAAAGCATACATCAGTCACAGGTTCATGAGGGGAAAGTTCTGCTCAATGAACTTAATTTCCTTTTATGACCAGTTTACCCACCTGGGATCAAGGGAAGCTAGTTGATGGAATCTTTTTGGATTTCAGTAAAGCTTTCAATACTGTCTCTCACAGGATCCTTCTGGACAAAATATCCAGCACAGCTGGATAAACACAGCATGTGGTGGGTGAACAACTGGCTCACAGGTCAAGCACAGAGGGTAACAGTGAATGGGGTGACATCAGACTGGTGACCCATCACTAGTGGGGTTCCACAGGGCTCCATTATAGGGCCAGTTCTCTTCAACGTCTTCATAAAGGACTTGGATACAGGACTCAAGGGTATAGTAAGTTTGCTACTGATGCTATATTGGGAGGAGCTGCTGTCTCTTTTGAAAGCAGAGTGGCCCTGCAGGGAGACAAAGTAGAGGACTGCACAATCCCCAGTTGTATGAAGTTCAACAAG
>VXBX01008159.1:149351-169213 GCA_013400415.1 Scytalopus superciliaris | reverse complement strand
TACCAGGGGAGGAGGGGGCGTGGGGTGGGGAGGAGATGGTCAGGGTATGGCACCCCGAGTCCTGCTTGAGGGGAGGTTCTTTGCTGCAGGAGGGTACCCCAGGACCCCCACCATGTGCCATCCCCAAAGGCTCAGCTGGGGCAGAACCCTGTGGGGTCCTCCCCGGCATCCCAAAAGCTCCATCCTTCCCGGTCCTGATGCCACAGTTGTGCCCTGCAATGCCCAGAGCCAGCCCCAGAGCATTTGTGACGCCCCCAGCACAGGGTGTGGGGCAGCCCTGGCTCCCTCGTGCTGGGCTGGGGGTGGGCAGGGGGTGTCAGGGGTGTCCCTCCTGCCACACAGGGATGGGACCTGCTTGTTTTCCTGTTGTCCATATTTTCCTTTCCAGCAGCTGCCGGGTGAGGCCCACCACCGCCCATAACAGGAACCGGGGGCACTGGGGGCACCGGGGCACAGCCCAGCACAGCCTGGCTCGTGGCAGCCCGGGCTGGGTTACACGGTGAGGTCCCCCCGTGGTGGGGGGCAATGCGGCTCCTCCGCAGCCCCCGCCGGCTGCCCGGGCGCCAGGCCCCGCTCCCCGGGCTGGTGGCAGCAGCCGGGCCGTGCCAGGGGGCCCTTCTGCAGGAGGTGGGCGAGCTCGGCCAGGCTGAGCAGCGCAGAGACCAGCCCCACCACGAAGTAGAAGTGGATGAAGACGGTTTTCTCGGTGGGCCGAGACACGAAACAGTCGACACGGTGCGGGCAGGGCCGGTGGCGGCACACGAAGAGCGGCTGCACCCTGAAGCCGTAGAGCAGCGCCTGGCCCAGCAGGAAGCCCAGCTCGGCGGCGATCCGGGCCACCACACTGCCCACGTAGAAGGGCTGGAGGCGGCGGGCGCGCTGGCCGGGGGCCCCCCCGCGCCCCGGCTTGGCCGCTTGGTGCACTGCGAAGATGACGAAGAGGGCGGCGGGCGCCGAGAGCACGACCACGTGGAAGACGAGGAAGCGATAGTGGGAGATGGGGAAGGCGGCGTCGTAGCACACGGGTTTGCAGCCCGGCTGCTGCGTGTTACACACGAACTCCTCCTGCTCGTCCTCGAAGACGTCGCTGCCCACGGTGGCCAGGACCAGGATGCGGAAGAGCAGCATCACCACGAGCCAGAACCGGCCCACCATGGGCGAGTGCTCCTGCACGGCGTCCAGCAGCGAGCTCAGGAAGCCCCACTCGCCCATGGCCGTGCTGTGGGAGGGGGGTCAGTGCTGGGGGGACGCTGTGACTGTGAGGTCGGACCCCAGAGACAGCACAGCCCCTCCAGCTCTCCATCTTCCCATTCCCAAACACACCATGACGGCCCCCACTCATGACACCCTGTCACGGGTGTCCCCAGGTGTCCCCTGTGCTCAGGGCTGGTTCCCCAGGAACGGTCCAAGGACACCAGTGGGGGCAAGACCTGCGTGTTCCCTCCCCCTTGTCCCCCCCAGATTTGCAGAGCTCCCCACAATGCCCCGGTACCTGCGCTCCACGGCGTGCCGGTGTGGCTGGCGCCGGCTGTCCAGGGCTGTCCAGGACTGTCCGGTCCCTTGTCCGGCTGGGCTGGGATAACAGTCCCACAGCCACGCCTGGAGTCCTTTTAAAGGGACAGAGCAGCCACAGGGGCGCCTGGAGGGGAGGGAAGGGCTTGGAACTGGCGGGGGTGGCTCAAGGACAAAGGCTGTCCCTGCCCAGGGCTGGGAGCTGCCCAGGACACAGGTTGGTGCAAGGACAGTGGACTCCCTCCTGCAGAAATGCCCCCAAACTTTGGTATCCCCAAACCTGCAGGGCCAGGGTGCATCCAGCCGTGGTGCCACAGGCCCTGCCTGGCAGTACCCAGAGGATGTTCATTTCTGGCCCTCCCTGACCCAGGACACTGTGCCCAGACTGCCATGGCTCTTCCCAGGTTGTCCCCAGCTCTGGTACATCTGATCCCTGCAAGAAACCTGCCATGGCAGGGCCAGGCTCCCACCAGCCCCTGCCTGGCCTTTGCCAGCACCTCAAATCCCCCTTCCATTAAGGGGAGCAGAGCCTGAACAACAGGGGCCACCCTCAGACCCCCTTTGCCCCTCAGGGATGTGCAGTGCCCATGGCAGGTCACAGTGCACGGCGTCCCAAGGCTCAGCTCCCATCCAGCAGCACCCCATCCAAGATTTTGGGGTGGGGAAGCCCCTGGTAGGGACACTGGTGCACTGTGTATGTTCCCAGAGCTCTCCCTGGGCTGGGGTTCAGGGAGCAGCCCCACAACCCACCCCTGTGGGTCGTGATGAGGGTTCTGCCGTGAGAGCAGCCGCAAATAGCCCGGCCCTCGGAGGGGACGCGCCGGAGACGCTCTCCAGAGCCAGTGGAAAATCTGACAGTGCTTCCCACACTTGACTGGGTTCCAGCAAAGCACCGATAGTGCGGGGGGCCCTGAGGCTCCATGGAATGGTTTGGGTTGGAAGGGATCTTAAAGCCCATCCATTCCAAACCCCTGCCAGGGGCAGGGACACCTTCCACTAGCCCAGGTTGCTCCAACCTGGCCTTGGCCACTTCCAGGCTTGGGGCAGCCACAGCTTCTCCGGGCCAGCAGCTCCCCCCATGCTGGGGGGCCACAGGGGTGTTCACAGGAATTTGGCTGTGGAGCCACAGTGGCCACAACCAGTGGGGAAGTGGCCAACTAGCCCAACACCCCCAGAGCTTGTGCCAAGCCCTCTGCTCTGGCAAAGAGAGGGCTTAGCACAAGCTCTGCAGTGGTTACTTTCCTAAAAACAAACACCCAAACTTAGTGAAGAAAACCAGTACAAACCCTTTTATTAGACAATTATTAAAAAAGACAAACTCGGGACAACAAAGAAAAACACATAAAATATTTACATGGACAAGTGCTGGAAAAATGGCTCCAGCTCACCTGTGTCGGGTGGTGGAGGTAAAAGTTTACATATTTTAGTACTTTAAGATATTCCAGGAGGAATGTATCAATTTTAAAGGACTTGGCATGTTCTCAACTCAACTTTAACACTAAAATGACCACAAAGTGTCAAATAATGGGGAAGAGGGAAGTGTGGCAGCACTCGCTGGGCACGTGGCTCCAGCGTTCACAGAAAGGGGATGTTCTTGTTTGAACAAACCTACATTATTTAAACCCAAGAAAAAACGAGCTGTGTTCACCTGTAATGAACATTTTCGGAGATTTCCTGGGCTGAGCTGGTCTTTGGTGGGAGCTCCAGAGCTCTGCTGAGGGCTCACTGTGGGTCAGGAGTTTAAAATGGTCCTAAAACCTCAAAACATGTCGTCCTCTGAGGACTCCTCCAGGTACTGGACGGGCTTTTTGGCGCGGCCAGGCCGGGCCCGGGGCTGGGCTATGGGGCTGTCAGCACCAGAGTCAACGGTGAAGAAGTCGTCCTGCAGCTTGGATTTCTAGAGGGAAAGCAGGGGAGGAGTCACGGATCTGAGCATCCCCAGGGAACAACGAGTATCACATGCCTGCTGTGCCATGGGTGCAGTGGCTGCTTGGGGTGGTGGGCACTGAACAGGCTCCCCAGGGCGGTGGGCACAGCCCTGAGGCTGCCAGAGCTCCAGGAGTGTTTGGAGAATGCTCTGAGGCACAGAGGGTGGGATTGTTGGGGTGTCCTGGACTGGATGATCCTTGTGAGTCCCTTCCAGCTCAGAATATTCCATGATTCTATGACCGCCCTGCTCCCCACACCCAGGTAGAGGTTTGACCTCCGCCAGCCTTTCCTGCCAGACCCGACCCCACTCCCTGCAGTTCCCTTGGCACCAGTGGGTGCAGAGCACAAACCTTTGATGCAACAGATTTGGAAGGCTTTGAGCCAAAATCTGAATCCGAATCTGAAGAGCTGGGCTGCCTCTTCATAACCTTCCTGCCCTTGGCGTTGTTGCCCTCGGCGCACGGGGGTCCCTCCTTCGCCGCTGGCTTGGGTTTGGGTGCAGCCTTTTTCTTGGCCAGGACATCCATGATGGAGGGCTGGTTGTCTGGAACGGAGCACAGCCCTAAATCCCCCGCTTCGCTCCCCTCTCGTTCCCAGTTTGGGAATTACTTCCAACACAAACAGGCTCTGCTCTGCCGCGGGGTCAGCGCGCGGGTCGTCCCCGCTTGAAGCCGGGTTTTCTAGAAAGATCTCTCTTCCCCAGATGATGAGGAATGAGGTTGTTTATCTGCTCAGTTCCGCTACATTTAGAGGATCAAATTAAAAGGTCCCCAAAGCAATTTACAGACTATTTCAGATTGAAAAGTTCTGGACTTTCAAGGATCTGTAGCCCATCTGAGACCTGCAAACTCCCGCACAGGGAGGAAGGAATTTCCCAAACATTCATTTGGGGATTCTTTCTTACTTATATTTTGAGGTTTTTCAAGAGCATCTTGAAGCACATCTCCCAGTTCAGCTCATTTCAGAGGGATAACAGACTTTCTCAGCTTAGGAGTAGAAGTAATACACTATTTTCCTGCTGGGATCAACACCCAGTTGATTCGTTTTGGAATATGCTAAGTAGTGTCAAATTCTGACAAAATTTGGGCAGTTGAGTTTAAAAAATCCAAGTCAAATGCCAGAGGTGGAGCCAGCACTGAACAGATCAAACTACCCCAAAAAGCTTTCCTGCCTCCTGGGAAGCTCCCAGGCAGCTTTCTTCCCAAAAAGACACGAAGTAAGACATAGACTGCAAGACACAAATTCCACCCAGATCATTCCTGCCAAGTATTACATAGCACTGTAGGAAGCATTCACTTTTCCTGTTCCCAAACTAAGATTCCCTCCCTCCAAGCATGTCCAACATGAACTAGAACATGATATGTTTGGAAACAGACCTCTTAAACATGACAACAACCAAAGAACCCCTGCCACAAACCTCAGATCTTTGCTGAAACGAAAACTCCAATTGCTCAGGCCCTGGAACGCTGAGCAAAATCACTCAGACTGTTTCCCACAGGAACGATAATTGTTCTCCAGCAGTGATGTTGCTGAGCTGCCCTTACCCTTGGTGGCTCCGGCCTTCTTGGCTGCAGCAGGTTTTTTGGGCATGGCCTTGGGGGCTGGCACTGGGATGGATGGGGCGGCGGGAGCCTGGCTCACGTCGTCATCACTGTCATCCTGGATTTGAACTGGATAAAGGGAGCACAGAGTCAGTCTGGAACTGCCAAATCATGCCCTCTGCTCCGCCCTGTGCACTCCCCCAAAGGGTTTTAGGGCAATCCACATGGTTTAAAGGTCTCGCACTCACTAGGGACAGCTTTTGGCTCTGCCTTTTTCTTGGGAGCTTCTGCTGCTTTTCCAGTGGTTTCCCTGGAAAACAAAACCCCAAGTACTTTTTCAATTTATGATGCACTTAATAGGTGCATTGAAAAAAAGCAGAGCTATGAATTTCTGCCTAGCATTAAGCACAGCTAATCTTCAGTGGCTATGGAGAAATACTCACTTGGGAGCAGCTCTGGGCTTGGGAGGAGGCTTTCCCTTGGAGTCTCTGTCCGATTCAGAGTTGTCTTCGCTGCCACCCTGGAACTCAGGATCATCATCTGAGCTGGAGTCATTCGAGTCCGAAATGACCATGGGCTTGACTTTGGCTGATGGAAGGACACAGATGTGTTATTTTACACATTTGGCAATATGCAGCTCAGTTTCTTTTTCAATATTTTAGCTGCAGTTATTAAAAAATAAAGATCTGAATAAAAACAAGCAGATGCTGAGACTGCCAGAGAGAAGACTCCAAATGACAAGCGTGTTCTGTCATTTGGAATCTTCCAACCTCACCCACAACACATTTAATTTGCCAAGACAGTTGTGTAATTAAACCCAATAACCATATTTCTCTAGATGCCCATTTCTGCTTTTCCTTAAAAATGTGCACAAATGGTAGAAATATTTAATTGTTTTATGACAGTAAAATAAAGAACCCTTTAAAAAATTATTCCTGAATGTGATCTGAGGCTCTGGGAGCTCCCTAAATAGTCTGTTCCATTTTCTCCTCCACAGATTATCCCTCTCCTGCAGCCGTGTCCTCACTCACCTGCTGCCTGACGAACCACTCGCTCCCTTTGAGGAGGTGCTTCAAAATCAGACTCTGAATCAGACCCTGAGTCAGACCAAGGGTTTCGTTTCTTGGCTTTCTTTATGGGTTTGAAGGGTAGAGTGGCCTGTTTCTTCGCTCCTGAAAAATTTTGGGAGGCAGGATGAGCCAGCAAACTTCCATGTGTACTTCCAGATCAGCAGTTCAAGCTCAGCTTAGAAATACACTAAATTTAGAGGATTCCAGCTTAAACCAAGAGAAATAGGAATCTACCCTGCTTGACTTAACCAGGATCTCTTTCTCCCCTAGTTTTCCCAAAACTCCTGATCCCAGGTGTTGCTCACCACTTTCACAAAGAGGTCAGATAACTAAACTGACAACACTTCTCCTCCCTTTCTACTGAGGGAGTAACATCAAAGCATTTACCTTGCTCAGTCTTCAGCTTCTGTGCTAATCTCTGCTTCAGGCCTGAAGGCTCCTTCTCTCCGGATGCGTTTTCATCCTGATTCTCATCAAATTCAGCTTTTTCACTCTGCAGATGCAGATACCAAACAGTGAGTCAGCTCCCAGAGAAGAGGGACACGGGGTAGTGGAGGAAGGAGCTGCTTATTTTAGACGTGTAAAAGTTAGTGATACAAGAAATCCGAGTCTGTGAAACAAACTGTGTGTAGAATCAATTACAGACAGGGTCTGTAAATCAGACAGAATCTGTCCCCAGATCAGGTGACTACAAAAGCAAAACCCAACACGAACAAAAACAGGAACTCTGGCCCTGCTCCTGAGCACTCCGGTCCTGCCGCTGTGGGACGGCCCTGGGGCGGGATGGGGATGCAGAACTGGACAGGGTGGGATAAAAACAACACTAAGAGTAATTTGGAAAAACTGTTGGGTGGAACCTTGTGGAGGAAAGGTTTCCAGGGCCAAACAGGTGAGGGGGTGGGTTGGTTTTCTCTGCTGGAAATGGCTGAATTTCAGCATAATTTCAGCTAGTTCTATAAAAAGAGTTCAATCTTCTTTATCTCCTTGATATGGAGAACAATGATGGCATTAAGTGGCTGAAAGCGTTGCTGGGAATGCAAAGGCTGTTATGGAGAAGGGAATTTACTGGCTGTGCTTCCTGCCTGCTAAAGGGTTTATCAAATTCCCAAGACACCTGGAACAACCTTGTTTGGATCTGCCTCTTCATTTCTAAGCTACCAACCCATCCCTGACTTTGTCACGTGTCAAAAGATTCCCTCCAAGTCTCCTCATGCCTTAGTGTATTGTTCTCCTTTAGACTGACACTCCCATTTCCACCACTGTTCACAAGTCCTAAGGTTCTGTCCCTCTCCCTGAACAGCTGCTTCAGCAGAACAAGTCCAGCTAATAAGGACTTGCATTTCTTTAGGACTGTTTTGAAGAAAATGTAGAGAAAGGTTGAGCATTTGGAATGTTCCTTTGTACCTTTATCTTCTTTTTAGTTTTCCTCTCTGCCTCTGCCTTCATCTCGGCAGTGATCCGAGGAACAACCCTGATGCCATGAGGGGATGGCATTACTTCTGGCAGTTGGGCCTTCTTCACCTTTGCTTTCCCTCCTTTCACCTTCAGTGGTTTGCTAGCAATCCCTGCTGCATCATCCTGTGCTTGCTTGGCCTCCACAGCCTGCAGAGGGGAGCATAAAGTAACACAAAAAAAAATACAGAAGTCAATAAAGAGCTGGTGGATAAGAAGAGGGAGGAGGCCACCTGCACTGAGCACTGACATACATCAAGTTCCTCAATGAAGGCAGCAAGGTCTTCCTTCCACAGGTCAGAGGGACTCTTGAGCTTAAGGTTTTCCAGCTCCTTTTCCTAAAGGGAATCAGAGATGATAATCATTAGTCAATATGTCAATCCACCATCCAAAAAAAAATAAACTATGTAACACATAATCTATATAAATATCATACTTTTAGAAAGAAAGGAAGGCACATACTTTGTTATCTCTCTGCTTGCAGAGCTCATCCTTCTTCTCCTTGGTCAGATACCACAGGGGCATGTTCAGCAGGTAGTTGAAGTCTGGGCCAGAGGATGCAGCTGATTCTTTGTCACTCTCTCCTTCCTCCTCATTCTCTTCCTCCTAAACATGGATTTGAAACAAACATTTTCAACAAATACCCTGGCACACAAGGGTAGGGCTATTGATCAAACACACGAGGTCTTGAATCCTGCAAATTGAAAAGCAACCTGGGCCTCTGTACAGATTATAAAGCTCCAGAGCCAGTTTGGGTGTATTCAGGGATAACTGAGGCATTACCTTGTTTTGTGACTCCTTCCAAGCCTTCACTGGATCAGACTCGTACCCTCTCTGGACAAGAATTTGAATCAGCTCCTTCTTGGGTTTGTTTTCTACAAAGAAGACATTTCAGGATTGTCACTCAGTGACCAGTACCACTCGCTGTTAGGAGCAACAGATCAGCTGTACATTTTGGATCCTGTGGTTGTAGCAGCTCAGCATCCCACAGAACTGCAAACCAGCCTTTCCTCAGCACAGCTGGGACATGTGGAAGAGCCTGAGTGACACCTGAAAAGCTCCTGCTTAGCGGGTGATTTGTCAGGCCAGCACTGCTCCTGTACCTGCCAGAGCACTGTAAATATTTTTCTTTGTTTCCATATAAGCATTTTCCATGCTTTAAGTAGTTTTTGAACTTGGGGAAAAAAAAGGTGTGATGGCATAAAACAGGTTTCATGATAAGAGGCAGGTGGAGGAAAAAAGCCCTGGTAGTTTGATAGAGCTTGCACCTCATTAGACATCACCTGGGAAATTTATGCTCTAAGTGCCCAACCACTGGAAATGCTTCAGCTGGAATTTGCTCCTTTTTAAGGTATCAGAAGCAATCAACCATGAGACACAAATACAAATGAAACCAGCTCTGGCAGCCTTGGAACTACTTATTAGAAAAACCCAAGAAAATACATTTCAAGGGAATTATTTCTCTTCCTGAGCTCAGTCAGACAGACTCGGCTGCTGGGATTACTGGGCTGCCTTCAGACACAAACCACAAAGCATCTTATGACACGTTGTCTGGCTGCATCCTCTGTGCAGGCAGAGAAACACAGCCTGTCTTTTACACCAAGGGGGGAAAGTAGATTGAAAAATGTGAGTGTTGGGAACAAAGATCTGCTTCTTTTTCTAGCTCATGATTCTCAGATGCTGCTACTTGAGTATCTTCTAAGTTTGAACCCCCAGTCCACTAAGAACATGATTTGGAATGTTTTCGCAGAGGTTCACAAAGATAATGGACAGAGAGATGGGTTCTTAAGAATGCATTTTACAGCAAACACCACCCCTTTCTAACACCACACATAATTAAAACCCTTACTCCTACTGAGTCAGAAATAGATAGGAATTATTGCTAAATTATTTTAAAAATTCTACCCCTCAAAAACTGTCAAACACAAAGCAGGAAAGCTGCGAGTATCCCGTTGTCATTAATAGGCGTATAATACACAGACCAAGGATACTCTGGGAAGCACTTTCCTCCTGGATGTCACTGCAACAGAGATAAGCTCTGGTGTGGTTTGCAAGAGCCAGCCCGAGGCTGAGGGGGTGCTGACAGAGCTCAAGGAGGCACCCAGTTCTCCCAGTTCACAATCCCAGTCGCCAAGGACAACACCTACCGATGACGATTTTGCCATCGATTTTCTCCAGGATGAAGCGAGCCTGGTTGCTCAGCTTTGCAGACTCAGCACCCAGCATCCCAAGGAGCCATTCCTTCCTCAAATTGTAATATTGGAGCCGGAGTTCAAAGAACTCCTTAAGAATGTCCTGGGGAGAGTCGTACTTCTTGAGAAAGCCGACATGGTCAAAGAGAACCTGGAGGAAAACGAAGGAAGAACATGGGTGCTGTGATGGTAAAACAGATTCCAAACCCACTGAAAATTACCTGTAACACAGGTGTGATGATACCACTGAATTATTAACCGACAAATTATCAAATCTCAGTGTCGTTCTAGAAACTACTTCAGTTTGTGAGCACAGCAGCAGAGACAATTTTAGAATTTCAGTGTTCTTGAATACCCCTAGCAGGGTTAAGGTTATCTGAATCTTAAAGCTCTGTGCAGGACTAACATCTTGCATCCAGCTTCACACATTGTCAGGAGCCAGACGCTCAGTGCCTGTGCTGCTGGCTCAAAGGGCTCTGTAAACTGTGATTTCAGATCACTTTGCTTCCTTCAGGCAAACCATCCACTCCGGGCCCACTCCCAAGTCAGGCTCCTGACCTTTGAAAGCTGATTTAAAACCAGTAACAGCAGAAAAATCGAAGTGAATAGGTTACTGCCAAAGAGGATTTTTGTTTCATGCAATGACTACAGCTGTCCACAGAGCCTGAGTTAAACCGAGAAATTCCTTCAGCAAAATCTGTCACATACCATGGAGTTGCATGTTAAACTTGTTTGGAGTTTGAAGACCTTATGCAGCCCCACAGCTTCAGCTTCTGCTAGTTTTTCTTCAGTCATCTTCACTACGAACCTCACTGTAGTGTCTGTGTGATATTCTTTATAGTCTGTGATTAGAGGGGGGGTCTTCTCAGTCCCATTCAACATTGGCTCCAGGACCTGCTCTTTATAAGTCTGAGAAAAGAAGCAAAGTCAGACCCAAACCCCACTAATCCCTTTTTGCTTTGCAGGACAAACTACATTCCCAGGGCAAATATTCTGTTTCTTACCTGTGTCCATGTCCTGACAGGCAGCTCAGTGATCTCGATGGTTGTAGAGTCAAGGATGGACACTTCACCACTTATCACGTACTGATTAGGCCCCAGCTCGTCTATGGTGCCTTTGAAATTCTTGTAACTGGGAAGCTGAGCACAACAAACACTGGGTTCAGTTTTGTGTGGATACTTCTGATTTAAAGCATTCCCATAAAATGCTCAATAAACAAACGAGTGAGACATTTGCTGTTTAAATATGTTATTTACCATTGGCAATGGCTCTTCCCCATCCATCAGCCGACGGATGTTATTCACAACCTCCCTGATATCAAAGTTGGGGATCTTACAGGCCCAGCCCGTACCAATCCCTTCAGCCCCGTTGACCAGCACCATTGGAATGATGGGCATGTACCACTCTGGCTCCACACGCTGGTTGTCATCATAGAGGAACCTCAGGATGTTGTCGTCCATCGGTGGGAACACCAGCCGTGCCAGGGGGCTGGAATGGAGAAGGGAATTCCAGACCAAATTCTCGTTACAGAACATGACCACCATGCAAAAAGAAGCCTCCTTAATTTTTTATTATCCCACACAAATCTCTCCCTTTGTTCCTGCTTCCATTTCCAATTCCCTACTCTGATAGCCAAGCTTACATATCAGAACCTAGCACCCAAGTCTCACTTCAACTGTTGCTGCTCTGAGCATGTGAGCAGCCCAAAGTTTTAAAGTGAAAAAGTCAATTCTTTTTTCATTCTAATTACTGTAAAATTGAGCCCTGCCAAGAATCTTTGGATAGTAAGAACTCTGGAATGCTGACCTGAGCATGGTGAAGATGTATCGAGGGCTGGCAGAGTCCTTCCCCCCGTGCAGCCTCGTGCCAAACTGACCAATGGGCTGGAGCAAGTTGAGGTTGTTGCTGCCCACAAAGTTCTGAGCCAAGTTAATGATGGTCATCATCAGGGCAGCCTGCAAGGAAGGAAGGTGCAAAGCTGAACATGAAGGATGCCTCAGGGGATGGGCAAAGCAAGGCTAAATTCACACTGAGACCTTAATTGATACAGAGGACAAAGCCAATTGTTGAAACACTGGAGGAAACTCTAGGAAAATGCATCCCAAGACCACCTAGTCTGGGTGGCTAGAAATGTTCTACTGCTGTCTACCTGCTCTGAAACCTCCAGTGAAAGATTCTGTCAGCCTCCACGGAGAACCTTGTTTTAGTGCTTAACTTCTCTTGGCCCAGGCTGAGAGGTTATAAACATCTGCCTAAATCCATCCCAAATAAAGCGGGTTTTTCTTGTTTTACTTTTGGAATGAACTGTGCTCCCATGAAACCCAGGCAGGGCAGGCAGATTGACCAACCTCAGTTTAAATTAATTGTGAAACATTAATAGCAGCTAAACAGCCACTTCAATTTGGTGTTCACACTCAAACACCCAATTCTGCTTTAAAGGCATCGTCACTGTCACGCCAACAGAAGGGCTTTTTGCCTTTCCTTTGGAGTGTTTTGCACACCCAGGCAGGTTCTTACCTCACCGTGATGGTATGCGGACATCTCAGCGACAGAACCAGCCAGCTGAGCCACCTTCACCTCCCGCTTATCGTTTCGTTTGAAACAGGTGAATAAAACCTTCCTCTGACCTGGCTTCAAACCTGCATAGAAAAGAAAAGACCTCCTGGTTACAACACGCAATGTCTTTCACTTGGCTTCTGCTCTCTAGAGGCAGAAGTACTACTCATACACCTAAAGATTCTGCACCAGCTAAGGAAGGTACTTGGACAAGACATTTAATCCAAAGATAAAAAAATCTTGGACAGCAGAAAACAGACTTTGGGACACTGACCCTGAAACTTCAGCAGGTTCCTTGACTCTGACTGGGGACACACCATGCACAGTCACTTACCATCAACCAGTGATGGGATTGACCTCTCATTATCCGAGTTTGAGAACAGCACTAGCTCCTTGTTGATGAAGTCGTTGTATGTCAGGTAATCAGTGTCTTTCCCATACAGGTATTCCTAAGAAAAACAGGTGGAAGATTGCCTTTATTTTAACGGGGCCTAATCTGTTTCTTGGCTAGTTCCACTGAAATGGGAACTCCTTGTAAGACCAGCTGACTACAGCTCAAGTGCTGACACTCTTTGTATGGCAAAGGGAAATGTTCCCCATGATACATTCCCATTTTTTGGGAAATACAGTCTTCATCTGGTCCTGCTCGAGTTATCATTTCCTTATTGATAAAGTAATTTGAAAGATAAGAGTTAAAAATGCAATTAACTGTTGGATAATTGACAATGAGGCTACGCTGATCAGAGCAGAGAAGCTGCTCTGCAGAACCCTGACACATTTTCAACGTCCTCTAATCTGGGCCTCCCTCAGTGACTGAGCCCTGTGCAGTGCCGGGATGAAGCCGAGAACTGCCCCAGGCAGAGACTGGAAACCAGTTTCCTTATGAGCATAAACCTTTTACCTCTGGCAGACCATGCAGCCTCCGTTGTCTTCTATCCTCCATGAAATTAGTCAGCCACTCCTTTCGCTCTTCTATCTTCTTCTTGCTAAAGGCCTGGATGTTACAAAGTGAAAAGTAGCTCAGTTCTAGAATGTTCTGTGGTTGGGCACTATTGGATCAGTTGAGGAAAAGAAAGGAAGAGCTTAACCAGGAGAATAACATGCTGAATAGGCTGACTTGAGAGCCCAAGAAGTGCAATAAAAGGTTTCTGTAGCTAAACAGATTAAGAGCATAATTTCCACCAGTCTGTAGGAGACAGGACAGTTAGTTTAAAAGTTATAGAGTTTTAATATATTAACAGAAAACTAAAGCAGATTTTGGGGGAAATTAATATTTTGGGGAAGAACTTGGTTTTTTGGCATTGCCTAACAGCTCTGAATATTTGGGAGTCAAGGACTACCTCAGGTGAAGTTCACAGAAAAAAAAGGACCATTTTAATCCACTGTTTTGCGCTGGGGGAGAAAGGGGAGATCTGACTTGGGAGAAAACTGCAGCAAAATATGCAGAAAAATGTTAAAGAAATATTTACTATTGTATGCCTGGAAATGTCAATTGGTTTGTAGTGATTAGTTTGTTCCAAGCTATATTTAAAGCCCATCATTAAAAGGGTACTCTTGGCCTGAGGTCTGGGGGCAGATTTGCTGCTCCTGGTTTGACTAAAGCCGTAGCCTTGGTAACACAGAGACTGTCTCCAGCCCAAAGGCCTCCAAGAGCATTTTAAGAGAAAATACAGAGCACTTTACAAGGTGAAATACCAAAGGTAGTAAGTCAGCAATTAAATCAAGTGTTAGTTACCAGGGTGATGGCAGCATCATCTTCAGGCCCAGAATATTTGAAGCTAATTCGGTGTTTTGCCATATCTGCAAAGTATTCTTTGGCCTCCTTCGATGTGCTGGTACCCAAACCTGCAGGGACAAGAGAGTTAATCCTAATGACTTTTTGCTTAAATTAAGTTGCAGTTCAAAGAAATAAGTTGCTATGTCCAGCCTCTGTGATGCATCATATGAATGGTGTGAACGTGACTTCCCGAAAACTTCAGTTACATCAGAATGAGCTGTATCACAAAAGTCATAAGAATTACAATTAAGTGAGCAGTGGCACATTGTACTTTTGGATTTGGCCTGTAACTCCTGTAGGTGTGTGAAATGCTATTGGAATATCTTAGGAGAGAAGAGACACAGAGCACACCTGATTCAAAGCTTTCTGCAGAGCAGGACTGACCCGAATCATCAATGCTCTGACTTGGATCATTGAATTCCACTATATTAAGTTTTACAAACCTTTGTAGT
Source organism: Scytalopus superciliaris (assembly GCA_013400415.1). Lineage (NCBI taxonomy): Eukaryota > Metazoa > Chordata > Aves > Passeriformes > Rhinocryptidae > Scytalopus > Scytalopus superciliaris. The sequence goes on along the minus strand of VXBX01008159.1, from coordinate 154,732 downwards.
ACTTGATTTTCCATGAGTTGTGGTTCTGTGTATTGCTTTTCCATTCTTCAAACTCAGGAATGCTGTAGAATGCAATTTCATCTTTGTTTTTGGAGGCCTGCAATAGACAAACATTTTCACTGTGAAATGAGAGGCAGATTTGGAGCAGTGAATCCTCACTTGTTCACCTGATCATCCCCCAGCCCTTACCTTTATGATGGGAGTAATGAATTCCTCCAAAAAGTTGTGTTTCAGAAGAGATGGCCAGTTGTGATGGATGAAATTAATCAGCAGACCTTTGATGTGTGATCCATCCTGATCCTGAATTAAAAAGGAAAAGCCATATTTTATCAGGGGCACAATGGGACTGACAATTGTTGGCTTAATAGCAAATAGTTCCATAATTCCACCTGACACTTTTAACTCACTCCTAAAAAGGTGACCATGTGTTGTTTAACTGATGAAAATAGAGAGAAAACAAAAAAGTACCAAGGACTAGTCAAGGACCTTGAATCAGCAGACTGGAAAGACAGTCTTCAGCTATTTGTAGTGTTAGTACCCTCTCTGCTTGTTAGTTTTTTGTCTGAAATGACAGTAGGAGACCCACTAAAATATAGAATGACAAAAAGAAACAAACACAATGGATTAGATGCAAAAATGGCAGTGGGAGAAAAGCAGTATTATCTTCTTTTCTCTTTATTTGTTACTATCTTCTCCCAATTTTCAATTTAAATGACTCTAACCTGATCTGTCATGATCATGATCTTTCCATAGCGAAGAGTCTTTAAGGATTCTCGATCTTCATAGTCCTTTTTATACTGCAGACCCACAATCTTGATGATGTTGTTGATTTCGGCATTTTCCATAATCTGAAAGAGATCACACAGAATAAAAACTTGCCTTTCAGACTCAAAAGGTAGCTCATGAAAGTATAAAATGATCCATAAGTGAACAATTGGCCGAGTTCTGTCTTGCCGGTGTTTTTCTTCCATTTAGAAACTTACCATTTTTAGTTGTTAAATATCTCTAGATCATTCCAAACATTTTCCAGTCCACAACACAAACATTATCCCCTCAGGCAAAACACCAGACAGGACTTAATCAATATTCCCACTTAACCAGCAAGGCAGGCTCAAGGTGAGAGTAGAGTGAGGTGTTTAAGACACTTCACCTTGTAGTTCCGGGTGTGCGGCCGCACCAACTCGTTACACAGATCACACCACACCTTCCCACACGTAACTGTAACCATTTCCCAACCAACCTGCTTATGAGAAGCTTCTCTGACGTTGAGGATTTTCCCACGAAGAGGAAATACTCCGTATTTGTCTCTACCAACCACTCCCAGACCAGAGACAGCCAGAGTTTTGGCTGAATCTCCCTCAGTCAGGATCAGTGTACAATCCAGAGAATTCTTGCTGCCTAAAAAGGAAGAAAATCAAGTCAGCTTTCTAACCAAGACGTGAAATCCAAGCCTGCATACTCACAACTGAATGAGGACAAATATCTTCTAACACAGGTTTTGTTGCACTGCACACAGTAAGTGGGGATAAACATAGTAAACAGGACCATAAAATGGGGGAGATAAATCTTTCATTTAATGAACAAGTTTCAACTGTTATTGAATGAACTGGTTGCAAAGGATGTCAGGTACTTACCAGCATCGTTGGCATCATCCAGCTTAGGGACACCTTTAATCTTGGAGTGTTTCACAGCCGAACATTTCTTATTCAGCTGGTTCTGAGCTTTAAATCTTACCCAGTTTAGGATACTTTCAACAATGCCACAGCCAACTGCCTGCAATACAAAAACCAGCCTCAAACAGTTGTGGGAATAGCCTCGGCAGTGACTAAATTTTTTGCTACAGACTTTTACAGACATCCTGATTGTTTATGTATGTAAGTACTTACACCTTTAATGAATTTTTCACTCAGTTTACAGGTGGACCCAAAGCTCTTTGCCTGCAGAGTCATGTTCTCCTTAGTCTGGGAGTCAAAGGTTGGGTTTTCAATTAAGGCATTCACGAAAATCCACATGTGGTTCTTCACCTGTAGTTAAGTATGATATGGATCACACACCGTCCTGAAAGACTTTTGGATAGCTAATGAACATTCATGAACAATGTTACATGACTTGGAATCTTGAGGAACTGGCATCTCTCAGCCTAAACAGGTGTCATCTAACAGACACTGGGTTTTAGTGCATCTATACTGACTTAGGAGTGATTACAAAATACATCAGCCAAGGAAAGAGAATTGGCTTAAACTTAAATTGGGACTTCTATAATTAGCAACCTTATATCTACTGTCTGTACAATGGAAATCTGTTACTAATCAACACAGTTACACGTTAAGCTGGAGTTACAATCTGCAGTAACACTCGAGCTGTGTTTCCCTCCGGTGAAATTCTGATGGTGTACCTGGAAGGGCTTCACCCCAACTCCGTTTTTGTTCTTCTTTTTCACAACATCAATGAGTTTGGTCACAAGCTGGTCAGCTACATAATCAACGTGTCTGCCACCCTAAGGGAAAAGGGACAAGGACATCAGGGGAGGCCATTAAAACCCCCAAATTATACATACCTATTTAAAACTTTTAACATAGTCTCTGAAACGTTAAGTACTTTTCACTAAAATACATACACTTAAATATAGTCAAGAATATTAATGTTGAAGAATGTGGCTTGACTAAACACCCTGAGAAGTTACCTTTGTGGTGGCAATGCTGTTGACAAAGCTGACTTGCTGGAAGCCTTTCTCACTCAAAGTCAAACACACTTCCCACCGGGAATTGACTTCCTCGTGAATAACCTTAAGTGCATTCCCAGTTTCATCGACCTTATCCTTCAGATAAAGGTCCACATAGCTGCGGAATCCTTTCACCTGCACACGGATGAGAGCAGACAACTGGTTGATAACAGCTCTATAAATACTTAATGCACATCCTCCAGGAAAGTGGGTACAGAAATCCCTCCTTTGCTGAGTGTGATGACAGGAATGTCTTCAACAGAATCTCACTGGTTATATGGCACAAGAAACGCAGATATTTGTGTTTCTTTTCAATGCTCACTTACAGGCAGCCTCTGTCCGTTTAGGAAAACTTTGACATCCTTTGTGGATCCAGCAATATCATATGCTCTTCGAGACATCAGTGCTACAATGTCCTTATCCAGAACTGTCATTTTGAATTTGGACAGATCAGGTTGGAAAGTGACACAGGTGTAATCGTCTCCATCAAAGTATTTCAGCTTCATTTCTCCAGCCTTTCCCATGTTGTCTGTCCAGGTCTGAGGAAAGGAGCTTTTGTGAGTTGCAAGTCAAGCACACACAAGTAAAAACCTTTGCTTTTAAAAGCAGTAAGCTGGCTTATGAGTTTTAGATACTTTCAAATTAAACAAAAACTGGTTAAAAACCAGATTTTGTTGCTGTCTGCTAATTTAATTGTTCCTTTGAATTATATGTTGTAGTAAGAGTAACTGTGGGTCAAATTTACTCTAAGCATGATGCAGTGAATGCAAGGTGTGACTAGATTTTGAAACAAAAAGTGAGGGTCTTATCTGAAGACCTCAGGTAGAACCTCCCTGAAGGGAGAAGTGCTCCTACCTGCTTGAATAACTTTTTGTATTCACGACATCCAGTTTCCACAGTAAATTTTGTGCTGAAGATGTTGCACAGTTTGGCTCCGTAACCATTTCTCCCACCTGGAATTAGAAGGAACTTGTGTTATTATCTTTATATAAAACCATCTGAAAGAATACCAGGCTAACAGGGGTTTGGCCACTTCAGCACAATCCAAAGACAACTGTCAACAAGCAACAACATTCTACAAGCTCAGCATGCAACTTCTTCCTCACCTGTGACTTTCTTCTCATTGTCATCGTAGTTGCTGGATGTCAGCAGCTGTCCAAAGATCAGAGCAGGCACATAGACCTTCTCCACTTTGTGTTCAACAACTGGGATACCTTTCCCATTATTCCACACACTGATTGTGTTATTCTCCCTAGGGAAAAAAAACCCAACAAAATAACCAAAAAGTGTGTTTTTATGACTGCAAATGACTGAGCTGTGAGACAAGTTATAGAGGCTCTGGGGAAAGGCACCATTTCATCAGGAGCAAATCTGTGCTCAGCAAGTGCAGCAGCTGCCAGCAGAGGGGGGACAGGCAACACAGAAATCCCCAGATCTGCTCTGAAATGGACCAGCACACACAAAACCCTCTGTCTGTGCTCAATCAGGATAGAAAGGCATGAAGAGATGGAAAGCAGCAGCAACGGAAGAGCAGCCATTTCTGCAGTCAGCCCTCTGTAAGAGATCAGGGCACTGAGCAAAGAGAAAGGGTTCCACAGCTGGTGAATTAAATTTGGGGTAACTCAGATCAGCACCTCCAGTGCCACCCCAGCTTTGCAGAACAGCTGAAGGCAACGAACAACGAAGAAATAAAACTTACACATCAATTGTGACTTTAATGCACGACATGTTTTTATCCCTCTGCTTGTTGTCTGCAGCGTTGACTAGAAAGAAAATATTGTTATTTTATCACATTCTCAATCAAGACAAAAAACTATCAAGTGCTTCAGTAGAATGAATGCAAAAATACAATGCAATATTACTACTAATCACCTCGGCATGAAAACATTTTGTGAGTTACAAAGAGTACTACAAGGTATCACAGAATTATTAAGGTTGGAAATGACCTCTGAGGGCATCGAGTTAACATAAAAGGGAGAATTTTGGGCTGAATGGAACCAGCTTTGTAATTGGATTTTTGAAACTGGGGAGTTTTTCTGTTTCCCATGAATGGCTTGCTATTATGTAGGGCTAATGAGTTCTTGATAAGTTCTTCTGTTTAGATCCAGTTTTGCAGACATTCAACCCCCATTAATAGCCTGTCACTCACTGACTCAACACATCTATCACCTTACCCAGGATCTCATCAAAGATTTTGTACAAGCCAGGCACGAAGGTCACATCTCTGCAGTTGAGGCCAACGCCCTCATCAAAAACCCACATTTGCTGGAAAAAAAAAAAAGCAAGAACTTCGTAAGTTCCCCAGTGCAGCCCTTCTTCAGTGCCATCTGCTTGTAAAGCAGATGTTTTGCGATTGATAAGATGTTTTGGGGCTTGTAAACAGCTGTTAAAGCCCCCACTCCGGCCCTTACCTGGGTGACCAGCTCCACGGAGCCGATGTAGGTGTCCGGCCGGAGCAGGATGTGCTCCAGCTGCGTCTTCTTCTGGTAGATGTGCTCCACCGACAGCTTCTTGGGGCCATCGGCCTTGCGCACCCGGGCGTTCTCGTCCGCGGGCTGTGGGGGGAGAAGGGAGCGGGCAACGGGGGGTCAGGGCCGAGAGAATGGGGATGGGGGAAATCGCGGAGGAAAGGGGGAGCTGGGGGGGGAGATGGGGGAAG
>VXBX01008159.1:29154-140374 GCA_013400415.1 Scytalopus superciliaris | reverse complement strand
CGGAGCTGGTGCGGGAGCCGGGCTGCGGGTGCTGCGCGACCTGCGCGCTCCCCCGCGGCACCGCCTGCGGCGTCTACACCGCGCGCTGCGGAGCGGGGCTGCGCTGCTACCCGCCCCGCGGAGAGCCACGGCCCCTCCGCACACTCATGCACGGCCAGGGCATTTGCACCGACCTGGCCGACGTCGAGGCCATCCAGGAGAGCCTCCAGCCCCCAGGTGAGGCGGCAGAGGGGCGGCCGTGGGTGGGTGCCCGGCGTGGGTACCCGGGGTGGGTGCCCGAGGGTCCTTTTCCCTGTCAGGGGCAGTGGCACAACCCCCTGTTGGCACCAGTTTGCTCCCCGCTCACTCCACAAGAGCTGGGGCCATGGGATGGGGCTCGTCAGGGACCTTCCCGTACTTATAGGAATGATCAGTGACTTTGACACAGGTAGATTGTGACAGGGCAAGGGGAAAGGATCTAAACTAAAAAGTGGACATTTAAATTAGATAATAGGAGGAAATTCTTCCCTGAGAGGGTGAAGAGGCACTGACGCAGGTTGCCCAGACTATTTCTGGATGTCCCATCCCTGGAAGTGTTCAAAGCCAGGTGGGATGGGGCTTGGAGCAACCTGATATAGTGGAAAGTGTCTCTGCCCATGGTGGGGGGTGGAACTGGGTGATCTTTAAAGTCCCTTCCAACCCAGTGACCCTAAGGGGCAGGATGGAACAGGACAGCCCAGGGATGGGAATGCAGGGAGCATGTTCCAGGGAAGGGAGCAGAGGTATGTGTGGCTGACGTTTGTGCCATCCTTACCCACGGTGGGCACAGCAGTGCCACAGCCAAGTGCTGGAGTGGGGAACCTCACAGAGACTTGTCACCTGCTGTGTCCCCCTGGCTGCAACCTGGCCCTGGATTGAGAAGCAGCCTGGGGTCCCACGGGCACCCACAGCCCCTGGGCAGATATCTCAGCTGCTGGCGAAGCTCCCATTGCACGGTGACCCCTGCACTGCCCCTTCCCTGGGATGCTGCTGGGAGCTCTGCCTGCACCACTGGGAGGAAACAGGAAAGAGGCTGTGGGGCACCTGCTTCCCTCACAGGCAGAGCTGGCCGGGCACTGTGCTGGGCTCTGCCAGGAGTTGTGTCTGTCCCGTGCCAGGGACAGGCTGAAGGAGCTGCTTCCTGTGCTCCCTGCCTACAACTGTCTGCCCCAGGACTCTCTTGCAGGTGTCTTGCCGTGCCCCTGGTGCTCGGGCAGGGTCTGGGAGCCAGGAGTGGAGCTGGCAGTGCGAGGCCACCCCAGAGCTGCACAGGTTGCACTGTGGGAATGGAGCCTCTCCTGGGTGATGAGTGTGGGGACCTGGTCCATCTGTGGGTCTGGATGTCATACTCCCTTTCCCATCCTATAGGCTGTGACAAGGACCATGTCCCCTGGAGCTGGGCAGCAGTATCCCACTGTGGGATGATCCACAAGTTGGCCTGGCTCTGGGTCCCCATGCGGGGCCACCTGAAGGTCCCTGAGGGGCAGAAAGGACTGGAGCAGTGTCTGTCCCTGTCCACTCTGAGGGCTGGATCTGAGCTCCATTCCCTCCTGGCACAGCTGGTCCGTGGCAGCTCTGCCAGTATCCCCACCATGAGAAGTGCCCTCCATGGATGGGCTCCTGCAGAGACAGGAGCTGTCTGGGAGTGCTTGGCATGGGGTACACTGCAGAGCCCCCCTGCCCTGCCTGTCTGTCCTCATCCCACATCCTGCAGGAGCTGTCTGGGCTCCCTGGCCCGGGGCTGCGCCGTGCTGCCAAGCCCTGTTGGTTTTGGCTGTGCCCAGTGTAATGCAACATTTTTTCCCAGAGCCTTTAGGAAACAGACTTGCATTTTTTCCCTTCCTTCCCGCTGTGTTTTGGCCTGGCTGGGGATGGGTGGGTGGCCGTGGGAGCCGGGTCATCCACTGGACACCGTGATGGCCAGCAGTGTCACAGGTGGCAGGATGGGCAAGAGGGCACTGGGAGCCCCTGTGTCCAGGACAGCCTGGTGGGATGTGGGCAGGACACCCACAGCACATTGCTCTGTTTGGGTGGGACATCCAGTTGTGGGTCCCTGACCCGCTCCAGCACCCCAGAGCCAGTGGGAGTGTGGGGCTGGGGGCTGCAGGCTTCATGGCTCCCACACAGCGAGGGCACCCCAGGCTCTGATGGGTCAGAGAGGCAGCAGCAGGACATTCGATGGCTCTGCAGGGGCACAGGGAGCAGGTGCCCCTGGCCCTGCCCGTGGCCCCGGGGCTGAGCGGGTGCCGGGAGCGTTCCCGGCGGTGGATGGCCGGGAAGCGGTTAACGCACAGCTCGTACAGTAAACACTTTGTCTGGGGGCTCTGTCCGGGGGGCTCCGCATTCCAGGGAAGAGGCTGGGATTGGGGGGCTGGGCTTTCCGAAGGGTTGGACATGGCTCCCGGCTCCAGCGCCAGGAAAGAGCCTCTCTGCTCACCCAGGACCCGCGGCGCCCACGGGACGGGACTCTTAGGAAGTGGGGGAGTGGGTGGCTGCTCTCCTGACCTGAGACCCTCTCCCGTGGTTATGGATTTGGGCACCTTGTGCTGGGCCATGTCTCTGCCTCCCGCTCCCAGTCCTGCCAGCTCCTGCCTGGCTCCAGGATCCCGCTCCTTGGCCAGAGCCCTGTGTTGGGGCTGGCTCCAGGAGGGCCCAGCCATGGCTTTCCGGCACAGCTGGTGGGTGGTGGTGGCTGAGCCCGAGTGTGGCAGCCAGGAGGAGGTGAGGACATACTCCCCAGCACACACAACGAGTGATTTAATGCTGGATAAATTATTATGTCTGCAATAACCTGACCCCATGGGAGCTGTGTTTATCCCATGTGGTCTCTGTAAGATGGGACAGATCCTTCCTGTGTGCAGTGACCAGGAAGGATGGCAGTGGCCGAGCCCTGGCTGGACAGCTCACGGGCAGGGAGGACAGGCTGCATTCAGGCAGGCAAGGCTGTTGCCCTGTCCCCTCTGTTCTCTGAGATGGGGGTTCATCCATGCTTGGTTTTCTCCAGGCTGGATGCTGCTCCTGGCAAGGCTCTGGTTCCTGCAGGGAATCATCTGCAGTTTCATCCCTCACTCCCTCTCCTACATCCCGACCTCCTCTCCATGGGCCACCTTGGACACTGAGGCAGGAGGCGCTCAGCTGTGTTTGAGCACGGCAGGGTGTCCCTGTGGGGTGGGGACAGGCACAGGAGGGAGTGGGGTCCCTGACACTTGTACCTCCCCAGGGACACACACACAGAGTCCCGGGATTTCTCTGGCTGTCCCGGGCTCTGCTCCCACAGGATCCGCGCGGTGGAGCCGGAGCCCTTCACCACTCCCTCGGGCTCAGTGCTGTAAATCACAAGTTCGGCACGTGACCAACCTCATTTGCAGCTCTCGTTAATTGAAGGCAACGCTGAATGTCTCGTTTGTATCCCCCTTGCACAGGCCGGGCAGGAGGCTGGGCAGGAATCCTCATCCTGCCGGGATGGGTGGCTGGTCTGCTTGGCCGGTGAGGGCAGCACCCCTTCCCATTCCCTTGGCACCCACTTCCATCCCAAACTGGGCAGAGGGGCTTCCCTCAGTCAAGCAGGGAACTGCCCGCCCTCCATCCCTCCAGGGTGGTGGTGGCTGTGCATGGATGGGGTGGCAGATGGGGCTGCACCAGGGCAGGGTGGGGGGTGGCATCTCTGGGCTCCACACACGTTGCTTTTCCCGTGTCTTTTTGCTGAGTGTGAGGAGTTTTCCAGTCCAGAGGGATTGCCAGGGAGGTGAGAGGTTCCCTGAGCTCCTGTGTGTCACTTAGCAAGGGGACAGTCAACCCAAGGCCAGCAGAGATCCCTGTGGCAGGGAGGGATGATGGAGCAAGCGTGGGTCCTGAACACTGTCAGGAGCCGTCTCAGTGCCTGGAGGCACCGGATTTTCATGTGACCTTATGAAAATGTTATTGGCATCTGGTTTTATTTAAGCCAGGAGATTTGATGCTCTGGAGGCGTCTGGCGGAGGGAGGAGGGAGGTTTGGCTGTGCTGGGATCGGTGAGGGCTTCCCCCGCGGGGGCAGAGCAGGCACTGCTGGTGCCTCCCGGTCCTGCCTTTCCACAACGTGGGAGAAGCATGTGGAGGTGCCAGGAATTCAGCATGGTGGTCCCCACCGGTGCCAAATCTGCTGCCCAGCTCTTCCTTGTGTGTCTCCCCATGGAAACGCAGAGGAAGGAAGGAGCATCCCTGCCTGAGCCCCTGAGCCCCCCGCTGGGCTCTGCCACCAGCGCCTGCATTGCGCCACAGCCCCGGGGTTGGTGCCGCCAGGGCTGGCGCTGGCACTGCTCTGTACAGGGTCCTTTGGGTCCCTTCGGGTTCGTGTTTCACATTTCAAGGGCATGAGCCATTTCCTGGAAAAAATGGACAGATTAAAGAAAAAGCAAATAACACCCACAAGGGAGGGGGCTTTGACTGGGGCTTCTCTGCGGACTTTACCCAGGCCCCCGGGAGCTGGGCCAGGAGCCCTGTGCTGCAGGAGCCATGGCATGAGGTGCTGAGGGGCAACCAGAGACCGGATCCCGAGGGGATGTGGTGGGCAGGGGGCTGTGGCTCTGCCCCACTGCCTGCCTGCAGGCAGGGCCATGGCTGGGTGTCACCCAGCAGCCTCTGCTGTGAGCCCCTGGGTGCCACCTATGATGGTGACCGCTCCTGGCTTGTTTTGGGAAGGTTTTCCCTGCTGCCGGTTGCAATATTGATTCATTTAAGTCCAACCCCAGGATAACCTCGGGCAGGGAGCCCTGGCTGCTTCCCTGGACATCTCAGGCCAGTTGGGGGCTAAAACTCCGCTCGGACTGTGCCTGGTGCAGCTCTGAGCACAGGTGGGACCCAATTCCTGGGGTGCCCTCCCTCCACAGAGTATAAACGGGCCCCAAGCTGGAGGGACCGGCAGCTTTTTGAAATCCAAAGTCACGCCGAGCGCTCGTCTCATGACGCTCCATCCAGCTGCCAACATCTGGGCCGGCAGCTTGGCTGCGCTTCTGGCGCAGGAGGGGATGCCAAGCGCCGCCTTTCGGGATCGGCCCCATGGGAGATTAACTTTCTTATTCCAGGAATTTCTTCTTTCATGTCTTGGCGGGGGCCGTGCCCCGCGGCAGAGCACGGCTCCACTCCCGGCCGCGGCGCCCGGTGCTGCCCCGGCCCTGGCGGGGGCTCGGCACTGGCCCAGAGACCCGTTCCCACTGCAGCTCCTCAGAGGCAGCTTTGGGGGGCTCCCTGGCTCTCTGTCCCACGGTCACCTTCCAGCCCCGTGGCTCTGGTGCTGTGGGTGAGCACCCGGGGGCCGGTGGCACGTGGCTGGCAGGGACAGAGCCAGGCCCAGCACACTGGAGCCACTGCCCAGCACTCACAGCGTGCATCTGCAACCCTACAATAACAGACAAACGGCGACAAGTTGTTAATCATGGCTAATGAGTTGGAAAAACTCCCAAGAGTCTTTCCCAGTGCTGCAGGGAGCTCAACCCCGTGCGGTGGCAGGGGCAGGAGGGGAGCCAGGGCTGGGGGTGACACCTGTGGGGACTGGAGAGCATGATGTGGGGTCTGGCAGCCCCCCACACTTGTTGTTCCGGAGGGTGCAAGTGACGCTGAGCCCCCTCACTCTGTGTCCCTGCAGAGAAGGAGGAGATCGACCACCCCAACAACAGCTTCAGCCCCTGCAGCATCCATGACCGCAAGTGCTTGCAGAAGCAGCAGGCGAAGAGGGTCAACAACGGCAACAAGATGCGCAGCAATGGGAGCCCCCACCACCGCGAGGACACGCGGCCCATAGTGAGCACCGGGGGGGCTGGCGAGGGCGGGGTGGGCGCTCCAGGGTCGGGGTCCCGGGCACTGGGGTGGGGTGGGGGCGCATGCCAGCCCTGTGGCCGGCTCAGCCCCCGCTTCCTGCAGCCACAGGGCTCGTGCCAGAGCGAGCTGCACCGCGCGCTGGAGCGGCTGGCGGCCTCGCAGACCCGCACCCATGAGGACCTGTACGTCATCCCCATCCCCAACTGCGACCGCAACGGCAACTTCCACCCCAAGCAGGTAGGACGGGGTCTCCCCCATGGCAGGGGGGCTGAAGGGCATTTTGTAGGACCAGGGCGAGGTTGGAAGGGGGAAATGGATGGATGGGAGAGTGACAGGACACGGCAGAGCCCACCCAGCTCCTGGCTTTGGTGGGAATCACTCTTTGGGTGCTGAGGGCCCTTGACAAAAGCCCTGGGGTGGGATGTAGATGGTGAAGCCCCTGAGAGAGCTCCTGGTTGCCCTGGACAGGCAGCCCGAGGCCAGGCTGGATGTCCCTCACTGAGCCTGTCCCCACAGTGTCACCCGGCGCTGGACGGGCAGCGTGGCAAGTGCTGGTGCGTGGACCGCAAGACGGGGGTGAAGCTGCCGGGCTTCCTGGAGCTGAAGGGGGACTTGGACTGTCACCAGCTGGCGGACAGCATGTGAGTGTGACCACGGCAGCCCCGCGCCGAGTGGCAGCCAGGACCCTGCCGGGGCTGCCTGGGAGAGGAGGAGAGGGGCCGTGACCACCGAGCAGTGCCCTGGTGCCGGGGACCCCGGGATGCACTCTGGGCCGTGCTGCTCTGCCCACGACCTGCGCCATGACCACTACCCGCCTCTGCTGGGGTGGCCGGCATGCACCAGCAGCACCTCCATCCCACACGGACACAGGTTGGACGACGCTGCCCTGGGGCTGGTGTGGGGCTGCCTGGGTGGAGCCGGTGGGGATCACCCTCGACGCTGCTGCCATTGCCCCCCTGGTTTTCAGCCCAGCCCCTTGGGCAGCCCTGGGCACCGTGGGGAGCTGTGGCTGTCACCGTGCAGTGCCGTGCATGCCAGACATCTGCATGGGCAGCAGGAGAAGTGCCTCATCCTGCCCTTCCCAGCAGCAAGAGGCTGCCCAGGCAAGGACTGGGGGGCCCAGGGAGATCCCCCCGCTGCTGCCCACCCTCCCTGCTTGCATCTTGCCCAAAGCACGTGCGTGTGATGGGCAGCGCGGCCGCACAGAGCAATAAGAGACCTTCCCCTCCCCACTGGAGCCCCCAGCCCCACAGCCCAGCCCCATCCTGCTCCCCGTGCAGGGACAAAGCCTTCCACCCATCCTGTCTCCCCCTGCCCCATCCCCAGGGTTAGGGCGGTCCCCACAGGCATTGAGTCCACAGGGAGGGTGGGGGGCATGAGGGATGTCCAGGAAATTCATCCCAGCAGGAAGAGCTTTTGGTTTGAGCTTTTTCTTTCTTTCCCAATTTTTTTTTTTTTTTTTTTAATATTTAAAAAATGCCATTGGTGGAATCTCAAAAGTGATCGTGTGGCCCCAAGGCTGGAATTCTCCAACCCCAGGGACTGGGGCACTGTGGCAGTGGCTCCTGTCTTCTCTGCTTGGCCAACATGACAAAACCAGGATGGGTTCTGGAATGTCTCCATGATGGGATCTGCAGATTTCACCAGCACAAAGTTCTCAGCTGAGAAATTCTCACTGGTTTTGTAGCTATTTTTTTTCTTTAAGCTGGAAATTTTTCGTGTAAAAATGTCACGGCAAGTGTGCCAAAGATGGAGGGGACTTTCCTGATCCCCTCCTGACCCACCCCAGCTCCACGGCCTCAGTGGGAGCTCATGTGGATTTGCCCTGGCCAAGGCGCCCTGATGGGAAAGAAATGTTTCAGTTTTAGTGAAACACCCTCTGCTCTCCTGACCCCCTTCCTGTCCCCGTGCCCTGCCAGATCCCCGCCTGCCCTGGAAACCCCCAGATGTCCCAGCTGCCCCCATGCCCTGCTGGATCCCTGCCTGCCCTGGCTGCCCATGGCCCTGCTCACACACAACTTCTAAACTGAGTCAATTTGCCAGGACAGTCCTTGTTGGGGAGGGGGGTCCCTGCCCCTGCTTCTCCCCCAGTCCCCCCTGTGCCACTGTGACAAGGATGGGTTTCCCGGGGCACAGGAGGTGCTGCTGGGGACCACGGATGGTCATGGTGCCCATCACATGGTGGGGCACAGGGTGCAGTGGCAGTGCCAGTACAGTGGCCTTGGCCACTTGGTCCCTCCCTACCCACACCAGGGCAGATCCAGCAGAGCTTTTCCCAGTTTGGGGGTTCCTGGGAATGCCAGTGCACCAGGGCACAGTCTGTGTCCTGCTCAGAGGGCTCCAGTGTTTCGTAGCATCTCTCCTGTAGTTTAGGGCTGTATTTACACACAACCATGTACCAGTGTCCCCTGCCCCCGGCACCCAGGGGGTCCCTGTCCGTCCCTCCTGGGCCAAGCCCGTCCTGTCAGACTCCTGTGTAGCACCGACCCTTTTACAGTACACTTGAACCTTTGTATCCTCAAAAAGAAAAAAAGGTAATTACTGTATTTAATTGATGTTTTTCTATTGAGTGTGTTTTATTTTTTATGGCTTTAAATAATGGAATGGGTGGGGAGGCAGAGCAGGAGTGAGGGGTCTGTGGGTCTCACTGGTGTGGGGACAGGCTCCTTTTGCCACCCCTGCCCAAGGACCTGCTGTCCTGATCCTGTGTTGGGTTTGGGGTTCAGCAGCCCTGGAAACCCAGGTGCCCTCAAGCCTCTGGAAGAGCTTCACGAGCAGGGAAACAAATGATTTCTTGCCTCCTCATGGCTCCCAGTTCAGCCTTCACCAGTGCCACCAGGAGAATTGTCACTATCGACCCTACACAGTGACCCTGAGCAGTGGCAGGGCTGGAGACGGTGCCAGGCTGGGAGGGGACCCTGGGCAGGCGTCAAAGTTCAGGGGCAGACATGGACAGGCACCGGCTGCTCCGGGGACATGGGCTCATGGCCAGGCAGTGCCGCTGGCTTTGATGAGCCACAGCCCATGGCACAGGTACAGGTGACAGTGCCAGGGTGTGCTGGGCACTACCAGCTCTGCTTGGTGTTTTGGGAGGGTGCTGGGGTGCAGCTGGGAGTGGCATGGGAATTGCGACAGCCACACACCTCCTGGTGCTCCTGACTGCAGCTCGGCTGTTTCCCGGTGTCTGCAGCCAGTGTCTGCTTGTGGTGATGTGATGGCACAGGAGTTTGCCAGGTCCTTGCCTGGTGGCTCTCAGGGCTGGCAGTGCCAATCCAGGGCTGGCAGTGTCATCGGGGGCCGGTGCCAGCCCGATGCTCTGGTTACTGGAGCCGTGCAGCCAACGGGGCTGGGGTTGTGCAAACACCCCCAGGATGGGGCCGGAGGTGGCCGCAGCCAACACAGACAGCCCAGAATTCTGCTGGCACAGCACACTGGCCGCCAGACCAGAGCCAACACCAGCTCTCCTGGAGCCCAGCCCCATGGCCCGGCCCTGTGCTGGTGGCTGCCAGGGCTGGCCGGGCTTGGGGGCACAGTGTGACCCCCTCAAAGCACCATCTCCCTTGCTGACATCCCCGCAGTGTCTGTGCAGGATAAACGCTCCAGCGCTTTATTGAAAATACCCTCATGTGGATTTATAACGGAGAGTCCAAAATTTAACCAATGCAGAGGCACCAGGTAAGCGAGAACCAAGGCAGATGGCAGCGTGGTGGCCTCGGAGCCGCTCTCTGCTCCGAGCTGCAGCACCATCCGACCCTCCAGCTGCTGCAGATCACGGCGGCATCGGCTTCCTCGAGGCCGCGCCAATTTACGTCATCCGAGGAGCTGGCCCAAATTCAGGCAAGTCATTTCCAAAAACCCGATGTTTCACTGTCATGAAAATGTCACCATTTATTTCCCAGCCCTCTGCGGTGCCGGGAGGTCGAGCACGCCCGTAACCTCTCTCTGCGAGAAAGGGCAGGAGAATTTCCCAGCACCGGGAAAAATGCGCGGCTCTGACATTCCTGCCTGCGGATGCTGCTTGCTCCCTGAGGGAAGCAGGTTTCCAACAGGGTTCAGTGATTTTATACACATTGGTTTGCAAAGCTGCCTCCTGGTGCTGCTCAGGGGGTGAGTCCCCTCCCGTGGCACTGCAGGGATCAGGGCTGAGTCCTCGAGGGTGGGAGCTCAGCTCAGCTCCACCACCCACCTCAGCCCAGACACCCCGAGCACAGGGGTCCCCCACAGCTGGTGGGGATCTCAGCCAGAGCACTGGGGCCCTCCAAAGCAGAAGGTGGGTGCCAGTGAGTGGCAGTGGTTCCATATGGAGCACAGCTCCCATCCCACCGCTGTCCCAGACCAGCACAGTTCCTCATGGGCATCTCATCCCACCAGGGCTGAAAATCTCTAGGCTGAGACTTCTGATGCAGTGGTACATAACAAAAAGAGTATAAATATGAGCTGTTGCCAAAATGCAGCCCAGAAGCAGGAGCAGGGGAGCAGGAGAAGCTCGGCAGTGTGTGGGCAGCTGCCAGCCCTGGGCATCCCGAGGTCCCATCCCTAGGGGCTGGGCAGGAGCTGCCGGAGCAGGTCGATGACGAGTGACGCCGGCTGCACCGTGTCGTACTCTGCAAACAGGTGACAGAGGTTCTCCGAGTCTGTCTGGCTTTTGGCCACGAACCCAAAGATTCTTTGAAAAAGGAGAGAGGCTTATTCAGTTTGCATCCAGGAATCCGAAGGAATACGCTGAAACCAGCCCCGGCCACAAAGCCAAATCCCAGTTCCAGCAATTCCACCTTGGCCCACTCCCCAATCACGTTTCCGTGGAAGCCAAGCAGCTGGGAGGAGCGTTTCTGGCAAGGCTTCCCCAGCTGTGAAAAGATTCTTGAGCCCAAGGTAGAGCCAGATATAAACTCCCTTCCTGAGCCCAGTGTGAGTCCCTGGGAAGGCTGTGGGATTTGGATGGGGGGTTTTGCATGAGGGGATGTGGAGAATGGGGCTCAGCCAAGCCTGCCCTACAACTTCACCCACCAGTCCCACCCCTAATCTGGCCACCACGGTAATTTCTAATGAATCTCCTGCTCATTTTTAAACTGATTCTTTGCTGTTGTGCAAATACAGCTCCTTCCCAAAGCAGCATCATTCCCTCCCAGATTCCAGCTCCCAGCTCCCTGTGGGAGGTCCCTGCACAGGTCTTACCTGGAGGACTTGCAGTACTTCTGCCACCTGAGGGAAGAACAGAATTGGAGTTGCTCAGAGGCTGATGTTTAATTCATTCCATCAGCTGCAAAGCCAAGGGTTAGGTTTAGATCCACCCCAGCATGTTACGCCCAGGGCAGTTTTTTTGGGATTTGGGATTTGAAGCAGTGCAGAGGTGCTGGGAACTGCAGGGAAGGGAGCACGGCAGGCGGCTCCGAACCAAAACTCACTTTCTGTTCTCAGGGTCCATCCCGCAGAACCTGATGGCAGCCAAGGGGTAGTGTCGCCTGAAAAACACCCTGGAAGAGGAGAGGGAAGAGTTACGGGAGGGCAGGGCCCAGGCAGGAACAGCAATTCACAAATCCAAGCCCTGCCATGGCTGCTGGGAAAAGGGTGTCCCAAATGGCATCCCAAAATCCCAACCCTGGGTGCAGCTGCCTCCTGTATCCCACCCGAGATGCTGCCACGCACAGCCCTGCGCTGTGACGAGGGGTCAGATCCATCCCTGGATGGTGACACGGGTTTGCCCAAGCAGGGCAGTTTTTCCTGGGGCTGGGAGGCTGGGAGGGAGCTGGGTGGGCAGGGGTGAGCTGCCTCTCCGTGAGCCCCCCTTGACCCATCCCTGGGCTCTTACTTCCTCTGGATGTCGGTCAGGGTGACTCCCTGCTCCGTCACCCTGAAGTGCACCAGGGTGGGCGTGGGCAGCGTCTCCAGCTCCAGGGTGCACGAGATGCCTTTCAGGATGGCCGGGGCTCCCGTCAGCGTCTCCACGTTCACCGAGCTGAGGTACAGGACGTTGCACACTGCAAGGACAGCACGGAGGAGATCCAGGGCTGGGTCCCAGGGATCATCCTGCAGAGCCCTCACACAGAACCCGGGTCAGGGTTTGTTTTGATGAAAATTAAAAAGATCTGGTGACTCACAAATTCTTCACCAATTTAGTTTGGTTTACTTTAATTCTTTGCACTAATTGTTGTAAAAGTCAAAGTATTTAATTTCCCGTTTCTAAATGTCACATTTGGGGCTTTTTTTTTTTTTCTGTTTATTACATATTTCCTTTAATGAAAAGCAGAAATACCCCAAGCCAACGAAGGGCTGAAGGCCAGCCTAAAACATGACATTTCAGGCTGATTGAGCTGTTTAAAGGGCTGTTCTGGGTCAAACTAAACTTTCCAGCTTGCCAACTGATTTTTCAGAATTTCCAGCTAAACAAAGCAGTTCCTGGTTCCCTGGCCTGTGCTGTGACCCACCCGTGTGGTCTCCTGCCCTTCACTCTCTGCTCTCACCTGGAGCCCCCCCAGGCTGGGGTGCACAGACCCCTCCCCATCCTGCTCTGCAGTGCCCACGTGTCCCCCCATAAGGTCCCTCAGCAATTTAAGCAGCCCCCGACTGCCTCATCCCTCTCCTAAAGCTCCAGAGGTTCAACCCCCATTGAAGCCCATCAGAAGAGGGGCTTAAAGATCAGGAGCTACATAAAACTGTGGGAAACTGGGGCCTTTAATCAGCCTTGTGACCTCAAGAACTGTGTTTTCAAGTATCTTGAGGACCCAAAATCTCCTTTCCTTAAAAATATCGTGTTCATTTGCAGCCCAAGGGCTGGGGATGTGGAGAAATCCTGTGGGTCTCCCCAGGCTGGAGGGGAAGCTGGAGTGGGATGTCACACAGGTCCCCAGCAGTGTGTGTGGGTGAGCTGCTGCTGTCACAGCGTGCCCAGGGCTCCAGCTCTGGCCAGCTGGGCTGTGCCCAGGGCCAGGATCCAGCTCCTCCCTCACCTGCAGTTTTCTTTGCCAGGGCCAGCACGGATTCAGGAGCACAGTCAGGGCTGTCTTCTCCATCAGAGAGTTCTGCAGAAGGACAAACAGGAAAAATGACACCACAGGCCAGGCTGTGCTGGTCACTTCTTTGGCCATTCCTTATCTCACAAAGGCCCAGGACTTCTCTAATTGCAGGGACTTAGAGCAGTAATTAACTTAATTGTACTCCATTTCCCTCTCCTGGCTCAGCAGGAGGGAATCACTGCTGTCCTGCCCCCTGGTCAGCTCTGCAGGTCCCTGCCCCACCTACAGCCAGGGCAGCAGCCCCTCGCAGGGCACACTGGTGGCTCAGCCCCCTCCCCACCGCAGGACCTTCCCCACCTCCCCTGAGTGGCAGGAGGGGCCCCTTGGAGCATCCCTCCTGTCCCGTCACCTGCCTCGGGTGGGGATGCTGAGCTTGCAGGGCAGTGCCAGCGGGGTGATGGCATGCTGGTAGACAAAGGCAGAGAGGCTCCCTGAAACACAGAGCCACGAGTTAGAGGGGGCTGGTGCCTGAAACCTCCCACCACGTGCCTCCACCCCCCAACAGTGTCCCAGGGAGCTCATGTTCTTACTACTGTGCTCTCACTGCCAGGGAAGTGCAGGCAGCACCAGGGGCTTGGGGGTGCCTGTGCCAGTGGGCCTGCAGCATGCTCACCCGGTCACCCCAGTGCTTCCAGGAGTTTTGGAAACAGCTCCTGGGGCTGCCAGGGCCACTGTGGGTGATGGCACTGCCCTTACCAAAGTACAGCTCCTCGCTGGCCCCTTTCAGGTGCACCCCTTTAGTGGAGGACTCGATGAGGAAGTGCCGGATGAGGTCACTGCTCTCCTGGCCTGCAAGAGGGACCAAAAACAGTGTCAGCATCAGCCCCAGCACTGCTGTTCCACCTCCACATGCCTCTGGCCTCCCCTGCCCACTCCTGCCTTCCTGTGCCTTCCCACCCCTGCCCCTCCCAGAGCTTCACCAGAGCTCCTCTGTGGTGTCAGTGTGGAGCTGGCCCCCGTGAGGGGTGGGATGGGCACCCACAGACCCTGTCAGCATCTCCCACACAACCAGAATCCTCTTGCTTCTCACCTGGCTGTAGTTTGCCCAGTTTCAGTTAAACCACTGAAGAAGTCCCTCCATTTCCGAGTGAGACCCTGTACCTGTCTGGCTGCCGGATGGAGAGCCGGGAACCTTCATGGCCAGTCCAAAGGAGCCCCGGAATGACGTGCTGTCCCGAACAAGGAATGTGCCTGGCTCCTTGTCCCTCAGCAGCTGGATTGCTGTCAGAGCACAGGCAGGGGCTCAGCCAAGCACAACAGGTGGGACCTCCCCACTCCCGTGCTCTGTGGCCAGTCTCTCCTTGGCAGCAGCAGGAAGGACTTCAGAGCATTTGCCAAGGACATGCACATCCCTTGTGTGGCACCAACTGTGTCCCTGCAGGTCCCTGGCTCGGTCCTGTGGGTCCTTGTGGTCCCCAGGACACTCAGCCCCTGCCCTGGCCACGCTGTGGGACAGCACAGGGGCAGAAGATTTTCCTGGTCACAGAGAGGCTGTGATACAGCCCACATTCCTGAGCCATCCCCCTCCGGGTGAAAGGGTCTCTCCATCCCCATCAGCCCCCCAGCAGGTTTTGAATCACCCCCACCANCTCATTACTGTGGGGCCTTGTGGTCCCGAGGACACTCAGCCCCTGCCCCGGCCACGCTGTGGGACAGCACAGGGGCAGAAGATTTTCCTGGGCTTGAGGGGGTCACAGAGAGGCTGTGATACAGCCCACATTCCTGAGCCATCCCCCTCAGAGTGAAAGGGTCTCTCCATCCCCATCAGCCCCCCAGCAGGTTTTGAATCACCCCCACCAAATGCCCCCAGGGACACAGGAGGGCTCCATGCCAGGGCACCAGCAGGAGCCAGAGGGGGGGTCACCCCTGCAGAGCCCCTGGCTGCCTTACCTCGGTCCCTGCTGATGCTTGGCTTGAACCAGTATTTCGATGTGTCCATCACAAACTTCATGGTGGGCTGTCCGGCCTTGAGGGGACCTGCAAGAGACCACATGGTGTCAGGGCCAACAGGACCTGAAGGACCTCCACAGGTGACAGAGCCCAGCAAAGCCATTTCTCTTTCAGGCTGGCTGAGGCTGAAGGTTTTTTCAATCCTTTTGAATCCTTTCCTCCCCACTTCTCAGAATAGCTCATTCTCCACGTAATTATCTCTCTTGGCAGGCTGTGATGCAGTGCAGAGAGGGGCACATGGAATCCCTTGGCAGTGCCAGCCTGCCCAGCCCTGCACAATGCCCTGCACCATAGGCTTTACACCAGCTGAGGATCCGACCCACACACCCTCCTGCTATTCCCATAAGGATCCCAATTAAAACCCTCTGCCCTGAGAGCTGCCTCTGCTCGTCTCCTCCAAAGAACAATAGTCCCAGTGTTTGCCCTTGAAAGAGGGACCTTGTGAACTCTGGTACCTTTTGGTGTCCTCAGAGCAAAGGGGAACCCCAAGTCCTCCTCCCCACTGGGTCTGGGCCCACAAACAAGCAGGACAGGACAGAATGGTCACTCTCAGGTGCTATAAATAGGCGTATCTGCATCTCCTTGAAGGAGCAGAGAGTTCTGACTGCTGAGCCTGTGCACCCACTTGGCAGAGGGGTGTGGGTCACCAGTCAGGGGCTGGAGACCACCACGGAGCCCTGGGGGAGCACAGCGAGGAGCTCCAGCTCCAGCAAGGACCTCCCATCCTTCGTGTCTATAACCCACAGCTAAACCAGAGGGAAAAGGGGTTTGCTCCCCCATTCCAGGCAGCTGTTGGGGTCTGCAGCTCCCACCCCAGCCCTGCAGCTCCCACCCCAGCCCTGCCCTGTGACTCACTGTCAGGGACACAGGTGAGGGCAGGCGCTGACAGGGCGTTGTTGAGGCCCCCGAGCCTCGGGGCTGGGCTGCAGCCAGGAGGGGGGAGCTGCACGGCAGAGCTGGGGGGAGCTTTGGCTGGCTGGGGGGATCCATCTCCTTGTTCCAGGCACCCGTTCACCAGCAGCACTGGGATGTCGGCTGCGGAGGTGAGGATGGACGGGGGGCAGCTGCTGGCCTGTCCCTTCTGGCACAGGGAGGTGCTGGTGCTGGGGGAGCTGCCTGCCCTGGGCTGCGGGATGCTCTGGCCAAAAGCTTCTCTGGAGCGAGACACGGTGCCAGGGGAAGGTGGGCAGGGGCTGCCCAGGGAGCTGGCGGGGGACAGGCAGGCAGCGGTGTGAGCATCCGAGTCCTCATTGTGGAGTGAGTGGGTGCTGCTGCAAGAGAGAGACAGAGCAGAGAAGGTCAGGGGGGTGTTCACATGCAGAGCCCACCCCAGGGACTGCACCAGTCCCACCAACCCATCAGCTCCCAGCCTGCCCTGTGCCCTTTCCATCCCCACCATCGCCCCGAGGCCGGGCCACAGAGGGCATTTACCTTCCCAGGATGTAACTGGTGTCAGAGCCGGGGCTCGTGGAGAGCTGGGACACCCAACTGCCCCTCTGCTGGGCCCTCACCACGTGCACGGGCTTCAGCAGGTTGTCGAGGCCCAGGGAGGTGCCCGGGGCTTCGGGGCTGTGGGAGGTGGTGTCCGTGTGTCTGGCTGTGCCCTGCTGGGGCACAGTGATGCCCTCGGATGCTTTGCTGCAGCTCGGGGGGGCTGACCCAGGGCTCGAGGGTTTGGGTGGGCTCGAGAAAACCACACTGTCACTGGTGCTGCATTTGCCCCCAGGTGCCCCTTTTTGGGTCAGGAAGCCGTTGGCCTGAGGGGATGTGGAGAAGAGGGTGCCTGAAGGGCTGGGGGAGCTCTGTGGCCCCGTGGCTCTGCCTGGCGTCAGCTCTATGTACTTGATGTCTGCAGGGAGAGAGAGGAGGTTATGAGCAATCTGGTGTCCAAATTGGGTTCCTTAGTAAAGCGCCCTGGGGGACACATGTCTGTTCTTCCTGCTGTGAATTTTGACTCTGGGTTTCACTCCCTGCAGGGCTGGGGAGGGGTCCCAGGGGACACCTCCATGCCCTTTATTGAGATTCTGTGAGGGCTGATTCCTTGCAGACCCCAAGGTGCATTGATCCCTCAGCACTGGCAGGCTCCCAGGGAAGGGGAGTTACATACAGTCATGTCTGGCTGCTCAGACCCCCCTCACCAGCCAGGACTTGCCGAGACCTGCAGCCAGAGGTGGGTGTTCCCTCCAGCAGCCTCTCTGTTTGTACCTGACTCAAGAGAAAAACATCTGGCTGCTCCCCCCGGGATGATGTCAGGTTTGGAGGGTGGTCCTGCATGCCCTGGCGGGGCAGAGGAGCAGGGGGATGTCACCTGGCCCCAGGTACAGCTGGAGTGGCAGTGGGGCAGGAGGCAGAGGGATTCCATGTGGGACAAGGGCAGTTACAAGGCTCTGGGTGTCCACTGTGGGATCAGCTGTGCTGGCAGCAAGTGCAGAGCCCCAGGCAGGGACTGCCTGCTCCCTCCTCCCTTCCTCTATCCTGTGCAATCTCTAGAGAAGTAACTCCTAAGGCAGTTTCTGTGCCTGTGCCCTGCTGTGGGATTCTTCCTGCTCTTCCATTTGTGCTCAGAGCAGGCCAGGCATGTCCAGCCCCTCTGCTTCCCATATGGGAACACACCTGACAGAGCATCTCTGGTCCAAGACCCTCAGTGAAATCTCACAGCCAGGACAAAGTGTCCTGGTTCCCCACGTGCCCGATGCAGATCAAGCCCGGGCTTCCTTGGACAAAGCACTAATTTCTGGTTGAGCTGGAACACTCAGGCTCGATTTAAGCACTGGCAGTGATGGTGGATTCACCCGCCCAGGGAAGCTGCTCCAGTGGTTAATCACTCCAGTGCCAGAGGTTTGCACCTCCCTTCCAGTCTGGACGTGCCCAGCTTTGCTTTCAGCGCCTTATTCTCGCCCTGCCATGGAGTTCAGAAAAGTTCCCCTTCTCAAAGGTGTGTCTTGGAGAGGGAAAAACCTTTTGCTGCAGCAAAGACAAGCAGCTCTGACAACCCCAAGCTCCCTGGCCATGGTGTAGGGGCCTTGATGGACCCGCTGTGAGGGAGCTGGTCAGGCAGAGCCGCTGATGCCAGCCACGTGCTGCTGACCCTGGTTACTGCAAGGAACAGGCAGACCTCTGGGGCATAGAGCTGGATGAGCAGGATAAGCACAAGTCTGTACAAAAGTTACTCCCCGAGCCCCTTCTCCATGCCAGCCCCGGCGCGGGGTTGGATCGGCCAGCGCCGCGGAGGCGCCGGGTGAGCCGGCAGGGCCGGTCCCCAGCGGGGACACTGCTGGACCTCGCCAGGATGGAGCCAGAGCCACAGCCTTCCCCCTCCGCAGCCTGGCTGCCAGCAGCAGCTCCTCCAGCGCCTCCCCGGCCACGTGTCCCGGTATCAGCGCACAAACCCTCGCAGCCAGCTCCCGGCCGGATGCTTTTTGTCAATGTCTCCTCAAAAGGAAAAAGAAATGGGGATTTTAATTGTGCTTTAAAGAACTGACAAGCATCTGTGCACCGGGCTCGTGAGGCCTTTTACCTCCTACTTCTCTGCCTTCGCTCCTCTTATCACCTGTGGTTAAACCTCAAATATTTGCTCAAGTCCTTGGCAAGTTTTCTAGCATCAAGGAGTGGCAGAAGCGCCACAACCACAGAGCTCAGATGTCACGCAAGCCAGATCTGAAATCCTCTCTGAACAAGCAGATTCGGGAGGGATTTGTGACTATCAAGAACGTGTCTCTTGTTGCTGCAGCATTTGTCGTGTTTAAGGCTTCCTTGTGGGGCTCCACTAACCAAAAACAAGCCCTCTCACCCCTCTGGTCACTATCAGTCCCTGCCACCCTCTCATCAGGGCACAGGTCGCAGGGCTGGAGTGGGAGAAGGTGGGTGAACAGGGACCCTGCTCATTGGAAGGAAGTTTTTGTAAAGTCCAAGAGCTGTTAAAAGAAAATGAAAGCTAAAGTGAGGCTTTTCCCACTGCATTTGTGGCCAGAGCTGAACTTGCACTTTGTCACGGTACTTTATCTGCAAGGCCACTCTGTCCATCCCAGTGGGAAGCAGGGACACTGTCTGATCTGGAATTGTCTGGCTCTGGCAGTGCTGCTGCCCCACTGGAGCACCAGAGCCCTCACAGGCACCTCATCTCTTTCATGCCTTTAACATCCTCTTGTTTCACCTTCCTCTGGGAAGAGGCCTGGGGACAGACTGTGAAGGTATTTCCACGTGTAAAGACAGGGACAGGCAACAAGGCTTTGGGGCAGCAGCAAGTCTGAGTCCTCGGGCACCTGAACCACCCCAGACCTGCCCCTGGTGCATCAGGACAGTGACAGGTCAGTGTCAGCACTGTGGGGCTGCCCTGTGCACAGGGTGCTGAACAGCTGAAACCAGCAGAGGAGCCCAGGCAGGAATGCTTGGATCAGGAGCAACTCACAGATCAGAGCTTGGATTGCAGGGATGACAGGCAAGTGTTGCACAAGGGTTCACATAAGGCACCCGTGAGCAGAGAACAGGCTGGTATGTGCTGCTGGTGCCTTGCCTATGCCAGGTATGCTGCCCGGGGAGTGCACAAGCCCTGGAAAAAGAATTTCCCTGGCAAAGTGATTGGGAACATTTCAATGGCATGGTTGTGTAACACTTGGTACCTTAGCCCAGGGCTCTGGAAATCTGGCTGCAAATCGTTTTGCTCCTAGAGGTCAAGTGTGACCCTGGGAAAGGCTCTGCTGGCCCTGGGGGATGGGGGGAGCACTCAGAGCCCAGGGCCTGTCAGTGGTGGTGACAACTGGGATTAGGAGTTTTCAGAGAGCTGCAAGTCCCGTTTCCAATGAGAAATGTTTTCTCCAAACACAGGGAAACAAACGTGAGATTGAATTAAAGGCTGTTTCCCCTGTTCCCTTCTGGATCCCTTTGAGCTGGCTGGACATGAGATGTGTCAACAGTGATCAGACCAGGGCCACAGAAGCACCAGAATTAGGCAGAGCCTGGATACTCGGCCTGTCCTGCTCCTTAATATGGAGTCCTGATGTCAAGAGACAGTGCCCCACACCGATCCCACTGGGGACAGTGTGGGGTGTCCCTGGTGCCCATTTCCAGCCACCCCAGGAGCACAGGACCTCATCCTGCCCATGGGGACCGGTGTCAGCCTGACCTCTCTGTGCCAGGCTGCCAGTGCCCCTGGCAGAGGGGTTTCACCAGGCTGGAGCTGCTCTGGCTCCGCTGCCCAAGCAGTGCCTTTCCCTCACCTATTGCCTCCGGGTCCTGCTTCTTGGTGGCCACAGTGTCACCCTGAGCAGCAGGCTGGGCTGGATCCTTCAGCGGCCTGTGCGGCAGCAGCTGGAAGGTCGGATCGATTTCTAGGATCATCTGGTTGAGAGCCTCTATGGAAATGTCCAGGGAGTGAGACACTGGCTGAGCCTTGGGATCCACGCTGGTGTTCTCCTGCTTTGGCTGGCACTGAGCAGCGGGTCTCTCCAAGGGGGAATCCTGCTGCCCCTTCCCCTGTGTGTGAGCAGCAACATGCTCCAGCACGGGGTGGGCTCCGTGCAGCCTCCCTCCGGGCAGCAGGTGAGCCTTGGGGTGCACCACGGAGGGAGGGCCAGCCCAGGACGCCGTGGAGTAGTAGACGTACTTGCCCGGCAGCGCGGAGCATCCCGGGTACCCCGGCGGGCGCAGGCTCTCGCTTTCCTCCGGCGAGGGAACGCACACGCTCTGCCCAACACGCAGCACGTGGTTCTGGATGACCTGGGACATGCTTTGGTTTTCCGGTTTGACAGCTCAGAGTCCAAGGGAAACCTCCTCCTCCCGCTCCTCGCCTCCTTCCTCCACCAGGGACCTCAGACCCCCGTCCTCAGTCCGGTCTCCAGCGGAAGAAGAATCTGAGGAATGCAGAGAGGAGCGGTTACACAGGCATGCCCCGGGCAGGAGCAGACTTGAGCGGAAAACTCTATAAAAACGGGGATTTGGAGCGCAAAGCTGGAATTCAGCTCATAAGAAAACAAGTCACCCTGTTCTTCTTTTCCACCCCCTCCAGCCGCTGCTCCCGGTGCCACAGCGCAGCCGGGCAAGAGCACAGAGGACTCACTGGTGACAGCTTTTCAGCATTCAAAGGCCTGAAAACGACATCCTGCCTTATTCGCTAATTTTCTGGATTAAGAATGAAATGAAGTCTCACTCTGACAGCCTTGCCATGGGACCCTGACCCTCGGAAGCCATCCGGGGGCAGCCAGGAAGCCCAGAGCCTGCGGGCACAGAGCCGGAGCTGCCTGCCAGGGCAGTGTCCTGGAGTGGGTGTACAGCTAATCCAGGATTTCATTTTCCTGGTAGAAGACAAGCCTGAAAGCCTGAGTACGTGGCTGCTGCCTCAGTCATGGCGCTGCTCGAGGAATCTGACTGCTAATACACTTTGAAGACTCCTGGGCTTTGCTTTAGACAGAAAGTATTTTTTAATTCTCCATTATAAACCCCCACAGCAGGAGGTGGGCTTCTCTCAGGCTTCTGGGAAAAGGGATCTTGGGACACTGTTTGGAGGTGGGGAACGTGTCCCACTGCATCAGCAACAAGTGGGATTCCCCCGGCTGCTGCTCCCCTCCTGCATGTCAGGAGCTGTCCCTCAGCAGCACATTGCCACCAAACACAGAGGGACCCTCACTCCTTTGGCTCAGGATGAGAACAATCACCCTGTCCTGCTCCATACCCCCTGTGGCAGCCAAGCCCAGAGTCTCCATGTTGGGACACCCAAGCCCAGCACATTCCCTGTGCCCACACTGCACAGGCCACATGGGATCATTCCTGTCCTCTCCGGTGCCCGGGAATGGCAATGCCAGTGGTATCCAGAGATCCAGAGCCAAAGGTTTGCTGGCAGGAGATAATCCCACAGCTCAGGGCTCCCTCTCCGTCTCCTGTGCTGATCAGGTGTGTGACACACACAGTCAGTGGGCTACACTCCATAAAATATTTGTCCTTCCCTGCACCAGCCTCCAATGATGGACTTATTTACTCGCCTATCCCGGACTGATTAAGGATGGAGTCACAGGATTAGGAAGGAGACACGTTGCTCAGAGGCAGCTGGTCCCAGGGGCTGGGCTGGTGCCCTGAGTCACGTCTGTAACCGGTGACTCACTGCCCTGCCAGGTGTTGAGAGCTGGTACAGAAGGCGCTCAAAACAAGCCAGCTTTGCCCTGGGTGAGTTATATAACCCTGGAGAAGCCTCGCTTCTTGCTGGAGAGACACCTGGAATACCCTGGGCTCATGAAGATTAGGGAATTAGAAGCAAAACATTGCTGCTGTCGGCTGCTGCTGCTGCTGTCAGCACAGGGCGAGTCACGGCAGGTAAAGGCCTCTCCAGGGCTCCCCAGAGCACTGAGGGCTGCACGAGTGAATAAACACCTCAGCCCCACTTACCTCCCTGCCAGCCCAGCCCCTGTGGTGTCTCCTGAGCCTCTGAGAGGTTTAATTTACAGGACTGACAGGTTGGTCTGTAGGAAAGGCTCAGGAGCAGGGATGTGCCTGCCCCCAGGGCTGTGCTGCAGGAAGGGAAACACCTCTGGAGCCTGGATTAGACAGGCCCAGGGCAGCTCGGAACTGTAATTAGTTAATCCTGCCCTCTTGGAGCGCTGAGGGAGTCTGGAGCAGTTATCCCTATGGAGAGCCAGCTGGGAAGGGATCTGTTGGAAGGCAGGTGGGTGTGGGGCTTACAGGTATTGGGGTCCCTCCCGTAACCACAGCCCAGCAGCCCACCGTGCCCTCCCTGGCTGGCACCAGCACGTGGCTCTTCTTTGGCATTTCTGGATGGCAATCCCAAGATGCAGGGGATGCAGGAGCAGGCTGGGAGCCCAGCTCCCCTCTCCCACCAGCAGCCAGGCTGGCCACGCCAGGGCTCTGCCTGCAGGGCACATGTGGCCTCTGGCTGGGTCACGGCACGGCTCTGCCGTGGGTCAGTCAGGATGCCCACCTTGGGAAGCCACCTTGGAGCTCCGTGTGCCATCCCACCACCGGCTCTGCGTGAGAAGTGCAGCACGGTACAAGGCTCAGAGGGAGCACTGGTTAAATATAAAAAGAAGAGTCATTCCAGGTCAAAAACGCAAGCGAGATGGAGTGAAAATTG
This sequence comes from Scytalopus superciliaris, assembly GCA_013400415.1. Taxonomy (NCBI): domain Eukaryota; kingdom Metazoa; phylum Chordata; class Aves; order Passeriformes; family Rhinocryptidae; genus Scytalopus; species Scytalopus superciliaris. The sequence goes on along the minus strand of VXBX01008159.1, from coordinate 117,521 downwards.
GATTCCCCCCTGGGGAGAAGAACTGCCTGGCTCCAGTCAGCGTCCACAAGACAAGGCTGGTTTTAATTTAAGTAGGTACAGAAATAACGTGCAGGATGCATGAACCAGGGCTGTCGGGGCTTCCAGGAGCATGCACGCAACAGCTTCCCTCCTCTCTTGTACTCCTGCCCTGAGTTTTTGATCTTTCTTATGCCTGATGCTGCCAGAATTAGCCTCCAAACCTCATTTTTCCTCCCTTCCCTTCTCTGGGTTGAAGTGAGAGGTCTCCCAGGCTCCTCACAGGAATTTTGAGCCTCCACTGTGGGCTCTTCTGCTTGGAGGAGCAGAGGAGAAGGGCTGCAGTGAAGGAGGGGAATCACAGGGTGGCTGTTGGCCCCCAGAGTGGCACAGCCACGGGACAGGCATCAGGACTTTCCAAAAGCAATTGGGAATGGCAGTGCCCCCCTCCCCGTCGAGGGCTGGGCAGTGTCTGGCTGTGCCCCTCGGGCAGGGAAGAGGGGCTGGGCATGGGCACAGGCAGGGGGCCCATGTCACACTGCCCTGGGCTCTGTGGTAGTGCTGTGGCAGAATCAGGGCAGCCCTGGCAGAGGGGTGCTGGGGCTGAGAGATCTCCTGGCTGTATGGAAACACCAGCTCTGTTGTTTAAGCTGAGACAAGGGTGGCACAAAGAGAGATGGAAATCAGCTGGCACTAACACCTCCAGACTGGAAATTACAGGGTTTCTGCTTCTGGAAGTAGGCTGTGGAACAGAATTCCCCCTAAGAGGAAGGGGGCAAATCACAGATTTTGGATGCAGATGGACAGTCTTAGAAAGACCCTTGGCGAGGCAGGTCCCTGACACGAAAACACAACCCCTGAGACAGGAAAAGGAGCTGGGCTGGCGGTGTCAGGGCTGGGACTGGAGCAGCCCGCGGGGCAGGAGGCGGGTGCTGGGTTTGGAGGGCTGCAGGGTGCGGTGGGAGCAGCCGGGTGCCCCGGGGCCAGGGCTGAGCCGGCACACCCCGGCTGGGTGATAACGCCCTTCCCAAACCCGCCGGGCACGGCTCCGGCCCCGCCAGCCCCAGATGCCTCGTGGGCACAGCCCGAGGATCCAGACAGAGCAAAGTCCCTCCTGCTTCGTCTGGAGGAGCTCAGGGAGCCCGGTGGGACCCCCAGGCCCAGCACTGGCTGTGCCCTGGCATCAGAGGGGGCAGGGTAAGAGCAGAGCATTGCCCGGCAGCTGCAGCAGAGCCCTGGGTGTCCCAGCGCGGGTATTTGGAGCTCAGACATACGAGCTGGGACAGAGCCTCCTTCCCTGCCTGCACAGACCCCAAAACAGCTCAGCCAGCTGCCAAGTCTGGTTGTTTTTCCTTGCAACATGAGCCCTGAGAGCCTCCCGATGACAAGCCTGTTACACATCCCCTCGCCAGGAAGGGCAGAGGGAACTGCTGGGACACCCAGGATTTCCAGAGCTCATTACACCCAACTTAATCGCTACGAGGGCTGCGGGCGACTTGCCTGGATTAGCAGGGCGTGCTGAGGGGGTTGAGTGAAAGAGTTCCCATGGTTATGCTGTGTTTTGCCTGCAGAGCAGGGAGAGCTGCGGTATCACATGGCAGATATTAATACACCCCCAGCTCCGGGGTTCCAGCACCTGGGGCATGAGGCAGCTGATGCCCCGAGGAAGGGCTGCCCTCCCTCACTGGGGGAGAAGGGTGGCTGTCAGAGCCTCCTCCCTTGCTCAAACACGAGCAATTAGGAAATTCAGCAGCAAAAAGAAGCGTTTGTGAAATCCCGGACGGTATTTTGGGATCTGACCAGCCCCTGGAGCCACCGCGTGACGGGGCAGCATCTGTGTGCCCAGTGCCAGAGGAGGATGTTTTGCTCTCCAGCACAACCCGAGAGCATCCACAGCAGAAGCCATCCACCCCCAACCCCTGCAGACCCCCCAGTGCACTGCTTGTTTAGCAACATTTCAGGCTTCTGGAAGGGTCTCCAGGGCTTTGGAAGAGGAGGGTTATTAGTAATGTCGAAATCACTCCTCAGACATCTCCCCCTCCCATTGCCTTCCTCCCTTTTCCTCTCCTGGGATGTTTTTTTTTCCCTTTGGCAAGATCTTTTCTGGGTATGAAATGATCAGCAGAGCCTGGACCCCTTTCCCAGGAGAGATCCCAGCACAGTCAGGAGGAGTTTCCCTTCCCCTCTTTGTGGGTGAGCAGCGGATGTGGGAGGCACAGGGAGAACAGCATCTTTAGAACAGGGTGTCTGTCCAAAAATAGACTAAATTAGCAAATCCTAAGAATATTTGAGATGAATTACAGGAACATGAGACTTTCAAGACACACTAACAAGCTCCTCAGGGCAGCAGCCAGGATTTTTCCCTTCTGAGACCATGGACACATCTCCCTTCATCCCTTGTAGGATTCACTAGTGTTAGACAAAGGAAGCTGCAGCATAAGAGGCTGTTTTCCTGTATTTCAGGGGTGCCAAGGGAAGGGAGAGGATGGATCTGCTGCACAGGGAGCTCTGCACACTCCAGGTGTTTCAGAAGGGCTCTGTAACCCCCAGGCACATCTCCTGTGGGGTTTGAAACCTTATGAAACAGCAGAACATGCTTCAGGCTCTTCCCTTGGGCCCAAACAGCACAAGGTGGGATTAGATTCTCTTCCTCTCCTCCATCTTCCTCCCAGTACATCCACCTACACCAACAATGCACCCACAGTGCTCCTGCCTGGAGCCCCGTCTGCACAGTTTCCACACCATCCTCCCGAGGCTTCCTCTTCTCTGACACAAGGACAGAGCCCCAGAACCCGATTTTGGTTTTGGTTTCACAGCACTGCTGTTACTGATTACCTGATTCTCAGTTCTTTGACCTCCCCGACTGACCCGAGAAGGTTCAGCGGTACCACAACACCCTGAGTAACTCACACAGTCCCACACAAACCTCTGCCTCAGCCACTCACACTTCCGCTCCCACGTGGCCCTTTTACTGCCTTGAACTGTCCACGTTCCCTGCACCACAGTCTCCCGTGGGAGGCAGGAGGCACTGGAGCAGGCACTGACACAGTGCACGATCCCAGTTGCATCCCCCTGGCTGAGCTCACTCGAGGCAGTGAAGGAAATACGCACTTGGACACACGTGCAGACAACAAATACCCCTGGAAATCTTAAACAGGCTTCAAAAGGTTGAGTGAGAAAGGTAAACGCTAATGTAAAAAAACCCGGAGACTGCTGAGAAAGCCCCAAAAGCTTAGCCAGAGCAATAAGCATAATCCCAACCATTCCTCCCAGCACATCCAGCAGCCTTGCCCATCTGCAGCACTGCTCCTGCAGGAACAACCACCTCTGGCTTATTTGAGATCCCTGCAGCAGATTCCTCCCAAGGCACAGGAATAATCCCCGGCTAAATGCAAAGCAGCAGCAAGAGGAGTGATTGAAGGGAAGAACTGATACGAACTGTTCGTAGCATTAGCATGAGAACTGAAGGGGAAAAAAAGGACTTGAAAGAGGCAGGGCAAAGGCAGAGGTGGCCCTGGGAATCAGCACTCGGAGGTACCTGGGCTGCAGCAGCTCGTCCCCACTCCTGTGCACGGCTCTGCTACAACACCTCCCCTGCACCTTGAGCTCATAAACCACAGGGGTGGGTCTGTGGAAGGAGCGGGCCCTCTGGGAGCTGCGATTTATCGGGAGCCCAGTCCCTCCCACCTGGGCTGAGCTTCGCCGCCCCTCCGTGCCCCGTGGGGCTCAGCCGGGCTCGGGCCAGGGGTGATGCAAGAGGGGAGACCCAGACGCCGGGTTTGGGATAGACCCCGGAGCAGCGAGGGGTTGGAGAGGGGCCAGGCTGCCTCCCGAGGACGGGAGGGCTCCAGGCAGAGAGCTGCCAGCCAGGGCAGGTGGAGCAGAGCAAGGTAATGCTGCTCAGGGAAGGTGAGGAGTCCCAGCCCTCAGTCACGGCACTGTCTGTGGGACGAGAACTGATGGGGACTGTGCTTGAGCCTCCCCGAACCTTGGCTGTTGGCTGTGACAGTAAATGAAGAGGGAACAACAAGCACAGACTCCTCTCTGGATGGAACATTAGACTCGTGGTTCCTCCTGCTCCTTTGCAGAGGTATCAGCTGCTCCCACACTCCTGTTTGCTGGGAGGAGCAGTCAGAGATGGGCCAGTCTGGCCTCTGTCACTGCCTCGTGGCAAGGGTGCTGCATGAGGGAGGGGGACTGGTCCAAAGGGAAAGAATTTATCTTCTGTCTGGCTAAAGAACATCTATTGCCTTCCCAGGTGCTTTAATCTGCCCTAACCACCAGCACTGGAGGGTTATCCCTGGTGTATTACAGGGAGAAGACTGAAAAACGTATTTAAAGTCAACCATGTCTCTAACACATGTTTGCAGTGCCCAGGCCTGACTGCTGCACTCAGCATTCCCTCACTGGGAATGGGGGATAATAAATAACTCTCAAGCATCCTCCTGGATTGTTGTACATCTTGGCTGAAGGGCTTCTTCCAGTCTCAGTGGGCACAGAGCCGTGTAGCAACCTTTTAAACTATGTCTATGAAATACTCTTTTTTCAAGGAAACTGCCTATTCTGCCCATAAATGCCTTGGGCTCGCTGCAGTGTTGCCACACTATGAAGGGATACTTTGAAATATCTGATTTTATCAGGATATAGGCCACATAAACTCCCAGCCTTTAAATTCCTTCATGTCACTTTACAATCTTCCCAACGTTTAATTTACTATCAGCCATTGTTTTTTCCTGTCCTTGCATCCCTGGGTAAACAGTTTGACACCACCAGCACAGCCCCTTTCCATCTGTGATGGCTGAGGGATTGCCGTGCAGGTGACTTCCCAGCAGCTTTCCTTTTCCTGGTGGTAAAATTCACCTGGATGAGGTCCTTGACAGATGGAATTTCTGACCTGGAGGATGCTCAGTATCACACACATCACTGGGGCCTGACTCCAGCTGGAGGGAGCAGACTGGGAGTAGTGTTGGGAAACCATGACCTGTGTTGGGTCCCTTGAGCTGAGCATCTTCTCTCTCCTGGCTTTGACTCTGTTCTGGAAGGTTCCCAGCCTGGGAAACCCAACAGGATAAAATGAGTTCAAGGCTAAGCACCTCCTGTGGAAAAATCACCCCAAAGTGACCCTGTAATGGGCCACCCTGTCCCACTGCCCTGCTCCAGCCAGCCCCTGGTTCACAGAGGTGGGGATTGGATGGCACCTGCCTGTGGAGCTGGGGGGGCCTCCCCAAAGGAAGGTGCTCCCAGTGCACTGTCACCTTCCTCTGGTGGCACAGCCGGTACAAGCAGAGCAGGTCTGGGCAGCTCCCAGGGAACCCTCGGAGGGGTTCCTGGCCAGCAGCACCAGGCAGGGAGAGGACCACGAGCATCCCCCAAGATCTGGAACTGGGCTCTGCTGCCACGTCCAAACACCCCCAGAAAGACCCCCAGAGACACCCCGAGCCAAACCAGCCCTTTCCTTTGGCTGGAGCAGGTGGGGACAGTGTCCAGCACTGCTCAGCTGTGCTGAGCCCGGAGCTTTCAGCACCGGCACTGGGGACCCAAGCACAGGTTGGTGCCAGGGCAAGGACACAGCCCCGTGCCCACGGGGCTCCTGTAACAGCCACGTGGGGCTTCAGGGACCTCACTACTTCTGAAGCCTCGCCAGGTGAGTCACTCCTTTTCATGGAACAACAAAACATATTTACTCAGAAGGGTGACGAGGCCCTTTGGTTCCCCCGAGGGGATGTTAATCAGCCTCCTCTCACTGAAAAAGGACCTTTTGTTCCGTAGACCTCACAGTGAAGGTTTTCTCGGACTGAAAGTGCAAGGCTCCAGGGGAGTCACACCGTGACTGGGAGCAGCGGTGACAGTCAGAGCCAGGCAGGAGCCAGGGAAGGGACCAGCCCGCTGTCCCCAAACCCTGCCCTGGGGGCTGCCCGGGGTGCCCCGAGCCCGCAGCCGTGTCTGTGCAAAGGGGAACCAAAAGGCAGGGCCAGAGGTGTGGGCTGGGCTCCCACAGCTCCGGGGCTCTGTCTGCACATGCCGAGCTGCGAGGGGAAAACCACTGACGTCAAGGCACAGGATGAGGCCCCGATGCTGCCCTGCACGGGCAACAACGAGGTGGCAGCACCAGGTGGTTCCTACGGCCTCCCACAAGGAATTACCTGGCTGTGGAGGTGTAACCCTGAGAAAACCCCTTTCTTGGGCAGTGCTCTGTGACACTGGTGGTTGACTACATGCCCATGAGCCCAAAGGAACACTGGCATCTCAAGGCTCCCTGCCCCAAGGGACACTGAGGGTGCTGTTGATGCTCAGCACATAAGTCTCCCAAGCCACCATCCCCCAGGATGCACATCTTGGATTTCTCTGGAGTGTTTCCCAGAGATTGGGGACTTTAAAGCCAGCAAAGGAGTCTCTGCAGCCTGTATCTGCAGGTGCATTTTGCTCTCAGAACTGCAAAGAATTAGAGATGGGATTCTTCTTTCCTTAGCAGCAAGCCCTTTTCCTGAGGTAGCTTTTAACGGGTCATTTCCAGTGAGGAAACCTCACGAGGGGAATGCCTGCCTCCATATTGCTCTGGGAGGGCAGGAGAAGGCAGCACATGGTGTCTCACATGGCATCACCCACCGTCAGAAGCTGGGATGTCATTGTCCAAACCTTTCCTTAGAAAGATGCTTCCAAGATCCACCCCGGATCCAGCCATGAACCATCCTGCATTGATGTAAGGCTGAATGATGCACTGAATGATTCATGGAGCCACCTGGTTCTCCAAAACAGACATATTTCAGCCTGTGCCTAATGATACCATCACCTTGAGAGAGTCATCACAGACCCTGTGCTGGCCCAGTCCCCAGGCACTGCCTCAGGCTCTGCTCCCAGCCAGCCAGAGCCGGAGCACCTTGAGCACCTCCAAGGAGCACATTAGCCATGGATCAGCAGGCACTTCCACACTCCTTCATGATCAGCGACACAGGGTTGTGGAGATGCTGCCTGAAAAAAACTCACACTTGGAGCCATTCCAGCAACTATCATCCCTAAATCCCAGGGATTTCCAGAGAAGACTGTCCTGGTGACTCCCAGGCTGAGCTGCCTGGCAGCAGGACACCCTCCCCAGAGAGCCAGCAGCAGTTCCAGCATTAAATGCATAAGCTGGTTCAAATTCTTGCTGATTGCTGGATATCTCAGCAGAGCTGAGTGCTGGGACAAGCCTCCAGAGCTCCTCAGTGAGGGGGGGCCCTGTTGGAGGAGAAATCCTGCAGGAGAAATCCTGGAGGTGTTTGTGTGTGCCCAAAGGTACAGAGGCTTCTCTGCAGAGCAAGATTCTCAGGGGTTTGTTTCCCACCAGTGCAAGGTTGGCCTGTTGCTCCTCTTCCTGCTTGTGAAGAAACCTGGTGTGCTGGTCCCTAAATCCAGCTGGCAGCTGGGCCCAAGGCCAGGGTGTGCAGGTGGTGATGGAGCTGGGATGGAGGGATCACACCTGTCCTTGTTTGCGCTCCAGTGCCCTCTCAGCAGACACATTTCTGCACACACTGACAGCACAGCAAGAGGAGAGGTATTAACCTCTGAGCTATAGCTGCTGACAGCTTCCAAACAAAGAATCCTGGAAGAGTTCTCATCTCCAGGGTAGGAGAGTTGCCTGAGGTTTCATGGTAGGTGGAAGAAGAAAAGGGAAGGAAGCCCAGCTGTTTCTGTGCTGCCTGGACCCTCCTTTCCACTTCAGAGCTGCATTTTGAACTAACATCACCCATACTCCTTTTCCAGGAATGAGACTCCTGCAACCCCAGGGCACGGAACTGTGAAACAGCTTTTGTCTTGGAGCTGGCGTCTCTGTTATCAAGGTGAACTCAAGGAGAACAATTGCTTTCCACACTCGCTTTTCCCCTCCACAATCAGCTCTGTTTGCTCTTGCTGGGGTGCCTCATGCCAGCACTGATAGGGATTGGCAATTCAGGGCAATTGCTCCCATATTTGTGCAACTAAACCTTGTGAGGAGGGAAGGGAGAGGATTCTGGGCACAGCCAGGATGTTAATTACAGCTCTAACTGCCAATAGCAGGGGTGAGGGGGAACGGAGCAGGGACAGCACAGGAAGGGGAGAGGCAGAGCCAAGGTGCATTGAGGGCCTCCGGATGGGTGCAGCAACAAAGGGCTGGAGAAGAATAGGCTGATTATTCTGGGTTTACTGGAATAAGGTAGGAAGGAATGGTGAGATAGGTAGGGATCATTCGGTGCTGGAGGGTTGCCAAGGGCTGTGAGTGGGACAAGGAGGTGCCGAGGGGTGCAGCACATTTCAATCTTCCAACAGCTCAGCCCCACCGAAATCTGCAGCAGCCTTGGAGGGACTGAGGATCAAGTGCTCTCCCAGCAGCTGTTCCCAGATTTTCCCTGGCAGAAGAGCCGGGATGTGCTCTCAGAATCCATTTTCCACACTGGCCATGCACAAAGCGCTCCAGCCCTTCCTGGGAAGCGGCATTTCCCCTCGGATCCCTGTGGTGTGGGCAGGGCCACGTCGGGAAGCACAAGGTGCTGTTTGCCCGTGCCTGCGGCCCCGGGAAGCAGTGGGAGCGCTGGGGTGGGCTCACATTCCAGGGGACCCCGGGACAATGGGAGCATGGCTGGTGACTGCAGGCACTGCCAAGGGCTGAGTCACAGCTGCTGACACTTGTCATTGAAGCGTCTCGGTATTTATGGGAAGCTGTTCACACCCGCAGTGCGGGGCACAGCGGGGCCAAGGGCTCGGCATGTTCTCCGCCCTCGCCCAGCCCGCAGTGCCCTTGATTCCCACCCAGGCTCCAGCATGGGCCACTTTCCTGGGATAAGAGGCAAAGGGTTGGCTCTTTGTACTGACCTAACCTCTCCCATTCCTGCCCCACGCTGTTCTGCAATTCTTCCTTTCCAGGCTTTGCCCCTGGCTCGGGGTTGCAAAAGGCTCCCTGACTGGCATGGCCAGGCCATGGCATGGGAAAATCCGACAACAGCTGCTGGGAGACTGGTTGGTCCTCAGTCCCTCCAAGGCTGCTGCAGATTTCCGTGGGGCTGAGCTGCTGGAAGATGGAAATGTGCGTGTACCTGGCCCTGCAGAGAGGGAGCTGCACCCCTCAGCACCTCCCTGTCCCACTCACAGCTCCTGGCAACCCTCCAGCACCAAATGATCCTCATCTATCTCACCATCCTTGCCCATTTTATCCCAGTAAACTCAGAATGATAAACGCACAATAACCTGATAGCAGGGACAGCTCACAGCCAAGCACCAGCGCCCTGAAACCCCCTGCAGGGTGAACAAACGCCGATCAGATGCCCCTTTGTTAAGAAACTCTTAGTTTTGACGTGGGGAATCCACGGCTTTTTCTCTTTCCAGCCTTGCCCCTGTTATTGTCCAAGCCTTCAGGAAAAGGAAGGAGTGGAGGCCCCTGCGATTCCTTTTCCTGCCCGGGGCTGGGGCATGTCTGGGGGCTGCTGGGCTGTGCTGGCCCCTCTCCCGGAGCTCCAGCCCCCGGGACCACCTCGATGACACCTTTCACCAGGACCACTCTCACTGCCAGGCAGAGGAGAGGAAGCTGCTAATGGAGTCTAATGGAGCTGTGGGATCCTCCCGGGAGGCAGCCGAGCGTCCTGCAGGGGGAAAAGCAGCTCACAGCTCACTCGCACCTCCACGGCTGTTGTGGCTGTCGCTCTCTGACATCCCTCGGGGTCACAGCTCCGATGGTTCAGAGCAGAGGAAGATCTGCAACTCCAGGCAAACCACGCAGGCAGGTGGGTTGATAAATCTGTGGTGAATGCCACCACCACAGAGGATTTTGGCGATCTCATGGTCTGCCTCGCCAGCATCCCATTTCCACCAGGTACCACTGCCATGTCCCGCTGCAGAGGAGCTCTTGGGTGAGACACTGCCAGGGGATCCTGGATGACCCTGGATGCAGGGATGGGCCTGACCCAGTGCCAGAAGTGGCACACCAGCCTCTTTAATTTTTTTTTTTTTTTTTTTTTTTTAATGCCATGAGGAATTCTCAGCGCTTTTCTCATGACAAAAGAAAAAAAAATGTGCCGTGGGAAAACAGAACTAACCAAAAAGAGCTGCTCAGTGTTCGCGGGAACGAGACGGTTTGCCCCTGGTCCTGCTGTTTCCCTGCGTGTCTGTGAATTAGCACTTGTGCCCCTCTCTGCCCCTGCCCGGGGATCACCCGCGGTGTCACAGCCCGGCACGAGGAAGGGATCAGCTCCCAGGGACCCACCGCTCCGCACCGCAGTGCCCTTCCCTCGCTCCCCGGGCGGGTCATGCTCTATTTATCGGCTCATTTCCATACCCGAGTGCTGCAGTGCTGCTTCCCCCGTCCCTGCGAATTCCAGTGCCACGGGCTGTGCCAGCAAAACGGGGCTCGTGACATTGGAAGCAGCTGCCCAGCCCCGGGCTCCGCTCACATCCTGAGCATCACCTCGGACTGGTTTCTCTCCCTCTGTAAACACATCCCTGGAGCTTGGCTCACATTTCCAAAGGGCCCTGAGACCCTCAGGAGATACCACAGTGATGAAAAGTGCTGTTCCCCCTCCTGGTTTCCAGCTGGGCTTTCCCACTGAGTCATTCGTGGTTTGCAGGAGTGGGAATTGTGCTCGGTGGCCACTGACAGGACACGGGGCACCGGGATTTGCCTGGTAAAGGCTGTGTTTGAAGGAGGAGCTGCGACTGCTGCCAAGAATGTTCTTTGTGGATTTCCTGGGCATTCCCTCCTCCCTGTGGCAGAGGTGAGAGGAGACAGTGTCTGCTTGGAAAGCATGAGGACACCTGAGCACCAAACTGAGCTTTTAGATCCTTAACAAAAGTACTGAAGGACACCAACTGCCCTGCTCACCCCAGAGTGACACAGCCTGGAGCTCCGAGAAGGATTCAGGAACTTTTGGGAAATAGTGCAGGGAATAAAGCACATAAAATGTTAATCAGGGCTTGATCCCGGCAGCAGCTCCTTCTGCAGCTTCACTCCTGACAGCACTGTCCTACAGGCAATTGGGTTCATGGGGTCATGGAATGGTTTGGGTGGGAAGAGACCTTAAAGCTCATCCAGCTCTGCCATGGGCAGGGACACCTTCCACTAGCCCGGGTTGCTCTGAGCCCCGTCCAGCCTGGCCTTGGACACTTCCAGGGCTGGGGCAGCTGCAGCCTGTCCTGGCAGTCCGTGCCGGTTCCCCCGATGGATGCTGTCCCCGGTGGATGCTGTCCACCCGATGGAAGCGATCCCCCATGGATGTTCCCGATGGATGCTGTCCCCCCGATGGATGCGGTGGATCCGCCGGTCTCCGGGTCCCCCCAGCGGCCGCGGGAGCCGCGCTCGGCCCGGGGTCCGCCAGGGGGCGCCCCCGCCGCAGGTGAGCGGGGGGGGAGGGACAGGTGAGGGAGGGGGGACAGGTGAGGGCACACCTGTGTGTGTGCCATTGTCACCCCGGCAGGAAGGGGCCGTAGGAAACAGGACCTTGGCTGCTCCTGGGCACGCCTGGCCCGACCTGGAAGGGCAAAAAGCAAGTCATCTTCTTCTCATCCTGTCTCTGTTTTTTTGGGGGTCTGCTTGGACGTTTTTAAGAAAACAGCAGGAATTCCTTGCCCCTTGAACTCATCCCATTTCCAGTGGCCTTTGGGAAGTGCCCAGTGAAGCACCTTCAGGCCAGAAAGGTGTGTGGGTTCCGCAGCGGGTGCCGTGGTGTGCGGGGGAGACTTGTGGGCAACATCTCAGGGAGCAAAACATCGAAGTGTTTTGGCACAGGGGTGTGGGAAACCTTTCCTTGATAACAGGGCTGATGTCACTGAGTGTTTATTTCCATCAGGTTTTTTGGGGGGTGGGCTGTGGGCTCTGGCCCTCGCAGGTAAAAGCCAGTGGAATAGGTGGGGCGAGCTGGGTTGTTTTTGTTCGTTTGTCTTCTGCAGAAGCCACAAAAAAGGACTTTTTTTTCACTATGCAAACAAGGGGAAAGAGGCAAAACCCGAGCAGATAAACCCGTGTGGAGCCAGGGAGGTTTCAGTTTGCAGTGAGCAGGTTTGGGGCTGAGCCGGGGGAAGTTAAATTGAACCTCACACATAAGGGAGGAGTAAAACGGTGCAGGGAGAGTGTCTGAGGGCTTTGGCCACCCTCCCCCCAGAAAAGGTGCCCGAAATAAATGTGTTTCTGCACTAAATTCTGTAAGTTTTCATGTGCTTCTTTTCTGACAAATACAGAATCATGGAATATCCTGAGTTGGGAGTGTCTCCAAGGACCACTGAGTCCAACTGCTGGACACCCCAAAATCCCACCCTGTGCCTGAGGGCGTTGTGCAAACACTCCATGAGCTCTGGCAGCCTTGGGGGACCATCTGCTGTGGGAGTTTCTGTCCCAACCTCTTCGAGCTGTGACTTCCCCAGGGTGCAAAATTCACACCTCTGCAACGTTCAATCTCACCTGCACATCAGTGACAGTGACAGGCCTTTGAGTCATCAACCCAGCCAGGCCTGGGCTGCAAAGCACAGTGAGGCCTCGTGGGGAAAACTGTGTCTGTAAAACTTGCTTGGAAAAAGCATCTCCTGCTGCCTGACAAATCCCATTTTCCTGGCTGGGATTTTTCCAGAGCAGCTGCACTGGAGTTTCCCACAGGGTCCCGTGTAGTGGGAAAGGCCATTTATGTCCTGTAGGTAATCTGGGCATGAAGCCAATGGAAGATGATCCATGGGAGATGTCATTTTTATGGGAAGATGTAAGAAACACGATGAAGTTTAGCACTGAGAATGGATTATTGGAATCACATGGAAAAGGCATGGGCTGATCCAAAGGGGAATATCAAGTGAATCAAAGCCATTTTCAAATCACTTCCAGTAGATTTAATTTAAACCAAAGCAAACCAACTGTTCTATTTGGCCTGATTGCTCATGGAGGGATTAATTGTGATTCCACTGACATGATCCAAACCCCCACCTTTACTTCAGGGGTAAGTTTTCCTGAGGTTTTTCCCCAGAATCCTGGCTTGGAGGGTAGAGGGAGTGTCTGGTGGATCACTTCCCAGCCATTCCCACATGGTGTCAGCAGCTCTCAAGGAAAACACTGTGCTCTGTCCTGGTCACTTGTGAAGAGATCAGGGGTTTGCTTGGGATTCTTCTCCCAAGAGGAGGGAACTTGTGACCGAAGGCAAGAGGAGAGCAGAGTGGCTTGGAGGGAAGGACATGGATGAGATCCTGTCCCTGCTCTCCTGAAAAAGCCCAGCTCTCTGTCTCTGCTGGTTACCAGGCCTTGGGATGGCCACAGCCAAAAGGGGTGATGACCATGGGTTATGGGTCACCCAAAAGGCTCTTTTGCTGATAATAAAGGGGGTTCATTTCCCTCCTGGAGCTCAGGAGCAGGTCCCTGGGGTGGGGAATGTCTCCCAGGGGGAAGGAGCTCTTCTGCAGAGCCAGTGTCTCACTGAGGCATCACCTCTGTGCCTGGGGGACCCTGGGGCAGGTGGGGCAGGATGATGCTCCCCTTTCCTGAGGTCCCTTCCACCCCAAACCATTCTATGATTCCGTGATGACCTTCTCTGGCATGTCCAACAGCCACAGCCCGTGCAGTGCCCTGGACAGGCTGCCCAGCGGAGGCAGAAGGCTCTGGCAGCCTTTCAGGGCTTGTTTGTGGTGCTGGGGAGACGTTTTCTGTTGGTGTCTCTGTGCAGCTCCAAAACAGCCTCACGCCTCCGGCTGTTTGGGCTGTGCAGGCAGCGCTGGCACGTGAGGGGAGGGGTGTGGAGGCCCAGCAGGAGCTGCTGGCAACACAGTTGGGTGAGTCTTCTGCAGATCTGGTGCCTTTCCAGGTCTGCTGCAATCCCCCGAAGCGTGGTGGAAGCCACGTCTCTGGGGGTCCAGCTCCACAACTCCCACCCTCTGCACCAGGTCTGGGGGGGTGAAGCTCGAGCAGGAGCCCTGTGGGCTGATCTCCTGTGACCCACCAGGACCCACCTGTGAAGGTGTGAACCTCTTCAAAGGGGCCTGTGCAGCGCCCGAGGAGCTGAGCGATTGCTGCTTGCCTGGGTTAGTCATCCACAAAGAGCTTTGTTTTTCCTCTCCCCCTCCCCGCCCTGGCACAGGGGCTGGGGCTCTTTCTCACTGCTTGGTGTGGCCAAAACTTAGAAGAAACATGTTATCTCCCAGGGAATCAGTCAACTCTCCCCTGAAAACATGAGTTTCTATTTGTGCAGCTCTGGTGGTTGGGCTTTGCCCCGGCAGGGTTGGATTCTGCTGGTATAGCCCCAGAGTCTGAAACCGGGGCTGCTGGGACACGTGTGCACACCTGGACACGTGTGTGCTCCCTGGGCTTCACGTGGAGATGGGAGATTCCCTCATGAGAGAGCACAGAGCTGTGGGTAAAACCTGCAGGATGCAGGAACTGGAATCGGTAGGAGAAGTTGTGATTTTGGTACGGGGCAGCACGTGCAGAGTCCGAATCCTGGAGGGCCTTTTTGCCTATTTCACTGGAAATACTTGGCCTTTTCCTCTCCTGCAGGATGATTCTCCTGCACAATTGACCTTCAGTCACAGAAGTTTCCCAATAAAGCCCATAGTCACTCAACAAACAGCTTTGTGCCAGCGCTCAGCAGCACGGAAAGGAAAGTAACTCTCAGCTTGTTGTCTTATTTTAGACAATTGAATTGAAAACAAAGCAGCAGGAAGGGAAGTTTCGGTTCCTGCACACGGAGGAGCTGCATGGGCTCAGCACTGAGAGATGCTCCTGCCTGGGGTGGCTCTGCAGCTGCCCTGCACGTGGAGCAGGTGAGCCCAAAGGCTCCCTACCTGTTAAAACCTGAATAAGGTTTTTGGAACGAGCTGTGGCAGTGACAGGTGGTGGTTTAATATCAACCCTCTACTTGGGTAACACTCAGCTGTGGAGAACGGGGGTCTTGGTGAAAGTGAAAAATGACTCAGTGAAGGCAGGTCAGTGTTTGCCACAGCTGGGCTTGAAAACTGGTGATTTCTACTAAATCTGAACACCTGAAATGGTGTTTCATTTCAGCGAGAGGCTCCCACAGGTGGTATGAGCATAGAGCCAGGTACTCCTGTCCCTGCTCTGCAAAGGGACATTTTACCTTGTTTTAGTGCTTGGGGAAGGGGCAGGACAGGCTGGGGTCACTGGGGAGCAGAGGCTGCAAGGTGGACTACGAGTGGATTGTGCTGCTGGCATTACATGCAGCATGATGCTGTTATTTCTAGCTATTTTTCCTTATATTCTGACTGTGTGTTCTTGCCAACAGTTGGCTCTGAGTTGATCCTGCCACCCTCTAACCCACAAAAAGTCCTGGTCAGACCCTTTGCTTTACTTGCTTTGAGGTCATGAAGATGCTTGTGATGACACAAAGAAGGGGCAGGTGAGGTCTCAGTTGCCTTCAGTTTCCTCAGATTAATCTTACAGCAGCTCTGGGATGGACAGAACCCCCCTCACTGTCCCCTCCAGCCCTGGGCAAGGCAGCTCTGCAAGCAGGGGAGAAGGACAGATGGCTGTACAGGAAGTTCTCCCCTGAGATGTGACAACTCCCCCCGTGAAGAGGAGTTGGGGTTATTTTTCCATATAAAAGAAGCTCTGGGGAGGAAGCCAAGGCCCGCTCTCAGCTATTCTGATGCTGCAGCCCTGCCACCACCCTTCCTCATCACCCACGGGCAGTATTTTTAGGGTTTGTTTGCCTCACTCAGCTCCAGCTCATTCTTTCTTCGGGTGACAAGGACTTCCCTCCCAACACTGCCCAGGGGGCACATCAGAAACCGCAGCCCTGCCTGGAGAACTTCCCCCTTCCCTTTCCCATCAATCAGATCATTCACCAGTAAATGATGGGGAGAGGCACCTGGGATAGCACAAAGAGAGGGGACACACACCAGTACCTGCAGATCCCCAGTTCTGGCTCCGAGCCCTGCTCAGCCAACTGCACCTCGTGCACAAAGGAGCTCCTGGGACTGCTCAGGGTGGGTCAGGACCCGGCTGTGGGAGACCCAATGATTATTGAAGGACCCCCGCCCCGGGTTTAGAGTGTTGTATCTGAAGCTGTGCTGTGGTGCTGTGGTCTGGAGATGCTTCTTGAACCTCTGGGCCAGATGCTGAAACTCACCTCGTGCTTTCCCTTTCAGGAGAAACTGTGAGTCGTTTGTTGCTCAGTGAAAGCAGAAATGGGTCTCAGCTCTGGCACTCGGCCGTCAGCTCGTGTTCTTTGAGGTCCTTCCTCTCTGTGGTTGCAATTACAATACACTTTTGTAAAGGATATGGGTCATCCCCATGTGCCTGAAGGCACAAGTTAACTTGTGGGGATCAGGAAAGAGCACTGTGTGCGTGTTGATGGTGCCACACTGGCCTGTTTTAGTTGCAGTTCCTGCTCTCACCCTGGATGTGGGGGCTGCAGCCCCCAGGGCTGTGGTCGCTGCCTCTCCCTGTGAGCCATTCCCACAGTAACGTGGTGGTTTATTATTGAATTTTAATTTAAAAGTGAACAATAAAATGCTACAGTGCAAAGGCTCTTCACTGAATCGTTGAAGAGGAGCCATCCTGTATGTCCAGCTGTGGAGCAGCATTAAGGCAGGTGGGTTAATAGTTAAAATAAAGACTCCTTAACCTGCTGGTGACTTGTTTAGTCACTGATATGAAGCTGGACTGACCAAACAGCTCCTGACAGGACAGAAGGGGGTGACAGGGACTGTACAGGGATGGAGAAAATGCAATGAAAAACCAAAGATATTTAAATCATAATTTATTTTTCATGAGTAGCAAAATACAGTCAGTTTTCAGACATCAGTGGGGAACCTCAAGTTGGGATCTTAGGCCAATGTTAACATGACTCATCTAAATTAGATGCAAATTTGTTCTGTCCACTAAATTTAAACAAGGAAAGCTGCTCGCTGACATCACCACTGCAGCTGCCCCACATGATGCCCTTGGATCTCATTTATGGAAGCAGCTGCCTGTTGTGCCACCGTCTGTAAGGACCTGGAGACATCTCCATTTGCAGGAGGGGAATGGCTTTTATCAACAGGAGACAAGTCCAGCTCCACGTGTTGGTGGAGCAGTTTCCTCATGGGAATAAGGTGAATGGATTCTGCATGGAAAGGGTCCGTGGCAGCAGTGTGTTCTCGGGGTACATTCATGAACAGGTTGAACTTTGTCTGTGTAAAGCAGCTTTACATATTGGATATGCATTGAGAATATATTGTTACTGATGGGGAAAACTGCCAAGACACTGTGCTGGGCGTGCCCCTAGCCCTGCCAAGCTCTCAGTAGCTGTGTCTTGCCCGAGTAAAGACAAGGAACAAACCAAGGACAAATGACTGTTCAGTGTCAGTTGTCACCTCCCGTTCCATGTGGCAGAGAAGCAGCACTTCTGTACAGTTACCTGAGGACTGTAAGAGGAAAGGAGTTCAACAGCTCAGCACAGACAGGTAACATGGAGCAGAGTGTCCTTTCTTCCCTAATCCCAGCCCTTGGCAAAATGCCATGCCCCAGATGCAAATGGTTTATCAGGGGTTGATTTAGTTATGGTGACAGGCAGGTAAATAACTGCGAGCCCTGCCTCTAACCCAGCCAGCTGAATTCTGCCTTGGCTGATTTTACTCCTTGTGTCTCTAAAGCAATGCTTTCCCACTGGTGATCCAGGGAGCTCCCTGGGCACTGCTGATGGATCCGTGTGTTGGAAAACAGGATAAATGTCTGTTTAGTGAGTGTTTTGCCGTGCGTGGTTCTGTGTGGCCGGGGGAACATGGATATGTCTCCCCTGCCAGCCCCGGGAGCAGCTCCTGGCTGAGACCTCTCTCCAGTGGGGATGGCTCTGGGAGAGCTGTGGGATCAGAGCACATGGGACAAGGGCAGGAACAGCTGCACAGGCACTGCAGCAGCTCCTCCCAGCTGACGTGCAGCTGTCCCACAGCAGCGGTTCCCAGGGTGGTCATCTGTCAGCAGGAATCTCTGCTCTTCCCATAAAAGCGCCAACTGGAATTACAGTCCGAGCTCCTCCAAGGTCTGACTTTCCATGACAATAATCTGCTGTTCAGCTGCTGTGGCCCTGGCAGTGATTTTCCACACATGACATTTAGATCAGACCCCAGTGAGCGGCATCTTACTCAGCGCCGACAGCACTGAGGCAAAACATGTCCCAGTAGCTTATGAGTGAAACACAGATCTGACTCCAAAGGCAGCTGAAGTCCTGCTAGCAGGACACATTGTTTGGGAGGGGAGGAGAAACCCCACATTCGTGTTTATCTCTTGATGTCAGCAGGTGATAGCACAGAAACAGGACACGGGCAGAAGTGAGGTGGAATTTGTACTTTTCCTGACAAACCTACGAGTGGCCACAGTATTATACAAAGTAATTGAAATTATGGCTGCAATTTGTATGGATTTAGTATCAGCTATAGACATTTCTGGCTGTTGGTGGGGGGAGGCAAAGCAGAATTGTGTGCTCGGATGTTCCACAGTGGGTTTTGTGTGTTGGATCAAGCGTGACCCCGAGGCTGTGGGTGCTGGTTTGTCTTGGGCTGACTCAGTGCAAGGGGCATTTCTGTAGGGCTGCAGAGCAATGGGTTGTCTTGTTAAAAGCAACATCCAAAGCAAGGGTGATGCTCCTGGAAGTTCAGCTCCAAACCAAACAGTTCTGCTGCACCAATGCCTGTTTTTCTTGGTGTTTATCGCTTTTAGGGAAAATGTTCTATTTTGAGCATTTCTCATTTTGACTGGGAAAGACTAAACTAAAGGTGAAACGACAGGAGAAATTGTAGACTCACCACCTCTCCCTGGTTTTGCTGTTAGTGACAATACTATTGGAGTCTCTCCATCCATGGGCTATAGGCCAGCAGTCCTCACTGCCTGAAATACAGGGAGGCTGCTGGGTTTTCCTGGGTTTGGCAGGCCTGGCTCTGCCAGGAGTCCAGCATAGAGGAAGTGTTCAAAACCAGCCCAGCTCTGCCAAGGCGTGCCCGGAGCTCGGCTCACGGGGAGAAGGTGGTGGTTGTCTCTGTCTCCATGGCGAAGGAGGACCTCTTGCTCTCGCGGCAGCTGGTGAGCTGCCAGAGGCGCTCCTGGCTCAGGCAGCCCAGCTCCTTCAGCAGCTTGAAGAGGTCGGTGCGGAATTTGACGCCGATGAAGGCGTAGAGGAAGGGGTTGAGGCAGCAGCGGAAGCACGCCAGGGTGTAGGTCACGTCGTCCGCCACGTCCAGCTTCTTGCTCTCCTCGCACGAGCTGGTCTGGTTGAAGGCTGAGATGGTCTTGGCCAGCATGACACCATTGTAGGGCAGCTGGAAGACGACGAAGACGATGACCACAGCGATGATGACCTTGATGGCTTTGTTCTTCTCAAAGTTGCGGGCCTGGAGTAACGTTTTGATGATGATGAGGTAGCAGAAGGACATGACCAGAAGGGGAATTAAGAAGCCAAACACCATTTGCGACACTTTGATGCCAGTGTTGAAGGTCTGCAAGTCATGAGCAATGATGGAGCAACGGGGATGGGTCTCCAAGTTGTTCACACCACTGTGAACCAGCTCGGGGATGGAGAGGATGAAGGCCAGGAGCCAGATGATGATGCAGGTCACCTTGCTGATGAATATCATCCGGGGCCGCAGGCGGTGGGCCGAGGCCGCCTGGACGATGGCGAAGTACCTGTCGATGCTGATGGACAGGAGGAGCAGCATCCCGCTGAAGAAACTCATTTTGCAGATGCAGTAAACGGCTTTGCAGGCAAACTTCCCAAAAAGCCAGTGCGTGGCCGCGCTCGTGGCCCAGAAGGGGAGGGTCAGCAGGAACAGGATGTCTGCCAGAGCCAGGTTCAGCAAGTAGATGTCCGTCATGGTCTTCAGCCTCTTGAAGTAGATGTAGGTGAGCATCACCAGCCCGTTGCCCAGCAGCCCCGTGAAGCAGATGAGGCTGTACATGGCCGGGAGGAAGGCAGCTCGGAACGTGCGGACCTCCTTCTTCTCACACAGGGTCTCAAACATGTTGTAGTCGATGGTGGCGTTGGAGTCGTAGTCGTCGGTGACGTTGTTCCCGGCACAGAACTGGAACAGGGAAGAGAAGAAGAGTGTGTTGGGGACAGGCACTGCACACCCCCCGGCCCTGCCGGGAAGGGAGCCTGGAGAGAAGTCCCAGGGAGTTCCCAAGTGCTGGCTCATGGCAACATCGCAAACAGAGCTGGCATCCCCTTGTGGCTGAAAATGTTTCCCACAAGCATGCAGGGCTTGGGGCTTTTTGGGGGGCTCCAAGTGGGAATTCCACCAGAAATGTTCAGTGCTCAGCCAAAGCAACACCTGCAAGCCCTCAGACGTGTGGCAGCTTTCCAGAGCGTTCCAGGGCCCACCTCCAGCTGTGTGTACACAGCCGGCTGGCGGATAGAATGTGAGAAATAAAACATCCTTCAGCTAAAATTAAAAACTAACAGAGGTGGCAGTGAGAGCGTGAGGAAAGGCAGGGAGTGCAGCAGGAAGCCGGTGCCGGCATCTCACTCAGGCCCCCGATTTCAGTTCTGATTATTCTTGTTTCATCGTCCTACGCTGCCATAACCTGCGGGGCAGAGGGAGCCTGTGGTATCTGTGCCCTGCTTTTTGTGACTTATTAGCCTCCAGAACCTTCTCCCCATCTCACAGAGATGAAAGGTTTCCCCTGGATACCCCGCCCGTTATCGTGAGCATCTCCGTGCTCGCCATCTCGGCAGGTTTGGCTTTACACCACATCCTGCCAGGCTGCCAGCAGTGAAAGGGAAAAGAACGGGCTGCTTGGCTCTGCCCCACGGGCTGGGGGGGCTGGTGGGACAATGGGTGCCGGGGCCAGGCCCTGATTTGGGAGCAGGTCATGGCACAGCTCCGTGATTGGGGTTCTCCTTCCATGTCAGGGTGACTCTGGGCAGGAATGGGCAGAGGAAGATGCTGGACTCTTCCTCCTTGGACATGTCCCTCTCCAGCACAGCCTCGGTCTGAGCCCAGCACCTCGCCCAGGGATTTGCAGGGAGCAGGGAACCGGCTGCTCCCTGCTGACTGCATAAGATGCTCCAGTCTGTCCTGGAGATGCTAATTTTGGGGCTAACAGGGGACTCTCACAGCCCAGGCCACCTGCAAATCACTGTTTTTCTCCGTAGTTTTGCTCCTCTTGCTTGTTTCTCTGTGGCAGGGCTCTGCTCTCACTTCCCACCTCCCACGGCTGGATCCTGGGGTGAGCAGCCCCATCCCCACGCAGCTCTGGGGCTGTGGGTGGCTGCTCTGACTTTCTGAGATCTCTCTTTAGCCACAACATAGAGCAGCTGGATTTCAACAACGTTGTTAAAAACATCTCACCTGAAAAACGAGTGGCAGGCTGAAAACAAGGGTGACCTTTAGCTGCTTGCCTAGGAAAGAAGGAGATACTGTGTTAGTGGCTGAGTGGGGGTTTCCATGTGGTTATCACTTTGAAAAAGCAGTGGGTCATATTGACCATGGCATTGTGAACCCTGCAGAGCCCCTGCAGCTGGGGAAAATCCTGGTGAAGATGCCAACAGGATAAGCTGGGCTCACATAGGTTACTGTCAGAGCATGGATGAAGTCTCAGGAGTCTGGTCCCTCCGGCTTCACAGAATCGTAGCACAGTTTGGGTCAGAAGAGACCTTTAAAGGTCATTCAGCCCAACCTCCTGCAGTGAGCAGGGATGTCTTCAACTAGAGCAGGTTGCTCAGAGCCCTGTCCAGTGAGTGCTGAGAGCTGAGGGCACTTGGGCACAGCGCACCCATTTTGATTTCATCATTATTTTCCCCTGCAGGCAGCCAGCAGCCTGTCCCTCGTGCCTGTGCAGCTTAACCCATGTGAAAACAGCCAGCTGTGAGGGCCATAAATCCAGCCCAGCTGTGCCTGTGCAGTGCCTGAGCTGTGGAGAGGAGAGCTCAGCTCCCCACAGGACAGACAGAACTGGAACTGGCTGAAATTTATTGCTCTTCTCTAAATGTCAGAGTTGGCTTCTGCTGCCTTGGGATGTGGAGATGTAGGATGCTGACAGCTGGGAGGAAAAATTGAATTCAGAGCCAGGTGTGATGGTGGTGAGAACAATCTCAGCCGAGCAGCTCTTCCTGCTGTGGTTTGCAGGGCAAGGGCCAGGGAGAGCTTTCTCCTCACTCTATTTAAAGCTCCTACCAACATTTGCCTCGGGCACTTGCCTCAGCCAGAAGGTGACAGGGAGAAAGGCCCTGGCTCTGCTCTGGTGTGAGCAGGAGACATGTCCCTCCCTGATGCTGTGGAGCATCGTGCTGCTCCCCCAGGATGTCCCTCCAGGCACTGGCTGCTTCCCACACTGCAGCCCCTCACTCCCTGTGGGATATCTGCTCAGGGAACACTTTGGCTCTCAGCTGCCTGTTCCTTCTAGGAACTCTGTCTTGTTCCTCATGGCCTGGGTGTTCATGAATGTGACTGATTCCTGTGCCCCTCTCATGCTTAGGGTCTGCTGGACACAGCTCTGCTCTGTTTTAGAGCTCCTTTTTGCCCTTCCCTGCTCTGCCAGGCTCCTGGTGTTGCACCAATCCAGAATGATGAACTTTCACTGCTTCAGGTAACTGCACCTACTGTGCTGTGTCCCCATGTTAAACCACGTGCGACAGCACCACTAATCGCAGACATGGTTACCCTGCTATCTGTGACTGGGGTTGTTTGTTTACACATTAGGGTGATGTGTGGGTGAGAGATCCTTGGCCACGTGTGAGAACTTGTACTGCTCATCCCTAGACCTGTGCAAGAGCCTTCCCCGAGGTCTCACAGAAGTTGTGTCTTGCCTCCCCCCCTTATTTTGATCTTTTATACTCATGCAGCTGCCTGCTTGGTTGTGTTCACCCATCCCTCACCTTCTCCAAACCCTCCTGGGGGATCTGAGGGGCTCACCAGGGCACCCTTAGTGCAGGTTAGTGAGGAGAGCAAGGCTGGGCCTGAGAGGGAGATTCTGTCTGTTTGCTCTCTCTCTGGCTGGTGGGTTTTGCTCTGACCAGTCCCAGACTGCAGGAAGAGGTTTGATATCTCGTGTGGTTGTCTCCCCTTTGAGCTGCTGCTACAACTTTTGCATATTGCACAGGAAATACACTGAAAGCTCCAATAACTGAGCCCCACTGAGTGGATTTAAGCAAGCCCAGACTGTAACTGCTCTCCCTGTCTGGGACATGGGCACGGGGTCCCTGATGTCTGCAAAAACCCAGCCACTGGAGTCTTCAGTCTTCTCTTCTAAATAGCCTTGAGGACTCCTGGGGTTGGTGCTGTGGCTGCCATGGAGGGATGATAACTCCCTGTGGTGACTCTGCTGACCCAGCTCAGCCCCACCAGGGCCCTGCACTGAGGCCTCAAGTGCAATGACCTCCCTGGCAGCCGGATAAAGGGAGGCAGAGGAGAACCACCCTCACTCCACGGAGGAAAGCACTGAGCTAAGCCCAGCTCCAGCAGCTGCTCTCCATGGCTTGGTTTGCAGATCCCAGCCCTGGTTTGACATCACCAGTGCCAGTGCCCAGCCCTGGTGAGGGTTGCTCTGCTCTGTTGTGTTCTGTTTTCTTGTTACCCTGTGAAGGTTTAACAAAACAGGACCGAAATTGTGACTCAACCAACTCCTGGAACAGTTCAGCCGATATCATTCCTTTGAAGATGATCACAGGTTTCCCCCCCTCTCAGTTGCTGTTTCAAGTGTCTTAAATGTCAAACGACTTTTCAATGTGAAGAAAGCCTCTGCAGTTTCCCCCCCTCTTGCTGTGCCCCCACCTCATTTGCAAAGGCACAACCAGAGAGGCCCTGCAGTCTCCTGCTCCCTTCACACCAGTTTGAACACGCCTGTGTCACTGGTTTCAGCCAGACTGGACAGGACCTGAGCCTCCCCTCAGTTCTCCTGGGGTCAGGAGCACTGGGCAGAAGCAAATGAGAAGAGATGAGCTGTGCTCTGCAGTTGATCAGGCAGCTTGGGTGCATTTCTGTACTTTTTCTTTCTTTTTTCACAGCCCCTGGCATTTGGCTGCTCTGCCTGTTTTCTTAAAGTTTTGTTCCTCAAAATATTAAGGGAAACCCCCCTCCCCCTCCTCAAAATCCCCACAACCAAGTTGCACTAAAACCCTTGTTTATAAAAATACACCAAAACCCCACCACAGCAAATGAGTCAGCCTGGCCCTAAAGCCCCGTGTCGGCCCCCACGTCCCTCAGTGTGGGAGTTGCTGGTTTGCTGCTCTCCCTGTCCTGCACGACCTGGGAGCAGGTGGAAAGGGGAATTGCTCCATGGAAATGAAGGAGGGAAGGAAGGATCTCAACCCATCAGTTTTGACAATCTTCCTCCACAGATTAAGCTCAAGGGGTGGGATCCATCCCTTGACACCAGGTGAGCTGTTCAGGCTCCCTCGATAGCAAAGGGAAAGAAGCAGGTGTTTTTAAACCACGGTTCAGGTGTCCTGGGCTGGGCACTGGGGGGTGCTGTGGCAGAAGAGTGGGTGAGTTTGGCAGGTAACTCCCACCCAGTTTATCTGAACCTCCCTCAGCATCAGCAGGTAGCTGTAGGCAAGGCAACAGCAGCTGCAGGAGCAGCAAATCCCCACAGGTACACCTGGAAAAGCTTCTGGCAGTGAGAAATATTTGGTAGCAGGACATCTGCCCCAAGGAGGAGACAGGAGCAGAGACATGGTCCTGAGGGTGGTTAAACCAGACTGGGCAAAGAACCAGGGCAATTCTTGCCCATCTGGGTCTGGCTCATGCCGGGGGAGCAGCCGCTGCCAAGGGATGCACAAGAGCAAAGCAGGAGCTGGGAAAGCTTTAGGGAGTACTGGAAATGCTTTAAGGAGCATTGGCAAAGCTGAGCAAACCTGCTCTGGCCATGCCCTCCTGGCGAAAGAACATTTTTTGGATGGCTGGAACTGCAAAGCAAAAGTTTCAGCCTCAGTGCGTGTTGAGAGTGAGTAACTTACTCTGTCTTTACACGTGTACCAGTTTCTGGTGCCTCTTCACCAGCAGTACAGAAGCTTTTGGGGGAAGAACCAGGTATTTCTGAGAAAAGTTACTCATATTTAAGTGATCTGCTGGCTTTTGGCAGTTAACAGCTCCGTGCCTGCTCTCCCCTTCCCCTCCTCACAACTGGCAGAGGAAAGACTGTCATTTCAGGAGTGAGTGGACTCAGCGAAACCCAGTCACGTTCTAATTTTGTGTGTTCACTGATCTGTTACAGAAGAAAGTTAATAATTATCTGCCTCCACTCCTTTCAGGAAACGATGAATCAAAGGACAAGATAAGCAGGGATAAGCAAGTTAAAAACCTCATGCTGAGGTGAACCAGCAGTGTTTCAAAGAAAGCACCATGGCTGGGCATCTTCCAGAGGAATGGACTATTCCTCTGAAGTACAATAGTAGGACAATAAAGACAAAGCAGGAACATTATCATACTCTTTTTGTCAGGTTCTCACTAACTCTTTCTTTTCCCTGTCATGATTAGCCTTTCCCAGGAGCTAAGCTTGAGTTTTCAGCTGCCCCCAAACACCCAACTCCTCAGAACAAGCAGCCACAAGGTGCCCATAGGATGATGCAATGAGTGATGTGTGGTGGGCAGGTCTAGATGGGTTCTGATGTGTTGATTTGGATGCATTGATGCCAAAATTCAGGAATTTCCTAAGCCATTGATTGCCAGAAGCTGTGAAGAGGCATCTGTGAGAAGATTCCCTCAGACCTTTCCCTGCTCCTGCCTGGGGGGTCCTGTGGGACCCAGCACCTCCTGCCTACTCCTGCATCCCCCAGAGCATCCTGCATCCCCAGAGCATCCTACATCCCCAGAGCTTCCTACATCCCCAGAGCTTCCTGCATCCCTCTCAGCATCCTGTATTCCCAAGAGCCTCCTGCATCCCTCTGAGTATCCTGCATCCCCAGAGCCTCCTGCATCCCTCTCAGCATCCTGTATTCCCAAGAGCCTCCTGCATCCCCCAGAGCCTCTTGCAGCCCTCAGTGTCCCTGTGGATATTAATTAATATAAATAATTTGCAAAAGACTGGATGGACTTAGCGAACAACTTCAGCTTTACTTGCTCCTAATTCCTTGATTTATTCGTTGAATTATAATGTTGCCAAGGAGAGAGTGTTCTCTTTTTTTTAATTTTTAATTAAGAACACAGAAGAAAATGTGTGGATTATGCAAGAAGAGCCCAATTGCTTTGGGACAAAAGAGCCCCTTAACATTGCCTCTATGCTTGTTTTTTTGTATGTTTGTTTCTGAAGTCATTTGAGGTTTTTGAGCTTCTAAAAGAGAACTGTGCGTTTTTTAAAAAATAGTAAAAATGAGGAAGATGAAAGTCTTCTATACTGTTTAAATACTCTGATAAAAGTGCCCCACTCCTGTGTCACAGGGCAGGAATTTGAGCATCATTAATAAAGCTGAAGGCACAGGCAGGGGCTGCAGCCCAGGTACTCACCCCCATCCATGGTGTGGTTCCAGCAGGGATCCAGTCACAGTGTTGGTGAGATCATTACACGCCCCAGCTCCTGCCAGGGACCCTCCTCAGGCAACTCTGCTTTTATATGTCTTGCACCCCTGTGAGGAGCTCACGGGCACTCTGGTGTCACTGACATTCAGTAGACCCTCCTCCTTCTCCTCCTCCTCCTCCTCTTCCTCCTCCTCTTCCCCGTGTGTTCAGAGCCATGCGGTGCCACGCTCAGGGTGCTCAGGTGCTGCCTCACACCAGAGCAGGTTCCGCACACCCAGAGCTGTTACAGGTGCTCAGGGAGTGAAGTGGGCTCTGCTTCTGCACCAACACCTGAGAAATGGTCTGTGGTGAAGGAAAGAAGGGGAGGCTCCTTCTGACCTCTGCAGAAGGTCCTGCTTCATCTGTGGAGCACCCGCAGATCCCAGTGCTGGAGGGAATGGGAGGATCCATCCCGTCCACCGAACCCATCCTGGGAAGGGTGCTCGGGATGAAAAGTCTCAGTGCACAGGATTACCCATGGCCAGCAGCCCTTCACCCTTCTCCCTCACTAGATTGTCAGCAGCTCAGTGACTTCCCCTCTTTCTACATCTGGGTATTTTTGCTTTCCCATCTGCATCATCTTCCCCCAAAGCTTCTGCACTTTGGCTATCCCACTCCTTCCCCCAAGGCAAATCAGTGGCCTTTGTTTGGTGGGTGTCCAAGGCAGGCCCCACTCTTGGAACAGACCCCTCTAACAGGCAGAAACATCTCCAACGTCTCACAAACTCACTTTCCTCTCAGGCCAGGGTCACTTAGAAGTACTGCCTTTGGCATTGTGTCCTCCCCATCTTCTCATGCTGAGTTAGTGCTGTTACTGCAGCCAGGTGGATAAATAGAGCATACAGGATGGAATCCCAGCCCCAGTTAGATATATCTGAAGCTGAGGATAGTCTCAAGGATCCTGCGGATGGTTCTGGCTCCTGTGTAAAGACTCAGATCAAGTTTCAGACTCTCCTTAGACACAATGCCAGCCCAGCTGTTACTTAAAATCCTTCCCAGTGCTTCCCTCTCAGTGGGCCAGTGCTGCTGTGGTTCTGAGCCCATTCTGGGCTGCTCAGGGCAGGGTGCTGGGCCACTCAGAACAGGGTGCTTGAAGACTCTCAGGGCCTTCCCTGCTCACACAAGGTGACCCTCACTTTTCCTGGCGCACTCTGAGTGAGTGGCACTGGCGCCTCTGCACCTCGCCTGGCACTTATCTCGGTCAGCAGGTGCCATTCACATCTGTGCAGCTATTTATTGCTCTGTTTGCCTTTGCTCACCAGGTATCCAGGCAGGTACAGTGCCTCGAGAGCTTTATCTCATAACCACTTCCTCCAAGGAGGACTGGAGATGAAAGACTTCCCTCGGGTACAGGCAGAATACCCAGAATCAGGGGGTGTAAGGGGGGTGTGAAGGATTCACACGTGGTCATGGCACTATGTGGGGAGTGGAGGGTGTGCAGAGAGGGGCACGGGCTCCTTAGGGTGCTCTGTGCTCCCACTGCTCCAGGGAGAGTCGTGGTGGATCCATGCCTGGGTCCACACTGGTTGAAGCCAAAGACAAGGAGGGGATGCAGGCAGGAGGTCTGCAGTTTGTTTTCTGCACATGGTCCCAAGTCTTCATCTTCAGAGTTTCGGTACATGCCAAGTCCTGTGTTCTCAGAGCCCATTCAAGCAAATTGTTTTTCTTTCAAAGAATGGGAACATTTAAAATAAACAATTAGTTCTCTGTGTGTGACACTGAGTTTCTTTACAGTCACATTTTATCCCCAGGGAGTTCTTAGAACAGTTATTAAAGCTTTGCTTAATTCGATTGTGTATATTTGCAGCCTATTTCATGCCTTAGTGGTTCCATCTCTTTGACACATTCCCTGAACCAGAATGCCCCACGAGCAGCTTTTCACAAAACTGTGATCCCGTGTGAGCAAACAGACCGAACTTCAGCAGTGCCAGGCCTGAGCTGTGCCCAGGAAAGCCATGGTGCCATGTCACTGGAACCCACTTGTTATCCCAGAGTTAATTAACTATATGATAAAAAGAATCAAGTTACCAGGTGTTTCCAGTCCCTGGGTCCCTCTGCTCCCCTCCCATGCCAGAAGAGTGGAAGTCAGTGATTCAAACCTGCTGCCCAGGCCACAAGTCAGAGCTGGGTGGCAACTTTCATCAACCAGCTTCTCAACGAAAATGCATTTCCTGATAAATTCCACAGGAAGTTGCTCAGAAAGAGATTTCAGTTCAGTTCGGGTTGGTTCCACTTGAATTGAAATGTTGAGTTTGAGCCGAATTGAGCTGTGTAAACTTGAATTGATCTGACATTAAACTGTGACTCACTCAGCAATGGAATATCACAAGGGAGTCGAGTTCTGTTTCACATCCATGGGCTGTGTGTAAAACTGGAATTCCTGCAGGCTGTCCTAACAGTGCCTCACAGACAGCCCGAGGTGGGAAGGGTCCCAGTGCTCCAGGAGATGGTGCCTGGACAGCACACATGGGCTGGGGGAGCTTGGAAAGCAGAACTCAGGGCTCTGCCTCAGGAGGTGGAATTTGGCCTGAGAAAAGCACAACATGGGCTGTTCTTACATCCTGGATTCAAAACTTTCTGGTATTTCCCACCAATTTTGCTGTAGGTGAATTGAGATGGAAACTCCAGCTCCCTCCCTGTTCCGTTGCTGACATGAGCCATGGGAAGGTTTGTCCCCTTCACTGGAGGAAGCTGGAGGCGCCCAGACAGAAGTGTGGGTGAGCTCAGGGTGAACCTTTCCCAGCTGCACG
The DNA here is from genome assembly GCA_013400415.1 of Scytalopus superciliaris. Taxonomy (NCBI): domain Eukaryota; kingdom Metazoa; phylum Chordata; class Aves; order Passeriformes; family Rhinocryptidae; genus Scytalopus; species Scytalopus superciliaris. The sequence continues at coordinate 88,383 of VXBX01008159.1, read as the reverse complement.
TCCCAGTCACATCCCTGTGCTGATGTCAAGGAGGGACCCTGACGTCTGCCCTGCTGCTCCCTCTGCCCAGCAATGCCAGCCCAAGGTACCCGGGATCTCCTAGCTCCAGCTTTGCTCCTGCCCAGACCCCCCCGGGCACTGGTTGCGGTTTGTGGTGGAGGTCAGTGGGGTTGGTCCAGTGGGGTGTTTGATGTCATTGTTCCTCAACAAACAGAAATAGCAGAAATGAAATTGCGAGTAAATTCCTGACCTTCAGAGGGGCACCGAGCTGGGATTCCTCACCACGTGGAGTTCTCCGAGTTGCTGTAGGGGATGCCCTGACAAACATCTCATGATTGCGATCTCACCACGAGGTTATTAGCAGGTCCTTGTCCTCCGGGGCGGGGGGAGGAAGCAATCTGTGCAGTGCTGGCTCTGTGGGGTGTGCAGCTGCCCACAGCAGTCCCCACTGCGGGGAAGGGCACACCTGGAGTCACTGGGAATTCACCCACTTGTGCCTGCAGGTCCCAGGTGAGGGCCTTGCTCTCCAGTTCATTTTTTGATTAAAAAAAAAAATAAAATTCACCAAATTGGCATCTACCCTGCCCTAAAGCATGAACATCAAGGAGCAATTTCTTCACAGAAAGCAGTCAGGCACTGGAATGGTGGTGGAGACCCCATCCCTGGATCAGTTCAAGGAATGACTGGATGTGGCACTGAGTGGTCTGGTTGACAAGGTGGTGATTGGTCAAAGGTTGGACTGGATGGTCCTGGAGGTCATTTCAACCTTGATGATTCTATGATTCTGTGATTTTCTGTTCCCTGAAAGCAGCTCCCTCATCCTGGAGCCCAGGAATTGAGATGTGAGGAGGGAAACTGATCGGGACACACCAGCAGGGATGGGTCAGGCTGGCAGGGACTCCGACATGACCCCTTCCCAACACCAGGGTGAGGAGGGGATGGGCCACTGACCACGCACACTGCTGGTCCCTCCATCCCTCAGGGCAGAACTAGAACAGCTTTTTCTTGCCTTTTTAACAGAATTGAGTGAACAAGGCAAATTGAAACTTGTTGTCGATAGAAATCACCGACTTCTGGAAGTCACAGATGAGCTGTACGTGATGACTGAAAACAAAATAAGGCGCGAGCCTGATATGTGCAAAACCACTTCAAAAAGCCCCTCGAAGGCTGGGAAAAATAAATGCTAAAGTGAAAGAAGGGAACTGAGAACACAAACAGTGAGACAGACATGAAGCATGATCTAGGCTTTAAGAGAGAGTATCTAATCCCACTTGGTCATCAGATCCCATTGGGAGAGGTTTGCCAGTCACTGTCAGTGACACTCTGCAAACACAGGGGGCCTTCAAACCCAGGGATCCAAACCCTGGATGGAGCATTCAGTCCTGGCCAGGTGTTGCAGCTCCATGCAGGCACAAACAGCCCTGGCTGCAATGGTCCAGGATGCAAATGGGACTCGTTGGGTGCCTGCCTGAAAAAAAACATGTAATTCCAGCCCCTCTGTCTGCCTGATGTGATTGAACCCCCAATTCTACAGCACAGCACCCCCAGTTTTGTATCCAGGTGCCTGCAGGTGAGTGACCCATGAGCATCACACCATTACCTGGAACAACCAGCACCCTGCAGGGTGGGGGCAGCTGAACTCACTGCTGGGAGAGTTGTGTTGTTTCAAGCCCTGAGCAGTCCCACAGAACATGTGCTGCCACAACTACTGCTGCTGCTGGCTGGCACTGATGATCCTGTACAGGGAAAGAGTAAGAGCTACTCACAGTTTACAACTGAGGGTAGGGCTGTGCGTTCCCTGCAGTCCCTCCCTGGGCAGGTTAATGGGGACTCCTGGTGGCAGCACCTCTCCAGCTCACACACCTCTGCCAGCACCCACCCTGTACCAATTCTGTCTCCAGTCAGCTGTGAGGGGCGTTTTCCCTCAATATTCCAGCAGTTGGAACTGCTGGAAACACTTGTCAGTTAAGAGATGAAGGGGAGGTCAACACAGGGGCAAGGACAGCACTGGTTTAGTGGCAGCAACAGTATCAGGGGTTGGATTGCTGGCCCGTGGAACATTTGCTTTGAGTAGCTTTTGATAAATTGAAGGGAAAAATAGCTTTAAAAAGAAAAAAAACACAGCAAAGCCTGCCTGGCTGGGGGTTCAGAGCAAAACCTGGGGGAAGAAAAGGAGAAATAAGCCATGTGTGGCTCCTTGGGATGGGGCAGGCAGAGAGGCTGCATGTGAAGGTGGTGGGAAATGGGAAAACATCCTGGGATAGAGATGGAACCTCAGCAAAGGCCTGAGCAGAGCGAGGGTCTGACTCTGCTCCCCACATGCTCTCCAATCACACCTCCCCCCTCGCAGGGGCTCTGGAGCTGTTCCCCTGAGCCCCCTGAGGAGGGGACGGGGTGACTCTGCTCCTGCCCTGAGCTGCATCAGAACACCCCGAGTGGGCTCCCATTCTGAAACACACGAGCTGCCCCAGCCCCCCCTCTGTGCCAGTGTTCGGGTTGGCTTTGATATTTTATCCCTGTAAAACTCCCTTAATCTGTTTTATTTCTTTCTGTCACCAGCATAATCCTCTCTGTAAGCAGCGTCTGCAGCTCATTTGGCTCCAGGCAGAGCAGCTTGGCAAGACTTGCCCAGGTGATACACAAGTGATTTTTTTACCTTTTTTTTTTTTTAAACCTTTGTTTTGTTTCTCCAGAAGCCTTTTTTATTTCTCTGAAAGTTCAGCTGCTGAACAAACATGAGACTTGTCTTTCCTGGGAAGCCAAGCTCACCGGCACATGTAGGTGAGGGGTTTGGAAGGGACTGGGGTGCATAAAGCTCTTGGAGGATCTGGGTTCACTTTGCCTGGTGAGACCCTTCTGAACAACCTCACAAGGTGCCTGGTTCATATTTTAACATCCAACTCTTTCAACATTTACCTTTTGGGGTCTGCTCCATGCTATGTACCCATTGCTGTACTCCAGCTTTGTAGGTCAGAAGGTTTTTGGGGTGATAAAATCCAATTATTACATTAATGCAAAAAACCCCGAACTCCAAACCCCTTTAAGAACAGTTCTTATTTTAACCCAGGCTTCTTAATAACTTCTGTGGTGAGATAAAAGCGTATTTCTGAGAACGACCCACCACAGATGAGAACCTCTGCCTGCAGAACAAACCAGCAGCAGCACCGTGGTGATGTCAGAGGTCACAAAACCCGAGTCGGACTCAGAAACCCGTTTTTTCTCAAAAACAAACTGAAGAAAGCAACTCCCTTGCATGATGCAAGGTTTTGGCTTTGCATCTTTGCTTCCCTCTCCAGCCCCCGGGGTGTGAAGGACTTGCCAGCTCTCAGTGCCCTGTAGGGCACAGCTGCAGCCCAGATGTCCAGCCTGCACCCAGCCCCTGCCACAGAGCACCCAGGGAGCGGCTCCTCCAGTGAGCACAGCAGCAAAGCACCAGGGCTCTTCCTCCTGGGGGGGTTCCCAGCCCTGCTGAGGACCTGCAGGAGGGCATGGGGTCCATCAGGAGCTCCAGGTGGCTGCTCTGAGAAAGGGCTGGTGCAGGAGCACAGCAAAGGAGTCGGGTTTCTCCCAAGACTGGTCCCCCTCCTGCACCAGGTCCTTGATGCTCCAGTCCCTCATGGGCACCATGAGGCTGGCCAGTGCTCCAGCACTGCCCACGGGCATTCCTTCAGGTTCTCATGTGCTCAGAGTAGTTATTTCACCCATGAAGACACCTACTCCACTCCCCCAGGTACACACCCTGAGCTGCACACACCCGTCTTTGCCAATAATTAGTTATTTACATACACCTTGGGAATTTGGAGCAGATGAAAAGCACCCCTGGCCTGCAGAACTCAGAGCTGCTGCAGATAAAAGCTGTTGCACAACAAGGGTTTGCAGCACCTCAGGTGTGGAGTCTCACCTGAGCCCTGTGGGGGTCGGCCCCCAGTCCAGGCAGCAGCTGGTATCATTTAAGAAATCAAATCCCATTTGTTTACTCTCCTGTGGCTTCAGATGGAGAACAGCTGATGAAAGCTCTGCACCAAACACTAGCATTACCTTAAAAGACAAGAACAGACCACTGTGAGTTTAAAAAAACCAAACATGTTGAATTTTATTATTTTTAAGACCATTTAAAAAAAAGACCAAAAGTATTTAAAAAACACCATCTCCTAGACCCCACTGCTCTGTAGAAACACATCGATTCATTGAAGCATCACATGTTCTCAGTTGTAAAGTCAGGAAGTTGCTTGTGGCTGTTGCAATTCAGTGTATTTATTTTTTTTTTTAGGGCTTTTGCTTATATAGGGCGAATTGTGGCCTTTTCTTGTAGTTCCCAGAGGTTCGGAAAGCTCACGACAAGCAAAACTACTATTTTTTACCATTTGTGCCGTATCAGTGACTGTCTGCTCAGAGAACATGTGCGTGTTTAAACGCTCTCCTGCTCTGTACTGTGCCAGGGCTCTGGCTGAGGCCACATCAGGGTCTCTTGGTAGCAAATAAAGGAGTTATTGGTAAAGAAAAGCAAAGGCTTGTTGAAAGGAATCCTGTATCACAGAAAAAAAATCCCTCAAGATGTGTAATTCTACTGCAAGTCCTTTGGAATTGGATCTCCTGACATGCTGCACACAGACCATGAGCAAGTTTCCATCAGTGTAGAGCAGCTCCTCTAGAAAAACAACGTTACACCAAAAAAACCCCTCAGCCTATCTTTCAGCCTCATTCTGGAGCTGTTCCTGAGGACTGAAAGCTTTCTTTAAAAGCAAAGACTGGGGCAGCTGCAGCAGAACTTGCCCTTGGCTGGCACAGAGCACAGCAGTGCTGGGACACAGTGGACTGTTGGATAGGGAGAGGCTCCAGGTGACACTCCGGGCAGGCAGCAGGTCTTTGCTCCATGCTAACATCAGCTTTAAACATCTCAGTCACATTCCAGCCTCTCCAGAAAGCCAGTGCCACTGCCAGGAGCAGGCCTCTCGTGCAGGCAAGTCAGGGCTGCAGCACAGGTGAGACACACCTGCACCTCACTGCTGCCACAGGGACAGGAAGGGCCTTTGGAAAAACTGCCAGTCACGGTGGCCATGAAACCAGAAAAAAGAGAGCAGGCCTAATTTTCTCATTCAAAACCAAAACCAAATCTGGCTTTCTAGGGAAGAATTCCAAGTGATATAAGCCCCTCTCCATACTGTAACAGCCATGTTTGGACACATGGGGTTCCTTTTCTGCCTGCTGCAGGACATCCTGAGCCTCTGCAGGCCCCCTCCCATCGCTACACTGATAACCTGACGTGCCATTAAGCCCCGGGATCCTTTGGAGACAAGTGACAGAGGCAGGGAAGGTACAACAGCCGCGGAGCACATTCTGAAACCAAACAGTACGTCATTACAGACACCCGAGCTGAGTCAGTGTTTATTCTTTCTTCTCTCCCTCCTCGGCCGTGGGGTCTGCGGGCGGCTCCTCCACGGTCGCGCTGTTGCTCTCCGAGCCCGTGTTGCTGTCACTGGTCCCCTCCTCAGCCGTGCTGTCCACCCCTTCCTGCCCACTCTCCTTATCCTCGGGGGTGGAGGTTCCCTCTTCACCATTCTGCTGGTTCTCTGTGCTCTCTTCCGGGTGAGGCTCCTCTGGAATAACATATTTCTCAGTGTCACTCACACGCCAGTACGTTTGTTTAGGTTGTGCAATTAGGATTTGGGAAGAAGCAGCAGCTATTTCTGTCAGTTAGAACATGCACTGACAGGCACGGCTCAGGGACCTCAGTGCTGAGGATGTATCTGATCCTGCCACAGCATCCTGATGTCACCCACAGCTGCCTGACCTCAGAATTCCAGCCACAAGAAAGCCATGTGCCTTGTTAAAGCAGAAGCACTGGAATTCAAACTTCTTGGTCCCCTTTCCTTATGCTGCTGCTGTTGCAGCAGTGGCTGACTGAGGTAGCAGCCACAGAGACCCCCCAGTCCAGCAGCATTTCCTACTGCCACTGTGCAGAGCAGAGCAGCTGGAAAATCCACCTGAGAGCAGCTGTTCTGGCCTCCTTGCTAGACAGTGACACTGGGACAAGGAAACCCTCCCAGTTAACCAGTGTCTTAGATTTAGAAATCACTTTTTTCCCTTGGGTACATCACACACAAAGCATGATGTGGCTCTGTGAGATCTTATCCTCTCCTTGTAAGAAAGCAAACACCTGTGTTCACCAGGATGCAGTGAACTGTTCTCCTGGCTGAGCTGAGCCTCCCCACGGTGTTCAGGTGTAGTTACCTGTCTCCATCGGAGTGCTCTCCTCTTCTTTCTTCTCCTCCCCCTTGCTGGCTGCCTGCTCCTCCTCAGCTGCCAGGTTGTTCTGACTGCGCTCTGCTTGCTCAGCTGCTTCCTTTTCCCTCTCCTCCTGCCTCTTGCGAGCCTGTTCCTCAGCCTGGGCAATTTCAGCTGCAATTTTTTCCATATCCACTTCCACCTTCAAACTGCATAACTAGCAATTAAAACGAAAAGGAAAGCTTTTACTACCTCAGACTGAAAACCAAATCATCAGTAAACCCCAATGATGAGTTTAATATTTCTGCTTGCAATGTAATTTTGACTTGACAAAATTTTTATGAAAACCTTCAGTGACTAGGGAGATACAGGCATATTAACAAAAATAAAGGGGGAGAGGATAAAGAAACAACCTAAAGCTTGTTATCTGAACACAGCCAAGGAGAAGAGTGTGTCCTCCACAGTGGCTTTAGGCCACCTCCCTGCAGCTGCTCTGAGTGAACTCAGGCAGTCCAGCCTGCAGGAACTCTAAACTGTACTGCCTCAATGTCACCACTACAGGTCACTGAAGGAGTAGGAAATCATCCAGTGCTTTGTACCACCCACACGAGGGCACCGCCTCAGCAGCTGGGTAATTGCACAGAACTGACACACTTGTGCCAGTGTGGAACCCGCAGCTTCCTCAGAGTAAGTGAAGAAAAGTCAATTGTACCCTTTTAAGCTCGTTGTTGAAGGACTCTGTGCTTTCCAAAAACTTCCTCTTCTTTTCTTGGTGACGCTCCTCAATCTGCAGCAGCTCAGCTTCCAGTTTACGCTGGAAGTGAAACAAATGGCAAGAACGTCATTGTGCAGTCACCTGAGAACTGGGCAAAGCTACAGCTATGCACAAAAATATTTGTATGGGTTTATTTTTAAATACTGCTCTAGTACATAAACATCCTCCTGCCTGCCTTGATCTGACAGACAACAGCTCAGAAGTTCATACTGAAAAGTGTGAACAGTAAATGGGTCTGTGCAGTAGTTCAGGTGTATCGTAAATGAAACACAGTGTGTACCTGAGGTGAAGCTTCCAGCATCAAATCTGCACATTTTCTTTGCTATTCTGCACCCCTCAGGTCTGAATATACACAGCCCATGGGTCTGGATACACACAGCCCACAGGTACAGACACACCCCCACATCAATTATGTTCTCCTAACATGGTAAGACCACAATTCAAAGGAAAGAAGGGAAACCACTCCCTCCACCCTCCAAATCTTCTGTTAATTAAACAAACCCCAACACATCTCTCTGTAGTTCTGGTGTCTCTTCACCCACATGCACACTGACCATGCACAGGGTTCTTTTGGTAACATGAGTGTTTGGAAAATACAGGCAAGTGCCCAGTCAAAGCTGGGTGAAATGTGCAGGTGTGACCTCGTGTAGATTTCCATGTACGAATTCAACTTTCAGTTAAAAATGTTACAATAGGGACAGTTTACCACAAAAAAGAATTGTTATAAACAAGGTAATGAGTTGTCAGATACCTGAAATCACAACCCCACCTATCACCCAGCAGACTTACACTGCAATACAGAGGCTGTATGTCATAATGAAAAGATATGGAATTAATACATAGGACATCTTAAGAATGAAGTACAGTTTAACATGACCCTCAGTAACAAAACAGCACAGGTGGTGAAGTCTCACATCCTGCAGCTCCCAAACAAACCCAGGGATTAGCTCTTGGAGCGCACAGAACACGACACCCCAGCAAGAACAGTCATGTAAGTGATCAAATGATCCGAGACTTGGAGTCCAGCCCAACACCACCGTGTTTTAGCTGCATCCACATCCTTTCTCTTTACCTGATGAACCATTAAGGACTGAACCTGGCGCTTCAGGACCTGCATCCTGGCAGTGGTGACCACGGAGCGGACGTCGGGCACCACGCTCTCGCTGAGGATCTCGCTGATGAGCCGGTGGTTGCGCTGGAACCGCGCCGTGGCCGTGTGCTTCATGGAAAACCCATCGTCGTAATCTGCAACACCAGTTCGGGGGCAACGGCTTTAGCTCCACACAAGGAGCCCAACAACACCGCACCCGCACCACCGCTCACTGACACCAGAACGGGGACCCCGACACCAGCTGTTGCCATGGCACAAAGTTCACAGGAACACACACAGAGCAACAGGGAATCAGAAAACAGAGAAAGTGAGGCCACAGCAGCATTCACTTGGCACAGCTCTGACAGCTGATTTCACATGCATCTCCCACAGCTGAAATTGGGCTGACCTAGTTATTGACTGCCTTGCTTTCCACATTTCCACGGTAAGAGGGACTATTAATGCACGGAATAAAAGAACCCTCCCTGATTAATCATGTTACCAGAGGAAAACCCAATGCAAAATGCCAGCAGGACAGTGACTGCTCTATAAATAACCTTTGTAGCACAGATCAAAACCACTTACTTTTTTGAAGCACTGAGGACTGAAAGCATGAAGCTGTGATAAATGTTTACTCATCACTGAAAATTCACAGGAAGGTACTAAGAGTATTCTATTTATTTATTCTCTTTGTTAGTATTCTGTTCTATCTATTTATTAGTAAATACATTTCTCTAAAGAGAAATGAGTTCAGCAACAAGTGTGAATTATCTCCAGAACAATGCCACATAGAAAAATTCAGAAGTCGAATCAAATCAAATATCCCTAATGGAGATGACTCTCCAATTACTCATAGAAATTTTAAGAAGCCTAACACCATGCGAGGAGATACTACCAGAGAAGAGAACTAGTCAAATCAAAGCTTCTGTCTCCTTTATTTCAAAGTGTTATGTTCAGTTTCTCATTGAGGTATCTGATTAAACAAAGTAGAAAGAGATAGTGGCTGGTTCTGCCGAACTTCACCTGGCCCAGGCAGCACAGAACAGAACCTCAAGTCCCCAAGTTCCAGCCAGTCCGACACTAAATGTATTTACATAAATGTTGCAATTACCTCACACGGGGGAAAGTGCTGTTTGCCATGAGCTTTATCTCAGGGGTGTGCTTTTACAAGGGGGAAGAATAAAAAAAAAAAAAGGGTGTAACTGAGTACATTTTTCACCCTCAGGTTTCAACAAGTTTTTGGTGATGAATTTAAAAGCAGCCATGAGGTGTGTGAGGCTGACTTTTCCCACTGGGTGGGGTGCATTTCCTCGCAGTCAAATAAACTTTCAGAATTTTCTCATCAAGTTGTCAGCAACAAGGGCACCTCACTCCCTAAACAATCTCAAATGACAGTTGTTGAACACATTGAAAGTTCAGGTGCTATTAATCGTACCAGAACTCTGCCTGTCAGCTTTATGCGCTTCTGATAATAAAGCACAGCATTCCACCCAAGCTGGATTAAATCAGGCATCTAAGCCTTTTCTAATGCATGTGCTAAAGCTGTAAGGAGACTGATTTGGTTTGAGCTGTAAGCATTACTTCACACTTCATTAAGGAGGGTTGGAATAACTTCTGCCACCGGTGCCACCTTATTTTTGGGAGCAAAGTCAGCTGCGTGGAGTAAAATGGGATAAAGAAAATCAGTACCAAAGGCACCAGAACAGAAGTGCAGCCACGCCAAGCGCTGTGGAAGGTGAGCAGGGGTGGTTCTCTGTATGTCCGTGCCGGTGCTGTAAGGAGACTGCCCCACTGGGGGTGCACACAGGCTCTGCTCCGCTTACCATCGGGGTCCTCGGCGGGCTGGATGCTCATGTAGGGCTCCCCCTTCTCCATGCGCGACTGCCTCTGCCGGCTCTCCTCCTCCAGCGCGGCCTCGGCGCGGCTCTTGGCGTTGATGTAGGCCAGGTAGGCAGGGGAGTTGTGGTAGGCCTTCATGGACTCGTTGTACTCGATCTGAAACGTGACCAACACGGTTTGATCGCACCACTGGGCGACCCCCACCTCGACACAACTGTGCTCTGTGTAACTCCCACTGCAGTCACACAGAGCTGCTCTCAATCGTCTGGCTGAGACGCCAGGGACCAGATTCTCTCAGTCCCAGATTCTCTCAGTCCTTCTCTTTTACAAGTTAGAACTTCTTCCATAGTCGTTCGTGTTTTAAAAACACAGCTGGGCTTTCAGGTCCATTTTCAGTTTTACTACCTGAAAGTCTTAGGATAGCTTTGTTTTCTGAGATTTCGAATTCAAAACACCTCAGAACAAGGCATTTGCGACCAAACTCTGGTTAAGATAAAATTAGCAAACATAAAACATTCTCAGTAATTCTCTGGAGTTCTAACTAGATCTGTGATTCTGATTTCTTCTCTTTCCTTATTCCAGTATGTCATGAACCAGTTTTCAAAATCACTTACTGTTTGTCCGTTCTTTGACCCATCCCTGCACGGGGATGACACAGAAAGCTGCAGCCAGACTCCTGTCTTCTCCTGCAGCAGGATGGCAGCACTATTTTCACCTTCTTTGAAATACCTTTTTCCTTTCAATTGCTTTCTTTAATCTCACTTCTAAGATTCTTTTTTATAGTGATTTGAGGTATTTCCAATGAAAAATGAGGTATCTACAATATTGTTAAACGTACCTAAAAGTCTTGTTTTCTTTATGATCAGGACCAGAATCCTCCTGCCTGGGCACTGCACAAATAGAAATCAGCTGGCCCCTGCCCCAAGGAGCTTACAATCTAAACACTGTTACCAAGGTAAAAAGTAGAATTTCTGCCATTTTTTTTTCAGCTAAGAGCACCCAGTTTGCAATACTTCTCTATTGCCTTGGAATAGAACCAGCTGAGATTTGACCAGGTATCCACAGCCTCAGGTGCCTGCCAGGTGTAAACACAACACATCAGCTGGACAATTCTCCCTTTGTACCTGAGAATCACAAGAACAGTCTCGTACAGGTGCTCAACACTTACCAACCTAGATGTGAGTAGCTGTCATCTCTCGCCATTAAGATCAATAAAACCAAAACAAAACCAAAAAGCACAAGAAAACTCTACAAGTGGTAGCATTTCTATTAAGCAACAAGACACTAATGCCACAGTGTGGAGTTCCACCAAGTTACACCAAGAAAACCAAACCCCACATGACTGGAAGTCTTATGAACACATTCATGACAACAGCAGTAGTTGCAGAGCACCAGTTTTGAAAGAGGATTTTGGTGTTGAGACAATCTTTTCAATACTGATGTTGTATAATCAAATCCATTCATTAAACAGTTAAAATCGACACTCAATTATAAATACTTCATTTTGAATTAGGTCTAAAAACTGACCAGTCACAGTTGATGCACAGTTATTAAAAAAAAAAAAATCTAAGAGACGTGTCAGGACAAACTTCCATTTAAGTTACATACAGGGCTCTCGTGAATGCCTCAAACACCCCTGCATGGGGAAGATGAATTTTTCTTCTCAGACCAGTTCCTAGAAGAATCAGCTGTAATAAACATCCCAGATTTCTTCCATTTACCTTTTCAGCTTCATATTCATTCAAATACTCTTGCTTCTCTTCATCAGTGAGATCTCGCCACATTCCTCCAATAATCTTGCCAATTTCCCATAACTTCAAATCAGGATTGGACGCCTTCACTTGGTCCCAGACCTTAACAGAAACAGCTGGAGCTTTACTAATGATATCTAAATACTTCCAAATTAAACATTTTATATTGTCATCTCAGTGTTCTTTCTGGAATCACCACGAAAAACAGGATTAAGTTAGGAATGAGTCTGGCTAAACTATCTGGATTATTTTCTGGGGCAGGAAGTCAGTAGGAAGCCAGCTACTGAACCAGGCAATTGCTGAGTGGCTTTGGTCTCATGGGAATATTGCCTTTAACCCTCTCAATTCTCTTCTTAAATGCACATCGCTGCATCTCGGGGAAAAATTGCTACTGAGTAAACACATCCAGCAGTAGATTATGACAAAGAGACTGAGCTTTTCAGATCAGAATGTAACATTTCACAATATTTCAGTCTTGCTGATCAATCTGAGTTCCAACAAGTTCTGACTCCACCAAAAAGGTTTCTAACTTTACAGGGAAAAAAAAAAGGAGAGCTGCCAGTGTAATTTCTTGCTGCACCACTTGACTTTTTTATTTTATTTTTTTTTTTTTTGTGTGTGTTGATGTTTTTTGGCCTAAGACAGACAGGCTGGTAAAGATACTTTACCAGAAGTGGAAGAAATTCCTTTTGGCTCACCCGCTTCAGCCAGGCTGCCATGCCCTCCCCATGCCCCATCAGACTCCAGACTCCACAAGAGTCTCTCTCCTACTTTCTGTCACACAGTTCACAGAATAGCGAAGCGAACGTTGCCACGGGCTAGGGTGGTGAAGGAGAACATGCAAAGTCCACTCATTGCTACTCTTCAGTCCAGCTACAGCACTGCACCAAGCCCAGAAAACGCAAGGAATACTTCCTTTATATAAAAAAAGTTCTGTCAGTAAGTCACAGGAACTTCTGAATGTGGCGGGGTGGATCCTTGTCAGCAGACAGTGGTAGGAATTAGCATTTTAGCAATTTTCCCCCCAGAAATTGGCAACTGTGTGACCAGACTACTGCTGCCTTTGTTCTGCAGGGCAGACTCTGGACTTTGCATCCCCTTAAGAGAGCGCAGGCTGTTAGGAGTCAACGTTTAGAAGCTGAAACTAAGATCATAGCAATTAATTGTTAGCACAAACGAACACTGACTTTATTACTGACGGACACTGTAATACCCACCTTCCGGCTGTACCGCATGTAGGGCATCAGGGGCTTGTCTGGGGGTTTGGGGGGCTTGGGAATGGTAATACCAGAGGAAGCCTATAAAAGAACCGGATAAATCCATTCGTTAATGGGATCACTGGACAGTTTCTGCACACTCTAGTTTTGGAAAACACTCGCTCTTGTGCATTCACACACCCCCAACCACGAGAAGCAAACACCACCACCAAAAACATTACCCAGTCTGTGACAGGCACTAACTAGAGCTGGTCCTCATAGCAGCAATTTCCAATGTAAGTCTGCCCTTTTCTCTCTAAGTTTACAGAGCAGTAACTAGATAAATCCTCATCAAAAGGGCTCCATGTTCTTAAAACTGAACGACACATCTTAAAACAGACATGGAGACACCAATCCCAGCAGGCTGGCTTTTCTCACTTCTGATGAGCAATTAATTTTACCTGTTTTGACAAATTTAATGTGGCTACTGTACAGGTGAAGAAAGATATGGAGGAAGTTTAAAAGCATTAAGTTAGAGACATATCAAATAATTTTAGCAATTATTTGTCTGCAAAATTTGTCAGTGGTAATTTGGAGCCAATTAAGAGACTCATTTTAAAAAGAAAACAACCCTATGCAGCTGAGCTGTAAATGTGTGCTCTGTTTGTAGCCAAGCTGTAATTAATTGTCCCAATTAGCCTGCAACATGCCCCTGTGCTCTATCTTCCCTTGGCTTTGCCACTGTCAGGCACTGCTGGCACTACACTAATGGACACTGAGCACCAACTGCTGCTGGAAAGTTGCTGCCTTGCCTCGTGTCCCCTCAACCCACAGAACACCCTAACGGGGTCTCCTCCTAATCACAGCCCGTCAGCTGCAAGGTCTGTAACCCTCTACTCTTCCAGCACTTCCACATGCCAGGAGTTCTGTTATTTTAGGTGGGAGCATTTAAATAAAAATAAAGAGGTTCAAGACCTTTCAGGACTGTGGCCCATAGATCAATACTTGTGTGTAGCCCAGAAGGCCCATGTTCAACATTCAATTTTCAAATTATAATTCCTGATAGCTTTTTGTGTTGCTGAATTTATGGAGCTCTATGAACAATGCATACAGAACTGTGTATAAATAATGTGCATGAGGTATATGCATTACCAAAATGTATACATAGATACACATACAGATGGGTTGGAAAAACATTAACGGAAACTGTTTAATGCTTTTAAATTAAGAGGGATTTAAAGACACCATCCATATACTGGGATATGCATGGCAGAGCAGGCTGTGTATGTTTGTGACATACAGAAACAATGGAAGTTCTCAGACAAAACCTGACTTATTCCTGTGTAAGGAAATAGTGTCCGTTCAGCCAATTCCAGCTTGTAGGGGAAGGTCCTTTCTGTAAATACTTTAACAAATACAATGAACTTCGTATATGAAGTTTGAAAGAAGGTTTATATGAGAGGCATAAAAAGAGTACACTTCATTAAAAGCACCACGCATTTAGTCCTTGAGAAATCTTTGTATCATGTTCCAGACTTATCAGATGGTTTGAGGTACAAAGTTTTACATGAAAAAAACCTTAAAAGTTGTGATATTAAAGGAAGTATCAGGGGTTTACTCCATTTCTGTTGTGTTATGAAAACGTAACATTTCCCCAGTCTGTGTTTTTGTTTCCTAACTGCATCCAGTGCTCAGGACTTGATCTGTGTTTGAAAGAAGCTGTCACCTGCCTCATCACTTGTCTCCATCTCACTTTGGTTACTCCATGAAAAATGAATGTAACATCCATTTCCCACACACTGACATATATAAGAGCTGAAAGGATTCTATTTTATTATCACCACACTTCTGTTGAAAAAATAATGACTGAACTTGTGACTGTGCAGTTATTACCAGACTAAGCCTGGAAAGAAAAATAAAGGCTTGCACCTCTCATGTGGCTCAACAGGATGATGCAACAACTATCAAGGATCTCTTTGCAAAATGCTCTTCCTTATTTTTGTGCCAATGAACCTCAGCAAAACGAGCAGTTCCCTCCCTCCAACAATTCGTACCCAGCTACAGAACTCTTCCCTAGGCATGCAGTGGTCACTGCAGACCACAAAGTCTGTCTTTTTGGAGTTTTGTATCATAAACCATTACCGGTTTTCCCTGCTGAGTAGAAGCCCATTTTCCTGCAAAAGGTTTCAGAGTGAAGGGAAAAGGGGAGGAGGGTGGGGAATAAGAATCAGAAGTAAGTTTGGTTTTTTTTAATAAAGAAGTGGCAGCAGCCAAGACTCCGAAGATCCTAACCCTAAAGCCATTTCTGGTCAGTTCCTGGTTTGCTGGAGGATGTAATAGTTGATTCTCCTACCGTGACCCGGCTGTTGGTGCCCGGGTTCCCTCCCAGCCTGTAGTTGTTGTAGGCCAGATGGCTGTATGGATTGTATCCCACAAACCCTGGGGTGCTGGGCATTTGCTGATGGAAACAAATGAGACAAAAACACGAATGAGAAATGAGCTCAAACGAGGAGAACACAGAAATGAAAATGAACTGCAATATGGCATGCAAAAGCAACCAGAATTCAAACAAGCAATGAGGTGTAGCAGTTGGTGTCTTCCCAACACACACAACTTACTCCAGTATAAACCTAGTAAGGAAACAGGATTTTTAAGCACTACAAGTTTCTGTCTGAAGTTGGTGATTTTATTTCTACTAACTGTGTAACTCGTTTAAACAAGTATTCTGTAAATCCAGCTCATAGCTAATAAAATTTTCCAACATAAGCCACCAAGGAATTCAGAAGACTTATATCCAAAGGCTGAAGGATAGAGGGAACACAGCACCCAGTGATGGGGCAGAAATTCCCAGCATCCACATTTAATATACCAGTGAAAATCCCTGCCTGATTTTGTTCCCAGCATTCTGCCTTCCCAACAAACAGGTTGAGGGGAGGAAATACCTCAAAGCACCATCTGTGCACCACTACCAGTGGCTGAAGACAATTCCCAGAGACACCCCTCTGTCATAAGGAAGACTGAGGAACTCTACATGTGCAGTAAGATCTACAAGTTAGAAACCACAAACTAGCCTGAACAGACGGCCCAATCCGAGATGAATCAGGAGTTAATCAATAAATCTTCATTCATCCATGACAGTGGATCAAATTTGTTCTCACCTCAGTCGTGTAGGGAAAAATCTGAATTCTTTACATTCCCTTCTCACTTATCTATGGACACTCAAGTGTCACTGGATTCTCTGTATTCCCCTCTGCTTTTTCCATTATCCCCCTCTTCCCAATCAAATTTTGCTGGAAAAACATGATCAGCTATTTAACAGTAACTGTAATTAAGTCCTGACTGTGGCAGTCCTATCATTCCACTAGGATTCACGAGAGCCTGGAGTGTTTCTAGACATTTAAGTGCCATCCCCACAGCATCCCTCTCTCCCAGTAGCCCTAATAAACATTCCTACACTTCTTCACAGGGATTCATTGACCTGTTCCAGATCAGTTATAAAAATTTTACAAATTGGTTCAGGACTTCCAGAACTAAAGTATGACATATACAGACACTGAACACAAGTGCCCTAGGAACTGACTACTGTGAAGGTTTCAGGTAAATGCAGACACGCTACACTGCAGTTTATTTCTAAACATACAAGTACAGAGGAAAATTATCCTTTAACAGTCAGCCTTCAATGGGTATTTTATTACCAAGCTTTTAAACTCAGTCACAGCAGCTGACATGTGCTCATCTGTATGCCTGGGCTCATGACATACACACTCACTACTTCATAAGACACCATTTTTGTATTACCATAACAACAGGTTTTGAATATGTTGAACTACACCTCTTCAATAAAACCAGGTGACAATTGTAATCTCCGTCTGCTTAATTCTTTATTTCTGCAAGACAGGATTTAAATGTTACCAGGGAACTACCTTGCAACACATGGAGACTTTTTTATTTCAGCTACAGTACTGCAGTTATGAGAACTACTGGGACTTTGTTCACTGTAGCACCTGGAACTGGCTGTGGAAGAACAAGCGAGGTTATTTGGCTACTTTATGACTTGCATTAACAGAGCACAGACCATCACCTGAAGGGCTGCATAAAATATAAAATAAAATACAAGAAAAGATGCTTGTTAGACAGGCAATGCACATCACTGGCTGCAGTTCTGACATGTTTCTAAAGGGCTGTACCACAGCAACATAAACCATGCTTTGTATCCATGTTACATCCCAAAGGAATCACACGTGTGTGCACAGCTCTTGATGCAGGAACCCAGGGGTCAGAGTGGATCCATCATGTTCCTTTTAACACTGGCACAGATCTGTCTGGCTGTATGCAAAATGAAAACTCCGAATAAACTATGCAAATCAAGTTTTATTTATGTAAACTTATAAAAACATAGCTTGCATTTATGCATTTTATCATTTTCAAGCCTCTTTACTTGTTAAGTACGGCACAATAAATTTGAAGGATGACATTCCATCTAAATTCCATCCTGCAGAGATCAGGGACACACTGTTGGGTAACAGTTTTCCTATTTTCTTTGATAAAAAAAGATTCAGTATAGCATCTTTGCTCATACTTCTCACAAAGGATTTGTCACAAAATCCAAACTGTTCAGAAATGTGACCAGAGAGGAGCATTTGCTTTCAGACAGTTCCCTGCCCACAGCACACAGGTACTGCAGCACCTCTGTATAGCCAGGAATGTCATTGCACAGGATTCAAAGCTCCCATTCATGTTTCCCTCGGTGTCATTCCACACCACTTCACTAGGAAGTAAAGTATTTCCCATGTCCTAGACTCTAAAATACCAGTGATTTCCAGGAATGCAAGACTGGCATCAGGAGTTTTTCGTTATTCTGACCCAACATAACAGGATTTTGCATATTCCACTGAAATGCAACTCACTACAACAGAAACATAAAAAAAAAATGCACTGTCTGCCCATGATTTGGGCACAGGCTCAGTGGGAAGTTTTAGAATTAAATATATCAGTTGTTTCTTAATTACTCCAGTACTGCTGCAACCCCCAGTGAATCACTTCAGACAAGTGACAGCTCACAGAAGATTCAGTATCTGCAAGAGCCAGCCTTGAAAGTCAAACAAGTTTATTCAGCTTCTCTTTCACAAAGTGCTTAAAAAAAGAACGAATTAGTTGAAACAATTCATATCACGTTAATTAGCATTGTGTTTCTGATACAGGAAGGTGATGTAACTCCATAATTATTGCTCTGTGAAGTTACTAAAGGCTCTGTGTTAACGAGAAAAATCACTATACTTACGGTTGCAGGAGCTGGGGTGGGAGGTGGGGCATAGGATGGCCTTTCTGTTAAGATAGAAATGTAAGCACATTTTTTTTTTCTTGACAATCTGAACGAATTCTTTATAAGGCATTTGCTGCGGCCAACATCTTTAAAGCAATTTATAAACACGAGACAGAAATTGTACTCTGAAAGACTTTGCATTTTGCCACTGAAGAGTAAAAAGCAACACAAGAGAAAGAAAAGAAAGAAAATTGAAGCCCCCCCACTTGCTCTAATCCCAGCCTTTTATTCAGGCAGAAGACTGGAGAATTTATATGTGCATTTACATGCACACCAGTGACAGAGAGGGAAAACAAAAATGCAGTCAAGCAGGATTTGGAAGCTGTGATATCTGGATTTCATAGAAAAACAATATGCCAGGAATCAGGCACAGCACGATTTAAGGTCAAGAGTTTGGTCAGAAATCACTACACTTCCTATCCTTCCCTTTAATGCCAGGAATACTGGGATCACCTCACGAACAGGTTCTGCTGAACCAGATCTCTAACTCACCAAGTAAAAGGAAGAAAAATCTGAAAAAACACCAACAACTTACTTGACATTTTGATAGTCAAATTTTCAGCCACCTGACATTATATTTGTACTTCTGCAAGACAAAAGAAGATCACGCTGGTGAGTGTTGTGCCTCTGCTCCCCCAGATCCTTGAAGCTTCAGTAATTGTTACCATTGATTCCCAAAGACTTCGGGAATTTTGGAATAAAGAGAATAAGAAACTCAGGTGTTATCTCTTTCCAAGGAATCTGGCCTTAAAATAGCTGTGCAAGAACACGCAGGCTCAGGTCATCTGCATATTAAAGCTTTTAAGTAAATATATGTTTTCCCTTAAGGAACAAAAAGAACACACCCCATTATTTTACAGACTCCTTCAGAAATCTGGTATTAATGTATAAACGACCAAATTTACAGCGTGCATAAACAGCCACCAGCTACTCTCACAGGCAACGTTTTTACCAGCGAGGTTTTACACCAGGGCGTAAAAAAGCGCTGCAACAACGTGAATTATTTTGCCTTCCTCTCCAAATAACGCCGCGGCAGGTGGGGATCCCTCCCCCTCCCTCACCCCTCAGGATGCGGCCCTCGGGGTCGGGGCCGCGCACGGGGCCGGCGGGGAGCCCGGCCGGGCTCTCTGCCCCACCGCCCCCTCCCCGGGGACCCTCCCCGGCCCCGCAGCCCCGGCAGCCCCCCGGGGAAGGGCCGGCCCGGGCCCCGCGCCNCCTCAGGGGCTGTTTGGCGCCTTTTTCCCCCCTCACGGGAGCGCGCGCTGCCCCTCAGGGGCTGTTTGGCGCCTTTTTCCCCCCTCACGGGAGCGCGCGCTGCCCCTCAGGGGCTGTTTGGCGCCTTTTTCCCCCCTCACGGGAGCGCGCGCTGCCCCTCAGGGGCTGTTTGGCGCCTTTTTCCCCCCTCACGGGAGCGCGCGCTGCCCCTCAGGGGCTGTTTGGCGCCTTTTTCCCCCCTCACGGGAGCGCGCGCGGCCCCTCAGGGGCTTTTGCCATGGAATGAGCCGGTTTGGGAGAGATCCGCCAATATCGTCAAGTCCAGCCCTTGGTCCGACACCGCGGTGATTCCCAGAGCGCGGCACTCGGTGCCACAAACAGTCTCCGGGGGATGGTGAATCCACCCCCTCCCTGGGCAGCCCATTCTGGAGCCCTTTCCCCTGAGGCCCCGTGTCCCGGCCCGAATAAATCCCCAAAAAGGCCGGGATGGAGGCAGGTGGACAGGATCCCATCGGTGGTGGTGCCGAAGGTTGGGCAGAGCAGGATGGGGCCCGTGACAGGGCAAATTGGACTGGCCAGAGGAAGGGCTCAGAGTGAGGGATGGCTGGGACAGGCCGCAGGATGGACCCTGCGGTGTAAACACATAATGTGTGATAATTGAACTAAATTCAGCCCGACCGACTCGAAGCTGCTGAATCGCAGAGTGGGATTGTCCACAATCCCTTGCAGAAACCAGCAAAGGTACTGCACACACGGGTAAAACCCACAAACACACAGCTAACCTTGTGGGTCTGAGGGTGTGAGGGTGACAAAGTGTCCCACACCAACATTCAGCACACACAGGAGCCTTTCACACGGAAAATTGTCAAAGTGACCGAGTTCAGTATGAAAGCTTTGTCAATGGAAGTGGAAATTGAAAGTTTGGCGTTGAAATTGAAAGTTTGCCGTGAAACTGAATGTTTGGCACTGAAATGCTCTCACAGTGCCTGCCTGACCAGAAAGGACAGTAGAAATGAAGGACTGAACATGATACCGGTTTGCTTTCATTCTTAAATAAACTTGTTTTTATGAACAAATCAACAAACCAGGGCTCTGCCCTCACCTGCTCGGACTGGGCTGTCTGTGCCCGCAATGGACATTCGTTGACATGCAGCAGAATAATCCGTGACTTCAATTTGATACTGAAAGAAAGTAAGAACAGGAGAGATCCCTCAGCCAGCCTCGTACACCGCTCTAGCCCGCCAACTTCGCTGGGGCAGAATGCTTGCAAAGAAAGGATGTGAAAATACTTGGTAAGAGGTGAAAAATAACCTGGTTTTCCCCGTGGTTTTGATCGGGCTTCCCCCTGGTTTCGTGAATTCATCTCTAGTTTATTAATAGCAGTTCTGTTGATAGTGTAAACTGCATTTAGTTACAAATTTGCACAGCTTATTGAAATATTTATTATGGTGTTCATTTACTGAAACTCGAATTCCATGCTAATAGTTCCCAATAATTATATGTTTTCAAAGCCACCAATGTATTCCTTACTTTGATTTACTCCTTTTTTTTTTCCCAACTGTGCTCTTTGCCTCAATTCCCATGTTGTGATAGTGAAAGGTTTTTAATATCCTGTACAATATATGAGTAGTTTTACTGATTTAATGGAACTGTTTATACTGCACCACACTCACGAGGGCTGGGAGGGGAGGGGATGTAAAACCTTATTCTTACCCAACTGTTTTAATTACCAGCAATTTCATAAGCTCTGGAATGAGGACAGACATTCATTGGGAAGTAGATTGAGACAATGAAACTCGTTTTTAACGTCAGCCCTTTGCAGGTGCTCATTGACCAAGGCTCAGCTGGTCTGGATTTAATTAGCAACACAGAAATTAAGAATTCTCTGCCATAGCATCAAGCTTCAGTGTTACATTTTTAAATTCAGCTTTAATATGACCTAAAATGAGGGTGAGATGTTATTGTATTACAGTTTTGATGCACACTGACACTCATGGAAGTTCAAGTAGTTTTATGAACAAAATAGTGAGTTACCTTCATATGAAGAGATGGAATTTGTGAATAATGCAACAGATAGATATGTATTGAAAGGGGGGGAAACACAGCTAAAACCAGAATGCCCTCTTGAGCCAGGCCTGGAGTAGCAGGAGCTACTTGAAGTCAGCATCAAGAAGTCTCACATGAAGAAAATAGCCAGGGTTACTGGATTTACCATGAAAAAAGAGTAAGTTTTGTAGCAGCAGGACACTCACGTGTTATGGTAAAGATTCTGAGGGAATTCATGTCTTTCTAATTGCAGAGGAGATCTTAGAAACACTTGATTACAGTGCTACAGATTTTTCTATCTACAACTTTTCTGCATTTCTCTTTTACTCCTTTCCTTTTAATATGTACACATTGACACACAAAATATGCATGGGCAAACTCCATTTTAATACTTTTTTATTGTAGTACTGTCATTTACTTTGGTAAGTCGGTATCCCTGTTTAAAGTGCCTTAAAGCAATTAAAACTTAGTTTAAATTCAAGTATTGTAAAATGTACAGTCTAAGCACAAAAGAAAAGCTGCATAGTGGAAATACTGGAGCAGGCTGATACATTCAGGATGCCAAGTACTCAAGTGGTAACAACACCAGCTTGGGATTCAGGTTAAGGATAATTAGCCAGCTTGATACAGTACAGACAGGATGGGGCAATATTGATGCATTGTTCTTACCAAGAACATAGAAGATAGAAGCATAAATTAACTGCAGGAATCTGGAGTACCAGGTGTGTACACATGCTGTAAGTAATAAGGCAGATACTGACACCGAAATCAAACCTTTACCTGCCGCTGTGATCCAGCGGATCCAGTGGGTGGGTTTTCTGTACTCAGTCCCTGCAATCCTGCTGTTCTGGTGGGAGCTGAGAGGTCCATCCTCTTCAGAATCCTCACAAACAATCATTCTTGTCTTTGTGCAGTCTTGTCTGAGTCTTTGTTTGAAATCTGTCCCGTAATGTTACAAAGAAGGATGGCTTTTCCTCTGTGTGCCAGTGCAAGGCCGGCTGCTGGGCTCTGTGTTTGCCCACAGCTACTCCAAGCAGGACTGGGGGCTTCATAAGGGGTCTGGTCAAATCATTCTTTGAATTTGTAGCCCTTATTTCGCCCAGTTAATTTGAAGGAATAACAGTTGTACCCTGGTGTAATAGTACTTGCCACATGTACTAGGTCAAGTGTCTCTCACTGTTTGTCGGAAGAGGAATTTGTTGAAGGTGTTTTAATGCACATTGTTACAATAAACAAAATTAACAGAATACCAGCATTAAATAGCCTGGTTGACTCCTCACATTTGAACAATTAGAGGGTAATTTCAGTTGGCCTGGCTAGGAGAGTTGTAGTACAGATGTGTGCGGACACATTAGAGAGTGATTTTTCAGGTGAAATTACTTCAAAATCAAGAAAACATTATGGCTGAAATGTTGCTGGATTGTAACAACACTTTTAAAAATGGGTGTATAACGTTGCGAGGGAAAGACATTTTTGCTCAGTTGTTACCTTAAAAAATGAATTTAAAAATACCAGCCACTTCTAAAAGAAAACTCTTTGTTAATAGTTCATGTATTTTAAGAGCATCTTTGTATGTAATTTTCGCTGTTAGAAAGTATTATTTTAAAATATATTTCTAGAAGTATGACAGATGTGATATAAATTATTGCAAGGATTCCCCAGTCATTATATATATGCAATATTGATTATTTAAGAGAATGAAACTTGCCTTTCTCATTTCCAGAAAGAGAAGTTCCCCTTTACAAAGGCAGAATATGTCAAACTATAAAGTTCTAGTTTAATTTTTGTAATATTTGGTGAAATTCTACAAAACAACAACAATGAGAAAATGAAAGGGCTGCACCCAGAGTATAAAACCAGTAGAGGTCGAGTTTCTTGGAATCTGAACTCCTTTGCTCTTCTCCATTTCTCTTAGAGGACTTGTGTGGTTTTACTGTATTAATCCAAGTGCCTGGTAAGATGTGACTGTAGCAGACAGCGGCCGGGAGAGTCCATCTACAGTTTATTTCCAGAGCCTGTTGGAGATGCTCCTTGGGGGAACTGGCTGAGGTTAAGGTTTGATGGAGGGGATGCTGCAGGATCTCCTCATCACCAGCCTGACTTCAATGTCGGGGAAGGTTTTCTTTTTTGTGTGTAAACAGCCCTCCTCCGTGGCTGCCAGGTGGAGATCGAAACGCAAGGAGACAGACTTTTTCCTTAAGCGAGGGTTGTCCTTAAAGAAAGAACCTTCCCATTCCTTAATGACTTCATCCACTTTTTCGGTCCTGAAACAATAAAACAGATGTATTTATGATTTTTTAGGCAATATGAGTTATGTATTTTCAGGACTGCTTTTAAAACAGAGGGAGAAATTGCATAATAAAGTGTCGAGTTATTTTAGGTAGCGCTGAGACACTTAGAGGTTTTCTTTTTTTCCACAGGTTCATTTGCCAGAAAAGCTCAATAAAGGGTGAGGGTTCATTATGTTCTTGTTTTTGTACTTTTAGGTAGACATGGCTACAAAACCACTGCTCCAAACACATCAGGCAATTTGTTTCCAAGGAGAAAGTTTGGAATCCAAGCTCAAAAACTTAGCAAGAAGTCTCAGTACTGTAGTGGGCAGGACAGAATTCTTGCACCTGAAAGCCTTCAGAATCGGGAGGAGAAAATCTAGCTCAGATCCAAACCTCAGAATGTAGAGAAAGAAAGGGCAGGAGAAAAAAAACAGGGAGACTTGAAAAGCCAGCTGATTCAGGAGTATTTAGGGACCAAAATTGTGTTGATTTAGTCCTCTTTGTGTGTGTGAGGATCCAGAAACGTAGGAGTTTCTAAGGAGCAAGTTGGAGCAGCTGAGCCTGAATTTATGTACATAAGTATGCCCCAGAGGGACTTCTCGAAGTGGTCTGGGCTCTTTGCTTTCAGCCTTAGCAAGATGAATTATTCATAGTTTCATTCTTAACAGAAACAGAAATTACAAATCAGAAGTACCACCGTGGTATTGTTTGCTTATGAAGCCAATGCTAATAAAAAGAACTTTCAAATATATTGTTAAGCCCTGTCATTCAGTGCCCCTTCAGGAGCTCCCACTGCTGTTCTGGAGCTCTTGGGCTCTACGAGAGCGATAAAACAGGTACCACATAACGGAAAACTCAAAGCTACCCCCACAATTTACTTGCAATTGTTATTTTGTGAAACTCCTGTTTATCTTACTGTACAGTGCCATGAGCTTCAGCACTTTCCTTCATGATATTTCCATCTAGGATTGCTTGTTTTGTCATCAGTTCCACCTTCTCCGGTTCATGCTTCTTTACACCATCTGTAAGAGAAAATGCAGATGATACTGAGCATGCAGAAGGGCAAGGGCAGGACAGGGACCTGGAGGTATTTTTCCTCCTGCTGCATTGGAAAAGGTACTTCTGTAATATCCAGGAACTGGTCAGTAGTTGTGAACCTCCGTTAGGGCCAAAATCCCCCAGGAGGAAGGTGTGTGAAACTCACCTGGAGGCAGCGTGAAGGTGATCTTGCTAGTGCTGGGCTTTTTGTCATCCTTCTGGGCAGGCACCGAGCAACGGAACCTGCCAAAATAAAAATTATTACAGGCATCTAATAATATTGAGTTCCTTTAATCCCAGACTTGTCTTATGAACAGCTGTGAAACACTGGGTGCAGTGAGTGTGCTGCTCTCTGCAACGTGTGTGACACACCAAGCGCCAGAAACTGTGCAATCAGTGAAGCTTTGTCACAGTGATACCATTTCTAAGGATTTTATACTTGAATGTACCTACAGTTCTGATCCTTTAAATGAGATGTTCAGAAGTGCAAGATATATTTGAGAGCTTTTTCTCTAAGTAGTGAGTACCTGCTCTCTTCTTGCTCCAGCAGACTGCGGTATGTTGCTATCTCCTCCTCCAGCTTCATCCTCGTGTTTAGGAGAATTTCGTGCTCTCGAAGCTGTTTCTCAACTCCCCTTCTCACTTCCAGCAGCTCCTTCTCCAAACATTCAATCTCACCTTCTAAATTTTGTAGTTGCATGTGGTACTGCTGCTCTGTGGCTCGCAATGAACGTTCCAAACCCTTTTCCTGTGAAATTTAACTAATATTTTAAGATTTGGAAAACCACGTGCGTAAAGACGTTTTACATATACATGGTTTCATTATCAAACTGTATTTTTTCATCAGTTTTTATAATATTATTCATTAAAAACAGGACTAAAACTTTGGCTGAGAAATTTTTAAGTTATAAACCTGCTGTGGATTGGTTAGGCAGAACGACCAGGAGCGTGGTGAGGGAACATCATGCAAATACATGTTTGGCAGGTGTGAAAACAGGAAAACGTGTGTGTTGAGTTGCAGATCCTGCACCAGAACACGTGCTGGGTCAGTGTGAGTGGGTGAGGGCTCTGTGAGGAGCTGGAGCCCCCTGAAGCTGGGTGTTCATGTGCTGGATTTCTGCTGTATGGTGGCTGTGACTGTCACAGAAGCTGACTGTGGGATAATTTACATCAAGAATGGTATTTCTTTTTTTCCAGGGAATTTCAAGTCTCGTTTCTGACTCTTACCACAGCGTGGAGAGACTCAATTTCAATCTGCATGTGATGCCACTGCCGCCTGGCCTCGCACAGTTCTGCTCTGGCTGCCTTTAGTGCTTCTGCATCTTTGTCCATTCTTTTACTTGTACCCTCTTCTACCTGCAGGGGACACACAAAAGATAACAGTATTAGAAATCTTCAAATAATGAAAATAAGCAGGCACATAAAAATATCTAGTTGGGATTTTTCACTAGAGTTGTATAAATGTATGAAACCTCAAAGTGAAGAGTTAATATTTTCTGTGCTGGGAGCCCTTGACCCGCTGTGTTTGATGGGAAGAGATTGGCCACATCTCTGTCCATGGCATCTTTGTCCTAGAGGAATTCCCATACAAATTACCCAGTTGTACTGAGAGCTTACCTCTGGAGCAAATGGGTTTAGAGGAAGTGCAGGCAGTTTAAGTTTCCAGGTTTGAATAAGATGCTTTGTAATTTAATGTATTTTTCATATAGGTTTTTTTTTTTTGTCCATTTTATTGTATTTAAAGTAGTTTTGTTAAGCCAGTCCTGGGGTCACTTTAGATTTGGGCTCATCTCTGATTTGGTAGTATGTTCCTGCATGTAACTTCCATAATGATTGTTTGGCTTATTGAAGTTATTTTTCCTTTTTGATTCTGAGTTTCCCTGCAAGTGGTGAAGATTCCATAAGCCCTTGAAAAAGCACCTGCTATTTTGCATAATTTACTGCTTTATGCAGGTCCTTATGGTGACATCAATTCTAAGAAAAGAAACTCTCCAATTCAGGTCTTACGAACCCAAGAACTTAAGTTCTTTGTTCCCCTATACATCCTGATCTATTGCAATTTTACCAGGCCATCGTTTTGGTGAAACATCTAAATTTGGCTCACCCACAAGTGAACCCCCAATGTTCTTTGCGTCCCCTTTGTTGCCTGGGCACTGCAGAATTTGTGTGACAGGATCAAACCCGTGTGCACTGGCTGCTTTGTGCCAACACAAAGATAAACTTGGCTTCCCTGTTGGGTGTGCAGCTGCCGCGTGTCCGGCACTGCTGGTGGATCAGCCAGGCTGCAGCAGATCTGTGGCCTGCCCTTAACACAAACCTCCAGGATTCCTGCAAGGATTCACCTCACTACAAGGTGATGGAATACCCCGAATTTATTTACGTTTGATGGCCCAAAATTGTTTTGCCATTTGATTTCCACTGGGTTCAGGGCTGTTGGTATATAAATCCCTACCAGCAGCACCGTGTTTTGGTAACAGTCAGTTGAGCTGTATGACAGAACAACTGATATTTGCTGAAGAGCAGAACACAGTTTTACTGTGAGCAAAAGAAAATAGTTCCTGCAAAGGTACAGTTTTCTTTGCTAGAGGTCCTAAAAATGGCAAAGCTTGCTGTATATAAATGGATTCTCTTCAGGATTCTCTTTTTCCTCTGAGATAACTACATGGAGCTGGAGGTTACGGCGTTACAGCCTATGTCATCATCCCTTAAATCCCAGCAATAGCCCTTCTGCAGGGACAGAAACACATCCCGGCGAATTACACAGCATTCATTCCGTGTGAATCCATACCCTAAACAAAATCTACTTCCGAATCTTCTAGTTCACACCTTACTGCGGTAAAATCCAAATCCCTTCCCCGAAAATCTGCTGCATTGAAAGGAATTCCTTTACCTCACAGAGGCTGCGGGAGGAACTGTACGGCCAGGGAATGGCTCCGTACTCTGCAAGGTGTGTGGCTGTGAGGAGGCATTACCTGCGTCCTTGCTGAGCTGACGGTCTTTATCTGATTTCGGGTGATGTGCGAGTCATACTTTGCCCTGATCTCTCGGCGGAGCCGGGCCGGCTCCATCCTCCTCCTCCTCCTCCTCCTCCCATCCTCCCCGGCTCCCGGCCCCGCTGCCGGCGCGGGGATGCGGCCGCGGGGCTGTTAAAGCGGCAGCGGCCCATTTTGGGGAGAGATGGGGGCTCCGAGCCTGCCAGCCCCTCCTGGCTGCAGGGTAATACGGCACAGGATGGCACTAAAACAGCGACGCCTAAATTAGCTGCCGAAATGAGTTTTTGTTAGGCTGAAACTGTGGGGTTTTATAACCTCAGAACTGGGAGGGTAAGAGATACCAAGCAAAGGACAAAAGTGCAGCTGCCCAACATGAGGTGCCCTGGCAGGGAAGGGCAGAGCCTCCCAGCAGCACAGCTGGACTGCTGGCAGTGCCGCTGGCAGGTGCCTCCACCACTGTTAGGGATGGCACAGAATTTCCATCCCTGAAGGTATTTGGGACTCAGCGAGATGAAGCCTTGGGTGTCTGACCTGCCCCACTGTGGAGGACTGTCCCGTTTCGGAAAAGAGCTGTGCTCCTGGGTGTCCTCACACCCAGCACTGTGGTGGGTTTATGGGCAGGAATTCAGAAGGAGGGAGAGGAACCAGCACTACTGGTGAACAGTACTAAAAAAGTTATCCAAGGGAATGCATTTTAGGTTCCAAATAAGAATATACACCAGTGAAAGGATAAAACAGGCAGTAAACTTTTACAAGACACTGATCTTTTTAGAAGTCAAAGTATCTGTGATGCAGAAAACAGTGATGTGGTGGTTGCAGACTCTTGGGGCTCAGCGTTGGTGCTGGAGTGGGTTCACGGAGAAGGGAGGGACACTGATACCTTAAAGCTTGTTGAGTCCTTTTTATTAGTCAAGAAAACTGGAAAATGAGGTTAGAACAGCAAAATTATTTTATCGATTGATTACTAAAGATTATAAAAAAGCAGATCTGATTAAATGTGTACTCTGTATTTCAGTTATTGAATACAGAATTGATGATATATTTAAAGAACACCACAGAAATCATACAGGTAATGCCAATGGAGTGGAGCAGGAAAGATATTGCATGACTGCTAGGAATGAAAGTGCTGACTTTGTCTGATGTAAGAGAATCTTAGTACAAAGCCAAACTTTTTATCACTTCATACAAAGGATTAAAATTATTTATCCATTTTGACGTGCAGCGAACAGATCCTTTGCCACATCAGATTGTGCCTCACATCTTCTCTTCAACTTCCTTAACCTGGGATGCAACAACTTTTCCATCTACCACTTCTTCAATAATTGTCTTGATCTTTCTAGTTTTGGTTGGATCTAAGCATAAACAAATTGAAAATATTTATCAACATGTTAAAAATGATAAACCCAAGCAGGTCATACATGACCAGGTACCTCCTTTTCCTTTCAAATTGGCTTCTGGTTATAATGAGCTGTGTAGTTAAATAGGATAACATGTATTATTTGATTTATAAGAATGACTTTAGAAACAAAGCTTTATCAATCAAGTTCTACCTACCCTGAGAAGAATCCAGTGATTGTGTTTGAGATCTGGACCCTGTCAGGGATGAGCTTTCAAATGTAACTGCCTGTCCTGTGCCCCTAGAAGTGAATCAGAGACAGATGTGATTGCAGGATGTTCAGTAGGATCAGGATGAATTCCCTTTTCATGGTGGCAGTTGATAAGATTATTTAAGTACTGAGCAGAATGGGTCGCTCTCCTCTGTCAGAGAGTTATTTCAGATCACTGTATGTGCCTCACTGTCCTTTGGAGAACGCTGCACTTGTTTTCACCTCTTTTTTTTCCTGTAAAGGATTTTGCTACAGAAATCAAACCCAGGGAGATATTTTGTGTCAGTCAGTTCCTTACACAAACTCTCCATCCAGCAGGCGCCGGTAGGTTTCAATCTCCATTTCCAGGCGAGTCTTGATGTCCAGGAGCTGTTGGTACTCGGCGTTCTGGCGCTCCATGTCAGCCCTGACCTGGAACAGCTGGGCCTCCAGGTTCCCGATCTGCAGCTGCATTTGCGACAGCTGAGCACAATAACCTCCTTCTGTCTCTGCCAGAGTGTCTTCCAGGGATTTTTTCTGTGGAAGGATATTAAATAGTCTCTGATTAAGGAAAACCCCCCCTCTTTACAAAGTCAAAACCAACTGAAATAGTTTAAAGGCGTGAGCACAGCCGCATTAGTTAGAGGGTTTGATTTTCATCTTAAATACCAGTGTAAAAACTGGCCCTTGCTGCTTCCCTGAATGTGAACATATAAGCTCATCTGCTTTGTGACACGCTCCTTGCAGTTCAGTTAGATATATTACTGCTATTTATGAACAAAAAGAATGTAGGATTTAATAGAAAATAAATGCAAATCTTAAATCCTGTGAAATAGTGTAAGGTCTAACAAGACTGTTGAAGCTGCTGAATTGGCTCTGAGCAGCTTCCCTAGAACGTACCATGGCGAGCTGAGACTGCAGCTCTATTTCCAGGCTCTGCAGAGTCCTTTTTAAATCCGTGATCTCGCTCTTTCCCGACTGGAGCTGCTCAGTATTGGTGGAGATTTCCCTTTTCAGCTCTCCACTCTGAAATGACAGGGAGGAATAGGGTGCAATGTTACTGTTCCAAGTACCAAACTCGTTTTTCCATGCATTTTGCAGAGTTTGCTCTCTCTCTCTGGTTGTTACTTTTTCATTGAACCACGCCTCGGCCTCTTTGCGGTTTTGCTCAGCAATGACTTCGTACTGTCCCCTCATGTCATTCAGAAGCTTGGTCAGGTCAGTCCCTGGAGCAGCGTCCATTTCCACGCTGACTTGGCCCAGTTCACTGCTTTGGATGCCCTGAAGCTCCTGCAGAGATTGAAAATAAGGAAAGGTTCTGCTCATAAAAGGCTGAGGAGAGCTACCAAAAATATGTGTAGAGAAATATATGTGATATAAATTCTGTTTCAACAAGAAGATGTTGTGCATATTGCTTGCAATCTTTTACTTGCTGAACTCAAGAAGTAACAGCAAACAAAACAAATAATGAAACCCAGGAAGTCCCACTGGCTTAAACAGGGGAATAATTTGATGTTTCACAATTCCATCTGCCTTGTTACGAATTCACAAAGGAAAAAAAAAAATGTACCTCTTCATGATTCTTCTTGAGATAAGCCAGTTCCTCATTCAGGCTTTCAATCTGCATCTCCAGATCCGCTCTGGTGAGGGTCAGCTCGTCCAGCACTCTGCGCAGACCGTTGATGTCGGCCTCCACGCTCTGCCGGAGGGCCACTTCATTCTCATATCTGGGCACAGGGAATTAAGCATTATTTTTTACACAGCTAATGAGGCCAAATGCAAACTTGTAGCATATAGTATATCTTTTAATACAAAATCTTAATACACATAATTCTTGTAATACTGCTCAATAATTATATTACATGTATTCTACAGGGAAAGAGATTTTTAATAAAAAAGAAGATTTTCCTTAAAAATATTAGTAAGTATTAAGGTTTCCTTACTTCACTCTGAAGTCATCAGCAGCCAGTCTGGCATTATCGACCTGTAGAATGATCCTTGCATTGTCGATGGTTGCATTGATGATCTGGAATACAAACAGTGTTCAGAGGATGATTTTACAGCCCAAAGACGACTTCACAGCTTTGTAATGGTGAGAATTTGTAGAACTGGATTCCATCACTGCCTTCCCTCTATCCAGATTAGACAAGACTGTGTGACACAGCTACAGCATCGCCTTAGTGTACAGGGAAAACTCAGCACGTGTCCCAGTGCGAGGTGACAGAGGTCACTGCAAGGGTCAGTTCTGCAGGATAAATGTGCTCTTGGTTTCTGAAAGGAATCTCTTACTTTGGGTGACATACCTTGTTTCGAAGATCTTCAATGAGAGGGTAGAATTTACTGTAGTCGTTCCCGGATCCAGGGGTGCCAGCGCCAGGGCCGCTTTTCTCGTACCACTCACGGATTTTGCGCTCCAGCTCAGTGTTGGCATCCTCCAGAGATCTCACCTTGTCCAGGTACGCAGCCAGACGGTCATTGAGGTTCTGCATGGTTTCTTTTTTTGAGCCAGAAAGAAGGCCACCATCCCCAGCACCAGCTGGACCAAACCCACCTCCAAACCCAGGCCCTGAGCCACCTCCAAACCCACCTCCAAACCCAGACCCCGAGCCACCTCCAAAGCCACCTCCAAAACCAGCACCTGAACTGCTGCCAAAACTGCTGCCCAGACCACCCCCAAAACTACTCCCTATGCCACTTCCATAGCCACCACCTAAACCACCCCCAAAGCCTGCACCAAAGCCACTGCTTAAGCTGCTCCCAAAGCCTGTCCCTGAGCTGCTCCCAAAGCCCCCACCGAAGCTGGAGCCTGAACCCAGCAGAGAAGCAGCACCAAAACCTCCCCCAGACCCCCCACCAAACCCAAGGCCACTGCCACCAAAGCCTCCTCCACCACTAGAACTGGACATCCTCAGAGATCCCCCGGGAAGTCCGCTCCGGGAGGAGAATTGCCGGGACCCGCCGCTCATGCGTGTGAAGGACATGGTGCTCGGGGTGCCCGCTCTGCTCCACACAGGGCACAGCAGACAGCAGGGCAGGGCAGGAGCAGGGGCAGCTTTATAGAGGGATGGCAGTGGGTGTTTCACAAGGAGTCCCCACCTCCTGGGGAGAGCTTCCATCCTCTCCCTCCTGTTCAGAGGGGATGTCAGTTTAGTGTGTCCCGACCAACCGAAATGATATGTGCCAACCGAAATTGCCAACAGGCGTGGAAATCTGGTGCCCTCCAGGTATTTGTATGAGGCAGAATGGGTGGAGTGGAGCTGAGACATCACGGTCGTGTCCTGCAGTGTGCAATGGAGCACAAAAAGTGCTTTTCGCATTTAACTCTCTCCTAAATAATCGTTTTGTCATTGCATATTGGATGCTTCCTGGGTTTGGGGCTGTTATTACAGGAGTTTGCCTAAGTCAGCAGAGCGATCCCTTTGATCCCTCCTTCCCGGTGTGCACGGCAGGAATGCCTTTCCTTTCATAATGCTCTCCTGGCAGGAGCCTTTGCCGGATTAGTGTTCCCGGATGCTTGATAGGAAATAAGAACAGTGACCATCAGGTGTTAAAGGGCGTATGGGCTTTCAGGAGCTGCAGGGTGATCATTAATAGGAAAACATAAATATACTGGATTCTACTCACTAGAATTTGGGATGGAGTTTTCTGCCTAACCCTTTTATCACTGAAATCCCTCTGTGTGATACACAGCCTATAGCATATAACAGTTTGTACTTAGGAGCTGAAAACTGACCATTGTTTCTGGTGAATAGTTTGCTGTTATCTCAAAACAAGAAATAGGATTTCTGTATTTTGTGCTTTTGATAATGCTAATCTAAAGATCAAATGTAGCGCTTCTGTGTGCAGGTTTGGGCATGGAAACCCTTCCAAACCACTGTATTTTTCTTTTGAAGTTATTATGGTGAATGCAAAAATTGTTTTTTCTTTGTCCTAGCTTAATTATATCATTGGATTTGTCAACTGAAATGAGTTAATCTTTGATTTCTCTGCACCCAGGGGCAGGGGTGCTTTTGAGGCAGATAGGAGCAGAAGATCAAAGCTGTATGTAAAGCACCTCTGTGGAAATGAGCTGATAGCCTGGTCTCAGTGACTTGGTACTGAGAGCAGGGGATTAGTTCTTTGGCAGCTGCTTGTATTCACTAAATGACACTGGACAGGTGAGGTTTCAAAGGAAAGAACTTCTTGTGTTTATGTTCTCAAGCGGAAAATGTAAACTCCTGGGACTGAGGATCCAGGTGTGGCACAGGGGCCTCCCTGTGGGATAGGGAACGTTATTGGCACAGGAAGGTTTGATGGAAGTGGGGGTTGTTTCAAATAGATTCTTCCTGATGAAATATCTTGGCTTGTTCTAGT
Source organism: Scytalopus superciliaris (assembly GCA_013400415.1). Taxonomy (NCBI): domain Eukaryota; kingdom Metazoa; phylum Chordata; class Aves; order Passeriformes; family Rhinocryptidae; genus Scytalopus; species Scytalopus superciliaris. The sequence continues at coordinate 54,680 of VXBX01008159.1, read as the reverse complement.
CCCTGGTGACATGATCATTCACGGAGAGTGAAAAATATCAAATAGGCTACTTCAGTGTATTTATTCACATTGATTTATTATGAAAAGCAAATTGACACCTATTATTTATTTGAAAACCAGGTTTTAGTGAAGCTGCATTGTGTTTGAATGGGAGTTCATGGTCAGAAAAGGTGCACTGAATTGATGTTTTAATGCATTTTTAAAACCTAATGCTTCCATTTTTATCTGTCTGGAAGCAATTACACTTTTATACCAGGCTGATTAGATATTTTTAATCAAGGTACTTAGTCACCCAAAGTCTTGTAAGTTGCAACTTACTGATTTTTATTAACACTCCCCCACAACAACAGCAGCAACAACAACATTATTTGAGATTTAATAATTTGGCATTTTTCAACCCTGTGGGGGTTTAGGGAGAATTAGATCTGATTCTTTATAAATATTTAATTTTGGCATCAGCTCCAGGAAGCTTGGAGGCTTCTCCTCTGCTGGTGCCAGTTACATCTTCTCTTCAATCTCTTCCACCTGAGAGGAGACAACCTTGCCATCAACCACTTCCTCAACTATTGTCTTGATCTTCTTCATTTTAGTTATTTCAGCTAAGGAAATGGAAAAGAGAACTAATTAAATGCAATGTACATTGAAGAGTCATGTTGCTGCAGTACTGGCAGCCAATGAGGAAATAGTGAAAAGCATCTTCAATCCACAGGTACTTGAGGTTAATTTTTGGGGTGTGCAGGATGTGGTTTCTCTTCCTTTGGACATTCAGTATGTTGCCCATAGACTACAGTGGACACTGGGTTCAATAACTCTCTATCCCTCCTGATAGTTTTGCTTCAGTTTAGCACAGACTTGTAGACCTAAAACCTTGGAATAGTCTTATGCCAAAATGAATATTTTTGCTATTGAACTGGATATGTTTTTTGGGCTCCTCGGTCTCCATGTGCAGTCAGTTCTGAGAAGCAGGTGTTTCTGCAGTTCTCCAGAGGGGAATTCACTAATTCTCTCTTCTCTTGGCTCTGAGAGGAGTCACAAAGTCATGGAATGGGTAAGGTGACTCTGTGGTTTTACATTGGACACCTGAATTATGTACATAAAGCCAGGCTTTGTATAGTTCCTCTATGGTAACTATTCATACATTTGATTGACTTCTTGGTGTGAGATTCTACTGGCTGATTATTTGCTCTGAAGTTGTTATTTTATATCAGGCTATTTCATTCTATAACATTTCATCAGGCAGCCATTAAAGGAGAAGGAAGTTGGTGGGACATACCTTTTTCAAGCTCTGATGTCAATACGTCCAGTTCTGAATACCTGTTCAAATTATAAATTAGAAAATATAAATATATGGCACCTAATGTATTGAAGAAACATCCTTGTACATTTCCTATGTGTTTGATCAGGACAGGCAATGCCCTTTCATCAAGACATTAAAATGAGTTCTCTCTGTTAAAGTAAAACTTGTTAAGCATAAGCTGTAGGTACCATTAATCGGCAGACTCATCTCTACAGCACCAGGACTTCAGTTCGTGCCCTGTCTAGTTCCTGAGCCAGAACAGCTGAACAGGCAGGATTTGAGGGGAAAATCCACTCTCTGCTTGCCCCGGGTGGACAAGTCGATCCAAAACTGAATTACTGATGCTCCTGGCATGTGAATCTACCCAGTTACCCTTTTCACAGAGTAACAGTCTGCAGGCTGAGAGAAGAGCCCTCCTCAAAACTCACAGCGGCTTCAGCAGCCCAGCTTGAACTGCAGCCTGCTGTGATTTGGCAGCTGAGAACTGGGCAATGGACTCCCCCCACCCCAAAGCAGCTGGAGAGTGGCAGATCTGCATGAAGCCCAAACTGACACGCAAGGCCGTGTGTGTGCTCACCTGCTCTCCTCTCCCTCCAGCAGCCGGCGGTACGTGGCAATCTCCATCTCCAGGCGGGTCTTGATGTCCAGCAGGATGCTGTACTCGTTGTTCTGAGTCTCCATGTCGGCCCGGAGCTGCCTCAGCTGAGCCTCCAGTGTGGTGATGGCTGCCTGGATCTGGGCGAGCTGGTAGCTGTACCGTGCTTCTGTCTCAGCCACTGAGCCTTCCAGGGTCTGCTTCTACAGCCGATGGGAACAACAGAGATATTTTATTCAGAGGTTACATTGTTAAGCTCCCCATTTCTCTATTTATCCTTGTAACTCTCTGCTATCTGCAGTCCCTATTTCAATGCTCTTTCTTATTTACCATGTTCAGCTGGGACTGTAACTCCACCTCCAGGGTCTGGAAGATCTGTCTCCGTTCTGTGAACTCTTTTCTTTGGACTTGGATCAGTTCAACGTTGGTGGCAACCTCCTGGTTCAGTTCTGCTATCTGGAATGAGGAACGGAGGGACTGTGAACTGCAGCCAGGCATGACCGAGAGTCCCGCTGATGTTTAAGCCATTGACCTTACCTGATTTTCAAAATGTTCCTTGGCTTCTTGGCGGTACTTTTCTGCCATTTCTTCATACTGCTTCCTCATGTTTTCCATAACAGCTGCCAGATCAACGCTGGGAGCAGCATCCACGGCCACGCTCACGGAGCCGCTCGCCTCCTTGCGCAGCCGGCTGCAGTCCTGCACAAGGGGGACTGTGTTAGCACCTGCTGCAGGGAGCTCTCACTCCCCAGCATTGGAACCACGCTCAAAATCTACACACAGAGCAGCAATCCCTCAACAGCACCTCAGGGCAAGACAACTTAATGCCTTGTAAATACTGTTTAGTGCACCTGATGTTAGAACTTTCTCCCTATTTTGGAGCAATAAATGCTATATCATAGGTGAATGTATTATAAAAAAAATTACTTCCTCGGGACTGGATCTATGGAATGAGGGTAAGAAGACATGGCTTCCATTTGTGTACTTTATGGTGTAGCAACTCCTAATCTAAATTATTATTTGAGAAGACCTTTACCCCTTCATTGCTGGAATGGAGGAGTGTTGAGCCCTTCATCCCTCACAGCTTGGATGTCCCTTAGTGCCACACACGGTTCTGCTGCTTCCAGGAATGACAGAAATGCTTCCTAGTGAGGCTGTCCATGTTTGCCACTTACAAACCCTCTCCCTGGCAGTGCTCAGCTGCTCTCACCTCCTCATGGTTCCTCTTAAGGAAAATGAGCTCCTCGTTCACACTCTCGATCTGGGCCTCCAGGTCAGCTTTGGTCAGAGTCAGGTTGTCCCGGACGAGGAGCAGCCCTGTGGTGTCGCTCTCCACACTCTGCCTGAGCATGTACTCGTTCTCAAACCTGTACAATAAGGTGTCTTTTGTGACCATTGGTATGCAATGGGTTGGTGTAAATGTTGGAATTGGTAACTACCACAGTCGTCGTGAAATTGTCATTAAACCTTAAGGTGGAAAATGTTCACTTCTCAGCACTGATACCAGTGGCTAGAAGCTTTCCTGAGTAAGAGGAGCAGGAAAGAGAGTTGATAGGAAATCATGGAACTTACTTCAGTCTAAAGTCATCAGCAGCCAGCTTGGCATTGTCGATCTGCAGGACAAGCCTGGAATTTTCCAGCTGGGCAGCAGCAATCTAAAGGGAATGGTGAACAGGCAATGAAACTTTGCACGGAAATGCACTCTTGATCCTTTCCTGAGAATGAGCACTGCAAGTGGGCTTCATCCTGCTTCACTTGAGCTGTCTGTCAGCTAGGTTTAAACTAAATTCCCTCTGAAGTGCACAGAAGGAATTAGGGATCTCCAAAAGGCAAATTTTCCTGTCATAAAATAAGTGTATCAAATACTTGGGATGAACCGCTCTCTGAAGGGATCTGCTTTTAAAGGCTGGGAAATAGAACTGGTACAAAATAAGACGGGAAAGATTGAAGGAAGTTCTGGAAACATGATTTGACAAACCTGTCAGCTGATTGCTGGGAATATTTAGTGGTTTCCAGTGGTAATTTACTATTTTAAGTAGTGATCTATTGTTTTTTTCTGAGCATTTGCCCTTCTTTTCTTAAAAAAAACCACTTTGAAATAGACAGTTCCTAAGTTATATTTAAATATGTAGATTACCATCAGTACTTTCTCTAATTAAAATCACCTGAGGCAAATATCATAGAATTAGTTAATTTGGAGTCAAAGGTTTGTCATGTATAAGATTATTCACATCTACAGGCATATATCTGGTATTACAAATTACGTAAAATCTATCACTAATTTGTATCTGATCAAAGTTAAGCATTTATTTTTCTTATCTGAGACAACTGTGATTTGGAAAAGTACATTTTCTACGATAGTTTATTCTCTGCTTCCCCAATAACTGCAATTCCTATACTTGTAAAGGGCTCTTTGTTCTCTTACCTTACTTCGGAGCTCTTCAATGGTTTTGAAGTAGGAGCTGTAGTCCTGCCCTATGGTTACGGAGTTCTTCTCATACCACTCTGTGATCTGCTTCTCGATCAGGGAGTTTGCCTTCTCCAGCGAGCGCACCCTCTCCAGGTACGAAGCCAAACGGTCATTGAGGTTCTGCATAGTTGATTTTTCGTTGCCAGCGAGCAGCACATCGTTGCCTGTGATGCTGAGCTGGAGGCCCCCCCCGAGGCCTTGGCTGTAGCTGGTGCTGGTGGATATGCGGGTGCCGTAGCCCCCGGCGCCCCCGTAGACACTGGGTGCCTGGATCTTCTGGAAGGACATTTTCCTGGTGCTCAAACCACTGACACTGGGTGCAGCGGGCTGGAGGCGAGTGCTTGTACCCCACTGGATGCTGCGGCTGGAGAAAGCCATTTGTGCTCTTTGTCTGCTGGAAGGAACCAGGTAAATCAGCACGGATAGAGGTGGGCAGTGAGGAGCTGAGTGCGTGCTGTGTGAGGAGCTGTGCACCTTTATGCTGGGTCCAAAAGGAAGCACGGCAGCTGAAACCCCACCTCTGTTGACACAGAATGTCACTGGGTTCAGCACAAAGAGCACACAGAATATTGCCCCCCTACTCCCCATATTGTAAAGGGTTTCTCATCTGCTCATTTGTGTTTGAGGAACACTCCCCAGGTGGTTTGAATTGCTTTACTAGTGTTTTGAATAAAAGATAAAGCACAAAGGATCTTCTGAATCATTTATAGCCATGTACCTGCAGCCATCATCTCTGTACCCCTTTGGAACAAATGAGTAATTTCTTACCCCTCTGTGCAATGCATGAGTTTAAAATGAGAGTTGCCTGTATGTGACAAGAGACTTATAATATTTATATTTGCAATCAAGTACATATTTCTGTTTACTAAGCAATAATTTGGGCCTTAGGATAGTCTAGAACAGTGTATAAATGACTGGAAAGGAGGCAGCTGTACTACCATGTGAATTCTTTTCATAGTAAGCACAAACCAACATCTGCACTTCAGCTTGCATTGCAGATGCATTTGTTTGGTATTAGAAAAAACCTGCAAGTGGAACTTGAGCTTTCAGTACAGCTGAAAATTAAGCAGGAAGAGTATTTCTTTGTCCCTAAATGAAGTAAGAGGAATGAGAATACTGGAGGCCTTCACAGCCCACTGTGTTTCACATGTGAGATGCTGAGGTCTATAGAGTGGCAGGAGGTGCTGAGCTCCAGTTCCCAGCAGAATGAGCCTCCAGCCTTCCTGTGTGGCTGAAGTTAAAGCAAACCTGCCTCGTCAATATTCCAGAGACCACCAGCCAAAGGTGCTGTGCTGGGGGTCTGTCCCCAGCCCGTGGGCTGTGGTTCTTGACAGGAAACCAGCTGCCTTGGCAGGGCGTGAGGAAACCCAGCAGTCCTACTGCTGATCCTGTGGAGGCTCCTGAGCTGACTGTGGCGCACACCTTTGATACAGAAAGTGCAGGGAGAATGGTGAAGGCAAGGGAAGAACCTGATTGCTGAGGGATTGTTGGTGCTGCAGGAGAGCAGGTGGCTGGTGTGTTGGGACAGTGCAGGCAGAGCAATGAGCATACCTGGCTTGTGCCAGGGAGAGCAGCTGCTGTGCGTACTGATCTCCCACCCTGGGGCAGGGAGGTTGGTGAGACACCGAGCTTTGGGGGCATCCAACTGTGTGCTGGGGGCACCTTCATGTTTCTGAGAATCTGAGTTATTAGGGAATCAGTACTGCCAAATTTTTTAAGCTGCTGCATTAGGGATTTGTCTCACTGGTATTGTCTCAAGGCAGAGAGTTAAACTATCCTACTTACACACAGCTTCCAAACCAAGGGATCAGTGTCCGGGGCAGGACTTTGTTCTAGAATTGTCATTGGACCTTGAACGTCTCTGGGTGTAACTAACAATAAAAAATATTTATGAAATGTGAAGTCAGAGTACACCGGCAATAGCGTTTGGTCTGTCATAGAGAATCAAAGTTGGTCATCTCTTGTTCATTAAAGTTATTCAAGGTGAGTAAGAATTGGTCATCTTAGGATAGAACTTACACCTTTATAGATATAAGAGGAGTACAGAAGAGATCCTGCTGTAGTTACATCTCGTCTCTGTATCTCACCCCACCTTTGCAGGATTTTGTGACAATCTAGTTAGGAGAAAGCATTCTGCTTGGTCTTCTCAGTATATATTTGAATTAGTTTTCATCTAACCTTGCTGGTGCTTTTTCTAAACATCACTTGGATGTTCTGTTTTTTTCTTTTAGTGAGCAAAAGGCAAAAAATTCAGTGATCTGAATTAAAGTGGGAATCAGGCTTAGGTGAGACATTTGCCTTGTGTTATGGCTCTGCAGCTTTAGTTCAAGCTCAACGTCCAGCAATTATTTTCCTTCCAGAACACTCTGGACTATTAAGCAGAAGGGTCTGAGGAGTATGTAAGAGGAAGCACAGAGCTATGAAAAGATATCAGGCTGAACTTTCTTAATGTTCTTTTTCTTCTTTTCTCAAATTGTTTACTGACAATTTCTCCATCTTATCATTTTATATATGCTTCTATCCCCCAAAAATAGGCTGGAATATTTGCCAGAATATTTACTAAGATCAGGATAGGTTCATACCAGAGCTGGGGTTTGCTCCTATTTTTTGGTTATGTTTTTTTCCATGAAATATATCTTGACTGGTTGTGTCAATCCCTGGAAACTGCCAGAGCGAGCCCCAGGGCTGTGTCCATGGCAGGAAGGGGAGGGCAAGGGGCTCTTCAGGACCCACAGCCCTCAGATGGGAGAGGTTTTGGCCTCCTGCACCCCCCAGACTAAGCCCAGAGCTGCCTCCTTTTTCTTTTTTAATTTATTTTGTTGCCTGTAACAGTAAGTTATCTAAATAGATGTCGAGAAACCTAAAAATACACCCTCTGTTACCTGCAGTTTTGGTCAGTGTTGAAGAAGTGCTGTAACACTTTGCTGGTGCTTTAGCTCATCAGAGCAGTTTCCAGCCCTGGACTCAGCTGTGGGAGCTGTAGAGTATGGTCAGTGGGCTCAAGGGTGATGTGCTTGGTTGGAAGAGATTGTCTGTGGACACAGGAAACTTTTATAGCAACCTAAAGAATTGCATTTTATGGAGAAGCATGACCTGTGTGACCGAAGTTTAATGTCATTAGAGAGTGGAGATAAGTCCTGCAGGCTCTGATAACGTGGCTGCCAGTCGGGCTGACTCACCTGTGCTAACCAGCCACGGCCAAGCAGTCTGGAGAGTTCAAGGAAAAAGGACACACCCAGCTTTGGGGCTGTGTTTCTGCCGCCTTTAGGTGGAACAGATGCTTCTCTTTTGGCTGACTTAGAGACTTGCATAAAGCCAAGTCTCATAGTTCAGTCTTTAGCAGTGATCCATTCTAGGAGTGAAATCCAACACCCATTTTTTTGTTGGTCCCTATATCTGTGTTTGGGTTTAGTGTCCTAAGAGTTTGAATCTGAAAGGACTTCTGCTGTGCAAAGTGCATTCAAGGGAGAGGTATTCCTTGTTCAATATTGCAGTCATATTCCAGTATTCCATATTTCCGGGTCTGGGAAATTCCCTCCTTCTCTTCTCAACTACCTTTGCACCACTTCTAAATGCTGGTGCTGCACCCTGGAAGCCCCCCTCTCTCCAAAGAGCAAAACAAGGTGTTTTGTGCTTTGCTGAATGGGATCAGACAAGAGAAAGGTCCAGGTGGTGTCACCAGTTTAACTGGATTCACCTGAGCCCTGAACATTTGCAGCCTAAGATCTTACACCGTCTGCCTCACATATATTTTTTTCCTCATTTCCCTCTCCTTTTTATCTCTTGTCCAACAAAAACACCTCAATCATCAAACTACTGCACCTTATTTCTTTCTGCTTGGAGCTTTGACCAGAGGGGTAAGTTAAAACATTACTTTAAATATTTATGGTACTTAGAGAGATGTTCCAGCTCTTGGAGTGGTGCAGGAGGCAGTGTGTGGGTTCCATCCCTCCCCAGCCACAGGTGGAAAATGAAAGTCAGGAGCTGCTTTTCCTGTCTCAGCTGCTCTCCTCCAACAGAATCAGATCTCAGTGCCAACAAAAACAGCTCCAGGCCACACAAACGAACCTTCTCTTTTCTCTCCCCCAAAAGTGCCATTAAGCTCAGCTCTAACATAGGACTGCAGGCAGATCTCTCTCCCTTGTAAAAACCCTGTGCAATTGATGTCAGCAGAGGGAGAAAACCAGTGAACTGGAGGGAGTTTCATTTTACTGGTTTTCTCAGTTCCATGATGCTGGAGTAGAAATTATTATGAGAAAACATTACATATTTATATGATGGAGGAGGCAAATACAATTTTCATGGCTCTGTGCAAACATATGCACACACTGATCATACATTGTAAAGGATATGTGCAAACATGCTGAATAGCATATGTTCACATCTGTGTAGATTTTTTTAATTAGCTTTAAAAAAATTAAAAATCCTTGAGGTTTTTGGGACCTGACTTGTGTCCCTCCTGGAGTCCACAGATCAGAAGAAACCCTCAATTTTCCCCCAGGGTATGATTGCAGGAGGTGCCTGGGCAGAGGCACAGCTGCAGCTTCTTGTTTGGAACCGTTCTGGAAAATCATCGTTTCAGTGCATCCCAGTGACCCCATGGCATCCCCTCTCCAGGATGCCATCCCCTAACCAGGAGCAATCTATGGGCTGCTTGGCACTTGAAATACCATCCCAGCATCAGGATCAGGTATTTAAAAAAACAAACAAACAAAAAAATCAAAACAAAGGAAAGTGGCCGAAAATCCGTCTCCCGTGGAGAAAGTCTGGCCCTGCCAGGGATGTCCAGTGCACAACTGTCCAGCTCCGGGAGCGCCGCGCTCCGTGCGGATCTGCCGGGCTGTCACTAGGGGCCACCACCGACCTTGGGAACGGAGCTCCCTCTGCAGCGCTCCCCGCGCTGAGCACCCACGGGCTACGCACCACCGGCTTTAGGCAGTGATAAACTCTGGACATTAAAGAAAAAGTTACTTTGGTTGTGCTTTATGGGTTTTGTTCTGCACAGTAGAGCTGTTATTTCGAGGGGATCCGTTCCCGGAATGTCTTGGTGACTGGTTTGAGACTCTCAGGTGAGATTAACCTGGAAGCAGAGCCTGCGTACTGAAACGGCTTCCAAAAATCGGTCATTTGTCTCACTCGTAAGGAATTTTAAAGCATTTTTCCCCTGCGCCGATAACTTCACTCTTGACAATCACAATTCCTGTCTGCTTGCAGCAACGTTAATGATTTCCTGCTTTGAAATTGCTCTGGCAAGAGTCGGCCCCAGTGTATTTGTTTGATGCATTCGATGTGTTCCGGGGTGCAGAGCTGAGCCTTCTCTAAAGGCAGCACACCGGTGACTTCTGTTCTAAGGAGGAACTGTAGTCTGTAGCTACTTCAGCCTGTTTGTTCCTCCTTTTCCCTGCCTGCTTCAACTAATTATTCCTCTTAATTGAAATACATTTTTCTCAAATTACATTCCTCATTTTTGTTGCTTTCTGTAGAGCCTAATAAGAGCCTGTCACATTGACTCCTTTGGACTTGTCCTTAGGACATTGGAAAGCCAAAAAATTTACCCCCGAAGTCTAGATAGTTATTGAAAGTGTCTTTACCACAGCTGGTGTTATGATTTTATGCCTTTAAGCTTCTGATGCATATTCAGACATTCAAAAGGCAAATTAAGGTGTCCAGGAGAAGCAGCTGTGCACCTGCCTCACCATTAGGTCATGTTTCACACGGGGAGCTCCTGTCATAGGGACAGTCCTGGTGCTTCTCTTTCATGGCATATTTTTGCACACAGCTGGTTCGTGCCAACCTTTGGCCTGGGGCTCAAGTAGGTCATTTCAGTATATTCACACAATTAAAGACATCATAAAAATACAGTTTGAAAAGAAACAAAAATTTTACAGAGGGAGGAATGATGAGGAAACGACACATAGTAAATCATTAGTTGTGATTTCTCAAAGCCAAACATCCTGGCAGAGTCAATAATTAAGAGGCTTTTGCTGTATAATGCAGGACATGGGGGGGCAGGGGGTTCAGCCTCTCCAGCATTGTTTTTTTTTCTTGCTTCCCTGTTTATAGATCCTTCCTTTTTTTCTAAGTGATTCATACACAGGAATAGGCATCTCCCAGCAAAACTTTAGAAACCTTTATAGGTCAGGGTGTGGACATTGTGAAATGTTTTACCGGCTCTTCTACCTATTCTCTCTGCTTCAATAATCCAGGGAAGCAGTGTGTTCAGCACTGCTCCAAAGGCAAGGTTTCTTTTCTTCTCTCTCTGAAAAGACTTTGTTAATTTTGCATCCGCATCAACAAGGAACAGAAAGCAAAAATCCTGCATTCTGCAGAAGTGACTGTTGATAAATAAGGCCAAACCCTGTCAGTGTGGGGCCAGCTCCCCAGAAGAATGTGTGATTAATAGCACAAACTGAGGCTGCATTACCTCATCGCACACCTCTTCCAGGGGATCAACACTTCACTTACCAGAGCTGCCTATTGTAATACACCTTAATAAGTTTTAACATTTCTACAAGTGAAATGAGCTGTGACTCATGCCCAGGCTGGAGTGCAGTCAAGGCTCTTGGAAATCACGCTGAGGATTATTCTGTGCAGGACTGCCTTAAATGGCAGGTGAAACTGCGAGGAGCCGGCTGTGAGCGCCGATGGTTTCAGCCTCCTTTTATAGGCTGAGTTCCTGTGTCTTGTTGGTTTGCAGAAGTATTGTTGCATCATTCACTTAGACTGAGAAATGCTGTTCTTTCCTGCTGATATTTCTTTCTTATCCATTTATGGGAAATTGAATTTATTCACTTGTGGGGGGTTATTTTTTATGATCTTTTCAATTTTTCAAGTTGCACTTGCTTTGGTCCTGGGCCATTGGTGTCAAAACGTGTGTATGGAATACTGAAGGAGACAAATACCAGCTGGCAGGCTTCCATCAGTTTCAATATAATGAATTAATAAAGTGATTTTTCAAGCCATACAGCATCGAATTCAGGAAGATTTCTTTCTCTTCGAGCCACTGTTCTGAGATTAAACAAGCACCACTTGTGCCATCTCTTAAACTCTCCCAAAATACTACAAAGCCGCCGAAGGCACCAGCTCTATGCTCTGCACAGGGCTCGTTTCAGTCAGGCTGCTGACACAAGTACATTGAAGAACATCATCAGAGTATGTGCAGGGTCCTGACCGGCCATACACACTTGGAGTGAATCAATGGAATTATCTCTTCCAAGCAATCAGACACAGGCAGGATTGCTGCGAGTGGGAAATGGCTCTTCAGGAAGTTGTATTATCTAATAGCTGGGCTAAGTAGAAGCTGTGAAGTGATGAATTCTAATTTAGTGGCTATCAGTGACTTTCTTTGCAGCCTTGAGCAAGTTGTGTCATCTCTTTTTCCAATTTCTTAAGCAATAAAATGGGAATGATAATACTACCCCTGTTCATTATCTGTCTGACTTCATCTCTCAGTGTGGTGTGAGAATACGATGTTAACAGTGCATGCAAGTGGTAAATATTAGCATCATTATTTATTATTTAAGGTGCAGACCCACCCTAAATACATTTAGAAATGCATAACTTCTCTGCCAGAGCACAAATTCAGAGGCAGTGAGTAACCACCAGGTACAGGGCACACACGGCCGGTGACATGAGCTGTCCAGCTCAGAAGAAATCTGCAACTGTGCAGAGTGTTCTGGAGCCATGGGAGGTTCTCCACAAATCAGCAATTTTGGCCATAGAATATTTGCTTTCATTTGGAGGACAGAATGGGGTGCAACGAATATTTGTGCGAGGAAGGACTAACTGGTTTACTCCACTTAGTAAAAGACACTTAAAAGGCTGCTAGAGCTGGTGGTGTCAGTAACGGGGTGAGCTGAGAGGTCGTGCTGGGAGCTGTGCTGGGCTGTACTGGTCTGACCAGTGCAGAGTGCAGTGTCAGTGGGGTAAGAGATGGTTAAAGTTATCAGAGCAATGGAGTGGAGTGGGAACTGTGCTGCCTCTTAGCAGAGGAGGGTGGGAATTGGGCTGCCTCTTACCCAGCACTGCTTGGACAGGGCACGAGGGGCACATCGCACCTCAGCACAGGGGACACCTTTACAGGGCAGAGGAAAGCCTGAGCAGAGCTCAGGAGTGTGAAATAAGGACAGGCGTGTTCCACAAAGCACTTCAATTGCTTGCTTTTCCTTCTTCTTTTCCTTGTAGTTCAGCACAATAACCCAGCACAAAGCAGGTACTTTCCTTTGATGTAGAAATAAGGGGCTACTTAGAAGTTTTTATAATTATTTGTGTCACAGCAATGCGGTTCTGCTCTTATATCTGGTAAATAGATGTATCTTTAAATAACACAGAAAATTGTTCAAGAAAACCTCAGCACATTTTGTCCAGATGCTAAAAACACCAGGTCTGGCTCGTTGGATCTGGTAAGCCATAAGGAAGGACACTGTTAATTAGCCAGCAGTTACTAATCCTGTATTACAAGTTTTACCCAGTTTAAAGAAACCATTAGGTAATCCATCCAATGCTTTTGGGATCTCTTTGTGCAACAAGGGTGGAGATTTGGGGGGTGGGAGGCAAAGGGGATTCAGGAACTGGTCCGAACATGCCAGTAGCAGAACACTGTATCACAGAGATGGACTTTGTTCAGTTTAATCTGCATTTTCTTTGAAATTTTCCCTTTCCTTTGTGAGCCCTGTTTCAAAGCAAGGCAGGTAACAGGAGAGTCCCTTTGTGAGAGTCCCTCATGAGTGGGGATGAAAGGGAGTGATGACAATGTCACTCATGATTGTGAGCCTGCCCTGGACACGCAGACTGTGACTTTGGAGTGCAAATCCTCAACACACTTATTATGCTCCATTTTGTCTCTCTTCCTTCTGCCTTACAGTCTTCCTCATCTAAACATCTTAATGATATTTCTCTTCCTGGCCCATACTTTAGCTTTGCACAACTCTGTTGTTGTTGGGGTCTGAGCTGAGCAGAGGGAGGAAGTTTGTGGGCCCTCCCTGATGTTAGCACCTAGTGCAAACACCAGTCTGTCCTGACTGCAGAACCCATCAACAGAGAGATTTAACATCAATCTGAGATACACAGTGAACATTAATATCAGACTAAATAACTGAGATAGTTTTTTGAATTGCCTGGGTCACCAAGAAGGATTGAGAGTATCTAGAAAAAAAACTTGCAGGCTCTGAAGGAAAGTGTGTAAAGGCAGTGCAAGACAATGTCTCTCAAGCTGAAGAATAAATAAATGTTTCTAGGTGACTGATTAAGTAAAGTTACTTTGCAACACTCATAATGCTGTTTTCAGTGACACTGAAAAGTTGTATATAGGGAATTTGAATAGTTTGTTCATGTAAACGTCATCTGTAACTTGTGTCACCTCTTTTCTGTGTCTTTCCAGTTTTGTCCCTCTTGAAACAAGGAGGCTTTGGCACTCCCAACGCATGTTGGTGGCACTGCCACAATGGGCTGGGACATGTGTAAGGGAAAGCAAAAGCACAAATTCCAAGGACCAGAACAAGTAATGGATAAAAATTTATTTGCTGCAGTGAGGTATATGATAAGAGGCATAAGACCAGGAAAAAAGTTGAGAGATTATTCCCCTTAAATTGTAGTTAATTTGCAGAGCAATAACTGAATCCCAGACGAAGATTCCTGCCCCGGGGAGACGTGCACGATACATCTGTCACCAGCTCAGCCAGTCGCTTTTATTGATCAGCTTCTCTTCAGCATTTTGGTGACTAAAAGCTCTTTAAACTACCAATATCAGCTACACCCAGCGCTGTGTGGCACTTTTCAGATCAGGCTGCAGATCATTTTAGGAGTGAGTTCACTACAGTGTCCCTGATCCACACACGGGGAGCCAGCCCACAGCACGCCGTTCCTGGCGGGGCTGTGGGAGCTGCCGCTGGGAAAGCCACTGGTTGGCAGAACTTCCCTTCAGGCTTGTGGGGGGATCTCGTTGATGGTGGAGGACACCACCTCCCCGTTCACACTGTCGTGGACGATCGCTGTGAGCTTTTGTTTGCTCAGCCCCTCGTGTTCTGAAAGGAAGGGAAGTTTAATTAGCCAAGGGGCAATGGTGAGACGAGGCCATGCAGGGAAAGCTTCATTTGCACTCATTTACCTGCCTCTCCACTGAGTTATCTTTACATGTTTCCATTTAAGTCAATATTTGTTACTGCCTTGTGTGAAATGTGCTGAAAGTCACCCTGGGTCTGGTCCAGGTCAGGGCAAATGAATAACGCAGCGACAGCCCAGCCAATGCAAATCCAGCAGATAATCCGGAATGTCTGCAGGCCATGCTCATGCCAGAATATGAGTTCCCAGACATGCAGATTTTTGGTTTGCTCTCAAGCCCTAACGCTGTTTTAGTCACCCAGTGAGTGTCTGTGTGTCCTCATAGCCCAGGAAAGCTTAGTCTGGAGCCTGAGCTGGGGCCATGTGTGTGACTGACAGAGCTGGGGCTGAGGCAGCCCAGGAGCTCTGCAGGGAGCAGCCAGGAACCACTGCAATGCTTCTCAAATACAGCCTGCATGAGCCTCACCTGCCACTCACACCTTCCACACCTCAGTCAGGTGAGGTTAAAATTACTCTGAGGAAAATCTGATTGGAAATGACAGTAATTAAGAGTCACTACAGAGAACAAAGTAGGGGACATTTACCTTTAGCTTCAGATTTTCTTGCTGTCCTGTAAAGATAATAGGAAGAAAGTAATGGTTATACTAATTTCAAGAAGTTTTTCATCCCCTTCTTCTTGCTGATTCTAAGGACACCTCATCCCACTAGGAGAGGAAATTTAAAACAAAAAAAAAATAGAAAAAAAATGATGCTTTTGTACTACATGAGCTTTCCCTTTGGTAGATACTCTCACCTGGAACTGTCCCTGAGCACATTCACTATTGCTCCTGGAGAAGGTGCATTGGCTCTCCTGTATTCTGAGTTACTCAGGTTGATCCCAGTGTGGTTTCGGACACAGACCCCCACCCTTGGGGCCACAGAGTTTTGGTTCTAAAGGCTGCTGATCTTCCTTCTCTGAGTTTGTACAAACCAGAGGAGAGAATGAAGACAAGGGCAGCACTTTGCTATGCTGAGATGGCCATGCTATGGGAGTGGAGAATTTACTTTTTTAAATAAAAACTTATATTAATTTAGGTGATCCAAATTACATGGATACAAGTGTCTCTGTACTTCAGGTGGCTCCGGCTTTTTATTATGATCCATCACATTAAAATACCAACCCTTGATGTAGTATGGAACTCACAAGCTTTGACTAAGCATAAACAAACAAACAAATAAATAACCCAAATATGAGGACTCTCCTCTCATCTGTTCCAGTTGGGGCAGCTCTGCCTTACCCGTCAGCATTCCCTTCCAGCAGCAGGCGGTACGTGGAAATTTCCTTCTCCAGGCGGGTTTTGATCCCAAGAAGAACCTTGTATTGGTTATTTTGCTGCTTCATATCATGACGAACCTGGCTCAGCTCTTCCTCGCACTGGGAGATGATCTGCTGCATGTTTTGAAGTGCAGCAGCATAGTAATTCCGAGTGTCGGCCAAGGTGTCTTCCAGCATGTGTTTCTGGTGGAGCAGATAATACCAAGACCATGATTATTATTTATGTGGTAGATATAATGCAGAAATACCAGCAAATTTGGTCTCTAGCTAGAAGATTGCAAAATTAAGGCTGTGGTAATTTAAACACTATGCATTTGCATAACTATTCCTGTGAAGGCAGCAGAACCACGAAGCTGTGTCGTGTGTGCATGAGAGGCAAAGCTGAGTCATTTCTCCCTGCTGTATCCGTTCTGCTCAAAGCTCTGCTCCTGGAACTGCTGCCTCTCCTGCCAGTCCTGCATGGACTCTCCACAGTGGCCCCAAAGTCTCCAGGTCACTGGGATGTGAGCTTTAACCTGCACAAGAGCTGAGTAATGTTTGGAAAATGTTTTTAAGGGTTCATATATTTCATGCATTAAATAGACATTGAAAATATGAACTTTGCATTATTCTCTGTCTTCTGGACACATTTTCTTTCTGGACCATGGAGTCAGCTATCCCTTCTCCTCTTCTCCCTGTATTTTGTTCTAAGGAGAGACATGGATTTTTCACTTCCTGGCGATGGTTGCTGAGTCTATTTTGCATATTCTGGCAAAGTCAAGCATGATCTGAATTCCAATATCCCTCCTACTTCAGCAACTGCGTAAAGTTATTCTAGACTATAGATTTAAAAGACTTGGGGTAGGAGAGAGCAGCCCACGATGTCTGCAGCAGATACCTTACTAATCTGTGCCTGCAGCTCGATGTCCAGGGCCTGCAAAGTCCGCGTGAGGTCCTTGATCTCGTTCTCGTTGCGCTGGATCTGCTCGGGGTTGGGGGTTGCTGTCAGGGACGTGGCTGAGCTCTGTGGAGCAGGAGCAACAGAAAAGCTTTAGTGACTCTGGTCAGGCAGGTACAGCCACAGGATCTTGGAAACGAGCAGGGAATAGCTGTTACCTGTTCTTTGTACCAATTATCCAGGCTTTGGCGATTCTTTTCAATTATGGCCTCATAATCTTCTCTTATTTCTGCCAGAATCTTGCCTAAGTCCTCAGGAGGGGCTGCATTTACTTTTATGCTGACTTTGAAGTCTTGTGAGGAGCGATTTGCTTCCATATCCTGTTCGTGTGTTAGCAGAGGGAACAAGCAAACTCATTTATGAAGTGGAGAGTTTTCACAGAACCACAGAATCACAGAGTGGTTTGGTGGGGGAATTGTTATATATATATAATATATTCATAATACTCTGATGTGACTTAAACCAGTGACTTATATTTGCTTCTGTAGCAGAACTCAATAAAAAATGTGAGAAGACCTTTTCATAGAATGCTTCTGGAAGAAATGGACTTAATGAAGAAGCACTGACATTTTTTATTTATTTTTCTATTAGGAACCCAAAACCTTTGAAGAAAATCTAACAGTAATTTCATCTTTCTTACCCTTTATGTTAATATTTATGGAACTATAACTAAGTTTACAGGAGAGTAATGTAAAAGTTCTATGTAATTGTTAAAGGAATAATTGGATTAAAGCATATAATTACTGTGTAAACAACATAATTACAGGACCAGTCGGACAGGTAGGGTAGCATTCCTTCTGGTGTAGCACAGCCTTCTGTGCCTGGTACCATTTTCAAAGCGCTCAGGCAAAGGAGCCTTTTGGGGTATGACATCACTGACTGCGGATCAGCTGGACACACGGATGGCTGTGTTGGTTCCCTGCCTCCAACAACTCTCCTTGGCTCTCAGGGGGTCAGCCAAAGGCACCTGCTGCTGTGTAACCCCGCGTTTCATTCTCTGCTTTAACAGCCCACTGAGCAGGACATTTGGGTCTGTGTTAGGTAATAACTGCAAACAACACCAGATCAAGCAAAACGAAACCAGCACGTTTCAACCAGTGGTGTTATAAATGTGGAATAACAGAGAGCACTGGGTGTAGCTCTGGAAGGATTCAAAGCAGCGTGGCTTTTGAGAATTATTATCTAATTATTGTGCTGAGCATTTTGCAAGAAGGAGTAATTTTGCTTGACTTCACCAACCATTCTCTTTTCATTTGGATCCTTCAAGAACTTGAGGTCTGTTTAGCTCAGGCCAGCCTGCTCTATGTGATCCTGTTTGAGTGGGGGAGGTGGACAAGAGGACATTGAGAGGTCCCTCCCAACCCTCAACCCCTCCATGTTTCTGTGAATCTGGGAGGTGACATATCCAGGACTGATGGAAAAGTCTGTGATGGGTAAAACTCAATAGCACCCAGTAACATTTCCTATTTCTTTCAAGCCTTGTGTATTTGTATCTTTCTGAGAACATTTCTGTGCAATGTGTCAGTTATTAGTAGCTGTGTATGACAGATGGGTGGGAGAGACTATGACAGCCTGTTGTCTCTGAAACCCTGGTGCAATTGGTAAAGCAGACACAGACTTTGTGCCTCACCCGACTCTCATTGGCTGCTTCAGAAACAGGATTAGGTCCTGAATCATCAATCCCACTTACAGATTGTGGGTCTTGCTCAGTTAATTACACCTTAGCTAAGATTTGTGCGATAGGATTTTACCAAGTGGAACTTTTTCTACCTCCTCGTGGTCTTTCCTCCTGAGGATGTGCTCCTCTCTCAAGCCTTCAATTTCCATTTCCAGATCTGTGTTAATAATGGTCAGGCCGTCGAGCTCTTTCCGCAGGTTCTCCACATCCAGCTGCACTCCCTGCCTGCGACACTTCTCTGCTTCGTATCTTTATGAGGAAAGAGAGGACACGCGGTGCGTGTTGAGAGCTGCCCAGTTCAGGCTCTTGCATACGGAACATCAAAGAGAAGTTAGACTTGCTAAAGTCCTCTGTGTAGGCAACTAGAGAGAACAAACAACCAAGGGAACAAATTCTGTTTCTAAAATACGCTATTTTAATATTTTTGAAGAGTCTTAACAATAAGATGGTTTCCACTGGTTTCGTATTTCATTTTCCTTTCTTTCTCCCTCAGAACTCCTCCTGTATGGTAAAGGGAAAAAAATTGCTCTTTCTTTCACTTCCCTTTTTGCACTTTAACATTCACCAGGTTGTGAAAGCTTTGAGAATACGATTCTCTGAAAACAGTAACAGCAATCAATGCTTGCTGTAGGTTTTTGGTCCTGCAGAAGGCAGGAAAAGTGCGAAGGAAGGCAGTTATTCCTATTCCTCTCTAACCTCTTGCAGTGTCTGCAGCGAGCCAAAGGCAGAGAGATGCTGCCATGTCTTCCCTTGGGCATGGGAAGCACTTTTGCTCCTCAGCATCTCCCTCCCTTTACTCCATCTTTTGTGGGCTCTGCTGGTGCTTCTACACTGATCCCATCAGACTCAGTCTATGAGTCCCTTCCCTCAAAGTAGTTCCACTGGTTCCTATTCACTGCTAAAGAAAGGCCAGCAGTGCTCAGGGTCTCCAAGTTTGTCACAGTATTACCAAAAACTGGGATATTTTTTTACAGCTGATCATCAGCTGTTGGAAATAAGACAAATCTTCCTGATTCCTATGAAGCTGCACTTACAGAAGTGTCAGTTCCTTTTCTTGCAAACATCTGCCTGGAAGTTTTCTGTCCAAACACTTTGGCTTTTCAGTTGGACTGAGAACTGCCTTTCAGTGTACTGAAAAATCAGAGTGTACTGGGAGCCAAGGAGGGAGGCCCCGTTACTGTGGCAGAACGTACAGGACTCCCAAGCAGAAGCTACGGAAGGACAGATATTCCCCGAGGAGCTGACAGAAGAGGTGATAAATCCAGGAAATAGATTTGGGCTGGACTGAGAAGTGCAGTGCGTAGAGGGGATAATTTGTAATCCCAGATGACAGTTTTAAGTGCCTTTTGTCACAAGTATCAAGTGTCTGCTGTCAAACCTGCTCGTCAGGACCTGCACTAAGTATCATAAACAGGGTGACTCAAGGTTCTTCAGCAATCATTTGTGGGTTTTACATCCTTTTGGGTTTTTTTCCCCCTGCTCTATATTGTTTTTATTCACCCAGTATCACCAGAAAACCTCAGTAAAATTCCCTCCCTATTGTATTATCAAGAAAAAACAGTGTCTTGCTTCCTCCTCTTTCAGACTTGATCAGAAAACCAAAGGAGCTTACTTGAGCCTGAAGTCTTCAGATGCCATGTTAGCATTATCGATTTGTAAAAGGATACTGGCATTGGTGATCTTGCCATCCTCAATCTGGAAAACAGAGAATCCGACAGGAGACTCAGTGTGGCCGTGGGGTTACAGCAGATAACCTGAGCTGGTTGAGCCTCCCTGCTGATTGTAGAATTACCACGTAAAGGAGAGCACAGGAATAACAGCAGCTCAGTTTCCCGATTCATTTAGATGGTTTGCAATTTTTGTCCACAATCTTACTCTACTCTTAGTCTTACTTTTTTGGGTATGAACCAAGAGTTGGCCAGGTAGAGGATATGAATTATATTACACATACTTCATGGTTTATTCCACAGTAACAGGCACCACCTTCCTCTGGTTCTGTGACCGGATTTTGATCCTGTCCCAGCACTGCTGACAAAGGTGCCTTGGGCATCTTTAGGGCAAATTTCAGTAAGAACCATTAAGCTGTGTCTGAATGCAATCAGATGTTGCAATTAATGATATACTAAAAAGCAGCACGTGCAGGAACACCTCTCTGAGTTTGTGCTGTGGTGCAGGACCCTCAATCCACCGTGGGCTTCAGCCTGGAGCCACATGGACAATGCCACTGGCATTGAGTTGTGGCCCATTCAGTTATTCACCTGTAACTCCAGCAGCATGGAGGGATTGGCTCATGTTTCTGATTTTGCTTTGGGATTTGAAAATTGCCTTAAAAGGTGCAGGAGGAAGTGCAACCTCCTCATTCTTTTAGTGTGCTCAGCACACACTGGAAAAGCTGGTGAGTCCCTGGTAACACAGGATAGTTTTTAACTATAGATGCAAAAAGCTCAGCATTCTGTGCAAAATCTTTGGAAGAATTCCAGCAGGAACTCACACATGATAACCAGGAAATCATAAATCATCGAGTCCTTTTCTAACAGAGAGGAAAGAGGAGCGTGGTCACAATCACACCAGTCACCGTCACTCAGCACCCACAGAGCAAACCAAGGGGCATCGTGGCTGCACTGACATAATTTACAGAGCCCTCAGCACCTTCAAGTAAAAATTCCCACACCTCAATGAATCACAAAGAAATGAGGAAATGACAAAATTCTCCTGGAGTGTCAAAGGTTCACCTCTCGTAGTAAATAAGAAGGTGGAATGCTTAACTAATCTGTTACAGACTGCGTTCCTGAGCAATTAGCACACCTCGGATCCTGCCCTGGGACACAATCTCAAGGCCAGCAGAAGAACTATAACAATGCCCTGCATGTGTGGCTGCCTGGAATTTGGTGTCAGAGAAGAGACAGTTCTTGAATACAGCCTTGGAGAATGGTAAATCCTACTGAAGGATCTACAAGGTAATGAGAAGGCAACACGAGTTCTTCATCCTTGTGCCATTTCATAACCACGCACATGTAAGGAGTTGCTGTGTGACTCTTTCTGTGAGATCCGAGCACTCGGGGTGCTTTGCCCACTGCTCTGCAGCCAGCAGGAATCCCACATGTGCCAGCTACCTGTTAATGATCACAGGGAATTCCTCACTGAATCCCTCAGCAGCACAGCTGCATCACTGGTACCAGTCTGCAAACTTAGAGACAGCTTCATTAGGAACTCACATGTTATTATATAGGAAATACACTCCAATTCCTTCTCAAACCAAGGATTTTCCAAGAAGGCTTCCTGCACTGACTTCCTCTCATGTCTCCTGTCCTTTGTCCCAGCTCCTGGAGTGCTATGCAGATCACCTGGCTTATTTAGCAGCACAAGGTGTTTGAACGAGACAGTTACCTGAAGAACAGGTGCCATTTCACTGTGTGTCTGGGTTACAGTGGAGTCAGGCTGGAGCGAGGCAACTTGTCACTCCACCTGAAATGTTCATCCTGAATTCACATATCCAGGGAAAAAATGCAGGACTCAAATGATTAAATGCCTCCAAGTTCAGACAGTATATAATGGACTTTATGGGTTATTTGATATAGGATCCTAATTTTGGTCTAAATTTTATTTTACGTGCTAAATTACTTTCACCTTTTAAATTAATGTTTAATTAATTTAATTATGGCTAATAATTAGATGCTATATTTTCACTCATTTTACTGGCAGACTTGGTGCTAATTGCAATAATTTATAGAGAAAGTTAAAATTCTGGGCTCAAGCACTGAATTGTTGCCTGTAAATGATTCTTTCCTGGCCCTTCCTGCCTTTTCCAGCACAGCCACCAGCTGCCAGGTGTCTGTGGCCAGGGACAGCTGTTTAAGGGGTGAGAGTTAGAAATCAGTGGTTTGGGTATAGCGTATTCAAAAGTGAGGGCTTTGCCCCAATCACCATCATAGTTTTATGCTTATCTTTCTAAACCTTTCTGATTCATTAATTCCAAATCAACCTGTACACATTTATGTTCTTAGTGAATGAGTTATTTCTCTTTCAGTTGAAAAGGACAGTGCTCCAGTGCCAGTTCTGGGGACGGTGACCTTTCTTTATCCTTAAAACAGAAATGGGTGATGACAGTTCTGGCTCTCCGTACACAGGCTGTGGTCGGGGCGCCTCATCTTCTGCCTGGAGGCAACACTTTTAACAGGGAGCACGGAGTTTGATTAAGTCCCTGGCCCCAGTCAGCAAAGATGCAGGTTAATACCGTTTCCAAGCCCTCTTGAAAAGAATTTCTTGGCGTTTTGAGAATGCCAAGTTAATCGTATCGTAAAAAGTGGAGGGAAGATGACAACGTTGCATTTGGAAGAGCTTAGAGTTTTGCCCCATATGGGTATGTAAAGTTAATTACACTGATTAGTCACACAGCTGGTTACAGTGCTAAGGATGTTCATTATGAATACAGATTAATATTATGCTTAAATTTGAAGACACGTGAGTTTGGGCGATTGAAAGAGTTACTGTTGAACATTAATATTAACTACTGGCAGGAACCAGAAATTCTCCTTTTAATTATAGTGAAAACATCCACAAGGAATTTGTCACTGCTATTTTCTTAATTACAATGAAGTATTTTTTCATCTGATTACATAAGCTCATTGGTCCCAAAACTCCTGTAGTTTCATTGTCTGCTACCGCAGGAATCAAAGAGCTGGAATGCCCCAGCCTGTCTGGAGACAGCGGCAGGAGAGGGGCAGGCTCTGCTCTCCTCCTGCTTTGTAATTTGCTCGTCAAAAAGCCAAAATTCTGCCAGACACAGTTACTCAAACCCCAGTTTCAGTGCAGAAAGGAACACGGATCTCTGTACTCTGCCAGTCTCTGTACAATCCCCCTCACCCCCTTCCAGCCTTTCTTGTGCCCAGTCACCTCCTTGTGAGCACAAAGAATGTCTATTCCCAGGTCCTGGGACTACCTTCCTGAGGATTTCTAACATCTCAAAGGTTTTATTTAACTTTTTTAAAGGAAAGCCACCAGCGTAAAGGACAGCCCAGACTCCTCAGAAGAGCACAGAATTCCACAGTCCCAGCTCTGACTTACCTGTCTTTGCATGTCAGTGACGTTTTGCTCGTACTGGTTGAAGTCATGCCTCTTTCCATGAGACTTAGTCCTGTGCCACTCTAGGATGCAGCTCTCCAGCTGAGCGTTGGCTGCTTCCAAGGCACGGACCTTGTCCAGGTAGGCAGCCAAGCGCTCATTCAGGTTCTGCATAGTCTGTTTCTCATTCCCCCCCAGGAAGATGCTTTCCCCATGGTGCTCGCCGAAGCCTGCCCAGGGTGCCCCTCCTGCAGGCAGCCAGAGGGGTCTGGCGGAGGAGAAGGAGGGATGTGTGCTGCTGGCACCACCATCTGCACTTGACGCTCTGTAAGAAGTTCCTTGCTGGGCCAAACCACACCCTGGACTACCCCTGAGGGACCCAGGAAAAAACTGGAAAGGGCCTTGGCTGGTACTCATGCTTAGCTCTGTGTGAATCGAACCCTGGGTTTGGCTGCCTAGCACTGAGCAGCCTCTTCGCCTTCCCTGAGCAGCTTTATGCCTTTTCCTGTGGGAGTTTCCCTTCGATGAATGACTACAGCAACAAGATTGTGTCATCACGAAACGTGCTTCCTCTTGGTCAATTCTGAAGCATTTATGAGCCTGCACACTGTTGTTGTTTGGAATCAGCCACATACCAGATTGCTTTCCTTTTTCTTGTTTGGGTTTTTTTTTCTTTTTCTTTTCATATGATAATAGTGAGGTGTGGCCAAAATCCGTAGGTGTGGAGCAGGATCAGCTCTGCCTCAGACTTCTCTCTAACCCTGTAGTTAGCATGTTATGTTTTCCTGCTCATGAGGGGAATAAATGGGGAGCTAGGGCAGGGATGGGGCTCTGCAGATACTTGCTGTTGTAATTCTCAGGCTGCAGGATTACAACAGCCTGTGGATCCTCAAACCTGTGGCTCCTCAAACAGCATGTCCTGTCAGCCATCATTAACAACCAACAGCTTCAGCCCGTGGGAGACGTGAGACTTTAATGAAGTGATCCAACTTCTAAACTAAGAAAACTCCAGTCCAGAGCCAGTAATGGCCAGCTGTTCCCTGCAGCTGCCCATTCATGGGGGAAATCCATGAGAATTAGATACTTTATATTTTCTACTCATTTTCTCAGGATTTGCGGCTCAGTCCTGTTTCAGTGGTCTTGTTGCAATAGGGCAGCAATGCAGGGATTTATTGCTGTTCCCAGCGTGAAAACTGCTAAGATGTTGATATCTTTAGCTAAAGAAAATCCTTACGGTGTGAGTTTGTGGCAACACTCAAAAGCTTCGAGTAATTATTTAAAGCTGCCAGCCTTAAAGATTGACTTGGCAATCATTCAGGAACAGTCCTCCTCAAAAGTCTCAGTAACTTTCTGCTGAGCAGCTTCCATCAAACACGGCACAGGCGAGTCCAGCTGCCACAGGGGGTCCTGTTCCTCATGTGGGGGCTAAACTGGGAAGTGTTCCCGTGGCAACCGCTGGGCTTAGTAGATTATCTTGTCTTGAAGGGTAGTTCTAGTGTGCAACTGAGGGATGGGATGGAGGAGGAAGATTTGGGAAGAGGCTGGTTTCCTTACCGAGACCTTTCCCAGGGTCTGCCTTGGCCCTGCTGCTCATCCTGAGCGCTGGGATCAGGGAGACTGCACGGAGCCGAGTTATACTGTGCTGGGAGAAACCTGAAGGGGAGTGTTTTACTCTGTTTCCTTTGGAATGCTGCAGCAGCAGGGAATTGCTGCGCTCCAGCCTCCCCGGGTACCTCCCGGCCCCTTTCCTGACACAGCGGGTGTCGGGCTCCTCCTTGTGGCTCGGGCTCGGCGCTGCTCAGCACCTGCTCCTCCCCTTTCCCACTTCCCTTTCCATTGAACACACGCTCCTTCTCTTTCATCAGGCACTTCGGTGTGGAGAGATGCTGCCATTTATAACTGTTCGGGACAATTATCCCCCGAAAACAGGGGTTTTCAGTGAGTACAAGGCTTGGCTCTCCCCAGACTCTCTGGTAACAGCCACTGTCCAGGGTACAGTTCAGGGTCAGCCTTGCTGCTGGAGAGGGGGGTGAGCTTGAAGCACCAGACAAAAACAGAGGGCCTAACTTGAAAAAAAAAAAAAAAAAAATTATAATAGAACGGATGATATCTTG